>KK116038.1:169223-236223 GCA_000611955.2 Stegodyphus mimosarum
TTTCTTTCAGACAGAAAACGGAGAAATGTTGTATTATAATGAATTCTGAGTCCTTTCTTATCTTGTATTGCAACAAAATTGAGAACTTAATTTGAGAAAAAAGAAATAGTTTTGAACTATTTCTATATGTAAGCAAATCATTGAGTTGAACATTTAAGTGATTATTATCATCTAGAATTCACAACATCTAATAGAACTTTTATGGTAACAGAAAATTTTCAGTGTCCCTGAAATCCAATATAATTACGCATTTAGCAGCATACATAATTCTAGTTTTATACAATAGGTTACGTTCTTGAAAAATGCGTGTAAGCAAATTGTGTAAAAAAGGCATTGTGTACATGTAGAAGAGAAAAATCCGATCTAAAAATTCAGCAAACGTAATTAAATATAAAATACCGATCTAAAAATTAGAAAATATAATGAAAAGAAACTGCCTAAAATATTCATTTAAAGCGTATTATTATATTTCAGAAATTGGTTAGAATATAAATCAAATATTATTGTAAGTAAATTTGCATTTGAAATGAAAGGAAGTTGTTCATAAAAATTAAAAAAGCATTTGACTTACATAAAACAAGATTTTATTCACATTTATGACAATGAATGGCGCATACGATTGCCTGCGGCTGGGATGAAAGTGATGCCACTGGAATCATTGTAGAAATTGTCTTCTTCCTCTGTTAATGAATATATTTCTGCAATCTCTTGAACGAATTCAGTTACTAATTGCTGTGTTTGTTTTTCGGTTAGGGTGCTATGTAATCCTCTGAGAAAGGCTATCAACAACTTCATATCAGGTTGAAATTTCCCAACGCTTTCCTCTTTAGGATCATATTTGACAAAATGATTACTAAAATTTCTGGCCATCTCAGGACCTTCTTTTATTAAATCCGCATTTAGGATTTGATTACTTTCTTCATTATCCTTGTGTTCTGTGAGTTTGAGGTGTTTCAAAAACAACTCCTACTATTTCGTATTCTATTAGGGCTTTATCGATTCATCAAAATCTTCAAACAGTAGATCATCGAATCCTTTGACACTAGTTGTGTGTGCCATTGTAATTAATGATGGCAAATTCGGTCGTAGTAGGGTGATGGAATCTTCACTTTTTACACATTGGGGCCAATGTTTTCCAACACGCATTCAAAGTTGCTGATTTTATTTCAATTAATGGTAATATAACCTGATTGCTACAATCCATAATTGAGAATTTCTTCCACACATCAATGAGTTTTTAGTGTTTCGTCATCTAGGTTGTCCAGATGTTCTTTTTATGTAAAAATCTAAAAGAAAAAGTAAATGAAATTTTTATTTTTAATTCGTATATAAGAGGTACAAAAGCAGAATGAAGTATATCTGCCTCCCTAACATAAAAGCAGATACGTGTTCTTTCGTAATTCGCTTTTACTAGTTAGTTACAAATTTTACGCCTTCCAAAGAAGCAGAATTTTCGCTAATTAAGAAACGGTCGAAGTTACAGTTTTCTCATTATAATGTTAGGAAGATTTTCAGCAATCGTACGTGGAAACCCTCGGAATACTTTAGCATTTTATTAAAAATTGCTTTATTCGTTAATTTGAGACGAATCTTATCTACTATACACATAATGCACAATTAATTAACCAGATTTAGTAATATGCTGATGAATTATTACTTTTGATGGTAACGTTAACCAATATTAAATTAAACATTAATTCAAAATTTTAAGAAATAACATTAGGTTTATAAGGTATTTCTCCCGCCTTCTTCGCACGCTTTCGTGGTCAGCACTCTGGGGGCGTATTCCTGAGGTCCGTGGTTCGAGTTCCGGCGAAGGCGTTGCTCTTTTTTCATTCTTCTGCTTCCAAAAAATCCTAATGACTCTACAAGTGGCGCCCGAACTAAAATGGTGGCGGATGATGATTCTGCATCACAAGGATTTGGCGACTGGGTCATCAAAACACCAGGCGCCCTTTAAAAGGGGAGTATATAAGGTATTTCTTACCCTTTCTTCGCATGCCTTCGTGGTATAGTGATCAGCATCCTGGGCGCGTATTCCAAAGGTTCGTAGTCCGAGTCCCGGCGAAGGCGCTGCTCATTTTTCATCTCTCCTGCTTCAAAATAACCTAATGTCTCTACAGGTTTATTAAATATATTTGGTATTCTAGTAATACAAGCCTAATAATTGCTGTTCATTTGAAGCAGAGTTTTATATATCCTACCCATACTAGACTTCAGCAGATAATTGAAAAGTCTAGAGAATTACTTGACTTCTCTCCCCTGGTAGTGTATATATTATTATGAAGTCTGAAAAACATGGAATTCAGCTGCAGGAATTGGCGTAATGGGAATAAAATGCGAAGTACTCTCGTTTCGAAATTCAAGCACAATCGTTTTCTTCAGCTCTTTTGAAAAATGTAACGAATAGAAGCTCTGGCATAGATATGAACATGGAGATGACATCCGAAAGCTTTTTCCCCAATCTTTTTCCCAGGAAGGAAACACCTAAGCTATCTATTAATGGGAAAGTGAGCAATAGATAACTAAGAATCAAGTTTTCTAAAAGCTAAGATTCTCAAGGAGTGCAATTTGGATTATTCCGCTCCCTGTCAGTCCCAAGATGGATTTTGATGGATGTTAAAAGTTTCCATGAAATTAATTCGCAGACTGAAGACATATGTTTGAATAATTTTACAGTAGAATGTAGAAAAATGTGATGTTTATAAATTTTTCTTTCGAACAAAAATTTCATAATCATTTACGAGAATTATCAAAGCTTTCCTCTTTTTATCAATGTACATTTTTTCACGCTCACAAAAAATGGCATAAATAACCCCACGATATGTATACGCTTAAGTCGACGACGACAATTTATTTGTAACATTTTATTTCAACAAAGGCCATAACTATTATTAAGATAAAATATTTCTATTCTTACAAAGCAAACTATATACTGTAGAGACATTAGGTATGTTTTTGAAAGCAGGAGAGATGAAAAATGAGCAACGCCTTCGTTGGGACTCGAACCACGGACCTGTGGAATACGCACCCAGCGTGCTGACCACTACACCACGAACGCATGCGAAGAAGGGGGGAGAAATACCTTATAATACTACTGGTGTTTTCGACAAAACCGAGCGATGAAAATAATTTTTCATTTTGTTAAATAGGCAAGGATTTTATTTCAGCTGAAATAAAAGAATAAAGTTAATTTTTATTTATACAGGACTTAAATTTAAATGCATTCTTTATTTAACCGTGCTAAAATTAAATAAATGAATTATTTTTGATTTGTGTAAATGTTATTGCGCACTATCTATACAATTAAAATATGTGCGCGTCTGTTGGTTTATTTTTTGTGGAATTATCTTCTTCGAAATGGCGGGGAGTTGAATTTTGAGAGAGGTACCCCCCGGATTCCAAAAATGTGTGAGAAGACATTTTGAGAACTCTCGTCTTCTTACGAATTTAATTAGCGGAAATGCTAAATAAAAACTCTGAAAACGCTAATTTTGGATCTCATTTTTGAAGAATAAAGATAGCAAAATTTAGCTTACCTTTTGTGCACCCAGCAGCAGCAGTTAAATCTCCGAAACTTCATTGGTGTGAGGGATGTATCCATTAATGATAGGATGCATACTTAAGCACAAATCATATTTATTCAGCTATAACTAAATAATATAAAGCGACAGATACATTAATGTTTGCATACAAGCACATACGAAAGCTTAAAAAGAAGTAAGGATTAACTGTATCATGGGATGTATTAATTGGGTGTGATTGACGTATTTGGAATAGTTGATGTAGTTGGTATGGTTGTTGCGCGCGCACCTTGGCATTTCTAGGGTTACCAGAAGTTAAGTTAAAAATAACATTTTCTTCTTCTCAAATGCCTGATTAATTTACAACAATCCCCCCTTTAATCATGCATTTGGGAAATGTTACAAATCAGATTTAGCTCATTTCTTAATTTCAGAAATTTTGGTTTGGGCAATGGCTTAGTGAAAATATCTGCAATCATGGAATTTGTATTGCAGTATGTTATCTCGATTGTTTTATTTTCTTCCATTTCTCTTAAAAAGAAATATTTAACATTAATATGCTTTAACCTGGTATTCATTTTTCCCTGTTTTATCAGAGCTATTGTGGACTTATTGTCCTCATATATCTTAATGGGTAATTTTTGAGGTAGATCAAAATCTTTAAGGAGATCTAATATCCATTTGAGCTCTTGAGCAGCAGTAGCTGCAGAAATAAGCTCGGATTCGGTAGATGATAAGGAAACACAATTTTGTCTCTTTGTGGACCAAAATATTGGGCTGTTTCCCAGAAAAAATAAATTTCCACCCGCTGATCGTCTCGTGGTTAAATCAGATGCATAGTCAGCATCAGTATAACAGGAAAGTGTTGGTGGGCTATCAGAGTCAATTTTCAGGTAAATGTCCTTTGTAGAGTTCAGATATTCAATCACTCTTAGAACTGCTTTCCAGTCCTTCTCCTTTGGAGACTCATTTTTCCTGCTTAACAGATTCACTGCTAGGGTGATGTCTGGTCTGGTTACAGTGGCGATGTATAATAAGGCTCCGATTGCTTGCCTGTACTTCGTATTGTCCACTGATGGAGAGACGTCCTCTTCCTTTGGATAAGAAGTATCCATTGGTGTGTAAGATGGTTTGTGGATATCTGGACAAAACATCATCTTCAATTTTTCTATTTTTGATTTTTGGCTCAATAGGAACTTGTTTTCATCTCTTTTGATGTTGATTCCTAAGTATTTTCTGACTTCTCCTAAGTCTTTTGCTTCGAAGAATTCGTTGAGATATTTGATTAGCCTTTTAATTTTTTCCTCGCTTTTGCATGCTATAAGAATATCGTCGACGTAGACAATAATCATTATCGTATCATTTCCATCTTTCTTTAGAAATAAGCATGGGTCTGCTGTACTCTGCGAAAAGTTAGTGTTCTTTAATACTTCTTCGACTCTTTTATTCCATGATCTAGCAGCTTGTTTTAATCCATAAAGAGCTTTTTTCAATTTGCAAACTTTTCCTTCTTGTCCCGGTTGAATTGTACCTTCTGGTTGTTCCATGAATATTTCTTCTTTTAAATTTCCGTGTAGAAATGCTGTAGTGACGTCTACATGTCTCACGTGCATTTTATCATATGCTGCGACAGCAAGAAAAGTTCTGATAGTTGTATGTCGAACTACTGGTGCAAAGGTATGATCGTAGTCAGTTCCGAATTTTTGACTATAACCTTTTGCAACTAGTCGCGCCTTGTAACGAATGACTGTTCCATCTTCGTTTTCTTTCAGATTGAAAATCCATCTACAGCCAATAGGTTTCTTTCCTACAGGAAGCTCAACCAGTTCCCAAGTTTTATTTCGGGATAAGGAATTGATTTCTTCGTCAACTGCGAGTAACCACTTTTCCTTTTCTTCAGAATTCAATTTATCCAAGTCTTTAAAATTCTCTGGTATGGTTTTTATTGTGTTTGTTAAGTATCCTAGACGTTCTGGTGGTTTCCCTTTCGTTTTCCTTTCTGATCGTCTTGGCTCAACTTCGGATACAACTTTGTGTTTTTCTGCAGTTTCTTCATCGTTTTCAACATCTTCAGCCTTTGGATGGAGAGAAATTTCAATATTTTCATTCTCTGATAATTCTTCGACAAATTTGACGCTTCTACTGATTATTATTCGATTTTCACCTGTGTAGATTCTGTAACCCTTTGATCGTTGATCGTAACCGACAAAAATTCCTTCAATCGCTTTCTGGTCTAATTTTTTACGATTTTCCTTATGTACATATGCATAGGCTGTGCAACCAAATTGTTTCATATGAGCTAAATTAGGTTTTCTTCCGCTCCATAATTCATAAGGAGTCTTATCACAAGCTCTGGTTGGAAGACGGTTCTGGATGTAATTTGCTGTATTTACAGCTTCACCCCAGAATTTGTTTGGAAGTCGTCTTTGGGACAGTAGGCACCTGGTCATCTCAACAAGGCTTCTGTTTTTCCTTTCACTCACACCGTTCTGAGGAGGCGAAAAAGGAACAGTTAGTTGATGTTTGATGCCGTTACTCGATAGAAATTCCTCCATTTTCTCACTGGTATATTCACCGCCGTTATCGGTTCGAAGTGTCTGGATAGTTCTTCCAAATTTATTTCTTGTTATACCGACAAAGTCCTTTAATTTACCAAGAACTTCATTCTTTTTAGCAAGCAAATAGATGACCGTGTATCTAGTAAAGTCATCAATAAAGGTTACGAAATAAAGCTTTCCACCAATACTTGGAGTAGGCATAGGCCCGCAAATGTCACTATGTATAAGTTCCAGTGGTTTTCTTGCTCGAACACTAGCAGCTTTTGGATAAGGAATTTGTTGCATTTTATTCTTTATGCATTCTGAACAGCTATCATTATGAGTGCAATTATCTAATTTTATCCCTTCTGCAAGATTTTCTCTTATTAATTGTTTGATTGCGTCATAACTTCGATGACCTAACCTTGAATGCCATATTTGTATACAGTTTTTATTTTTACATTCAACTGCAAAATTAGCGCTTTCTGGTTTTGTGATTAAAACAATTTTATATAAACTGTTATCGTCAGAATATGCGCGCATAATTAATTGGCTATCCTTTTTTACGTAACAATTTTCCTTTTCGAAAGTAACAGAATATCCATTACTAGCAATTTGTTTAACAGAAATCAAGTTGCTCTTTAAATCAGGAACGTAATAAACATTAGTCAATCGAATTTTCTGCAATCCACATTCTTCTTCTAAATTAAGGTCAACAAATCCTCTGCCCTGCGAATATAAAATTTTTCCATCTGCTAAAATGATTTTCGCTCGAGAATCCTCATATATCAGTTCAGTAAATAAACTTTCATCTCCTACTAGATGACTGCTAGCGCCGGAATCCATGTATAAAATTTTCTTATTTATATTTTGTTCTGAGCAATACCGCGGAGTAATTATTAAACCCTTTTCATAAACAGTACTTTGGACTGGCTTTGAAACATGCCTGTGAGTGTCGGATTCACTGCGTCTCTCTTCGAAAGTGTCTGCGCTCATACAATGTCGGGTCGATTTTCCGACATGTTTGGCCACGCGAGTTTCTGATTTCGAGTTGTCAGGACAAGAATTATTACTTTTGTTCTGCAATTTAAAACAACGCTCACGAGTATGACCACTGCGTTTACAAAAGGTACAGAATTTCTTTTGTCTACTATTATCATAATTTCTAGCATTTATTGCAGATTTAAACGCCGTTGAAGAATTAGAGCTTCGATCTGCTTGTTGTTCTAGTCTTCTGTTATATTCGTCAGTGAGTTTCGTTTTTACAAGATCTGTAGTTATAAGAGTTTCCTCTCTAGCTTCAATGGCAGTTATAAGATTATTGTATGATTCCGGAATTGAAACTAACATAAGTGCGGCTACATGCTGATCCGGAATGTTCTCACCAATAGCTTTGAGTCTTTCGACTAAGTCCATCATATGAGTGATGTGTGCGATCATATCACCATGTTCAGCCATTTTTATAGAATATAATTTTCTCAGAAGATATAATTTGCTGCTCAAATTGGAGCGCTCATGAATTGACTTTAATTTCTGCCATGTACCGGCAGTAGTCGTTTCATCGCTAACATGAATAATCTGAGAGTCGTCAATGCATAGATTTATTATAGCTCGTGCTTGTTTATCCCTCTTTAAAAATTCATCATCGGGTTTAGAAGGTGGGGGAGAATAAAGAAGATCATCTAACCCATCACGCATTAAAAGCATTTGAATCTTGAATTTCCAAGTAGCATAATTTTCGGAATTCAGTTTCGTTATTTGCATACAATCTTTAAGACTTGACTGTGCCATTATTAATTCTTATTTAGCAGTTTCAAAAAGTTTATATATTATATGCACAGGTTAAATTTTAGTTTCGGGATTTACAACATTCAGTCTCATAATCTATGAAGAATAAAGATAGCAAAATTTAGCTTACCTTTTGTGCACCCAGCAGCAGCAGTTAAATCTCCGAAACTTCATTGGTGTGAGGGATGTATCCATTAATGATAGGATGCATACTTAAGCACAAATCATATTTATTCAGCTATAACTAAATAATATAAAGCGACAGATACATTAATGTTTGCATGCATACAAGCACATACGAAAGCTTAAAAAGAAGTAAGGATTAACTGTATCATGGGATGTATTAATTGGGTGTGATTGACGTATTTGGAATGGTTGATGTAGTTGGTATGGTTGTTGCGCGCGCACCTTGGCATTTCTAGGGTTACCAGAAGTTAAGTTAAAAATAACATTTTCTTCTTCTCAAATGCCTGATTAATTTACAACAATTTTTTCGAGTGGCACGGGTTTCGCCAGCTGAAGATAAAAATATGCTTTATTTCGAGAAGTGTTGCCACTGCTCGCGTTTAAACCGGTCAGTTTGTTTATTAAAATATTTGTAAGTTTTACAAAATATGAAATAAACAATAACATCGGCAAACATTAAACATGTTATTATAACATAAGGTCATATTCTGACATAGACGAAAGTACACGATTGCATGTGACAGCACTGTATGTCGAAAATTGTTCGTTAATGTCACCATTTTAAACAAATAACTACTGTTGGCAACATTTTTGTTTCAGTTTAGGTTAATTGACATGGTATGTTATTTATACGTTAATTATTATATTAATATTGAAAAAATGCTGTTATATTGTGTTAAATTTAAATCATGACATCGTACGTATTAACCTGAAATGTCAAAAGTTTTTGTTTCTTGCGTCGGCAAAAAAAAAAAAAAAATATTTACGAATTGGTTGTTACTTAGAAAGAATGAACTCATTTCTTTCCTATTGAAATGCTTTCATGCATTTACTTTTCAGTGGTACATAGAAATTAAAAATTTTGCTTCGCTTGCAGCCCACTAGTTTGTATATAAAATATGATATTTGGTATCCAAAATATGACATTTTATCGCCAAGAATAAATGCTCACAAAAAGGACATACAACCAAGCAGAAAGTAACCAGTTAATCGAAGTTCCAGTTTCTTATTATTACACAAGGTACTTGCATGGATGGAGAAAAAATATAATATCACCATGATTATTTATTTTATATTTATATGAAGAAAGCTAGTTGTGCCAAAAGAATGATACAAGTAACCAAAAGTCGTCTATATCAATTATGATTTCTTTTTTATTCATGTTTTTAAATCAAAACATTGTAGGCAAATACATGTTGCACATATTAATCTGTATGTTGCGTTACATCATTTTTGTGTTTAAGTCAGCAAAAAATGAAAAATATGTAAGTAAATTAAAAATTTCATTTCACTTCGCCTAGAAAGACACAATTTCAGAGCTACTTCTCTCGCCGTTCTTTAGTACGAATGTATTTGTTGCATTGGCATTGGCATTGAATTCGATAAGTAGGAGAAACTGCTATTCATCATCGCTCACGCTACATTAACAGATCCATTCCAACATTACATTCCAGTTGGCCTTGAGTTTGCATATTATTCGTTTATGATTTCTGCACATGTCTTTCTGGCTATATATTTCATTAATATTACAAGTCATCTGTTTTACTGTTTAATATAATAATGCATGCAGAATGTTTCATAAATAAGAAAACTTTACTGTCATAGGGCCTACATGACATTTTTAACGGTAGGTTTAAGTGTAATTTAACGAATCCCTTGTTGTACTGACATTATAAATTCCTAAATCCTCCCTTTTCCCTTAAATATTTCATATTCTCATCATTCCAATCATTAAATATGATCTTTAAATATAGTGACAAACTTTTAACTTTAAGAAGAGGTTCAGAGTCAGCTTCAAGTAAAATAACGACTCTCCTTACAAATGAAATGACCGCCGTATTTTTATTCGAGTGCGTGCTAAACAATATTCGTTAGTAAAAATTCACATGTAATTTTGTGGTACAGACAAGTGTTCAAAGCCCAAGAAATATTCTTAAATAATCGGAATATACTCTTAATAATAAAAAAAAAGTTGCTTTCCAAAAATATTATCGCTTTAAAATTATAGAATATATAAGCGGCTGTTTACTCCGAACCAAAAAAATACTGTAATTGGAAATCATCAGGATATACAACTTTAATAGTCCAATGACTTTCTGAAATTTATTTGAAATAAGACTTTTTATAGCATCCATTACACTTCCTTCTTAAACTGCTTCAAATTATAATAATTATGGGTAATAATTCACGCGATTACATGGTGTGTGAGAGTTAGAACGTTACATTTCGTAATTTTTAATTTTTTAATAAATCAGGATATACAACTTTAATAGTTCAATAACTTTCTGAAATTTATTTGAAATAAGATTTTTTAAATTATTCATTACACTTCCTTCTTAAATTGCTTTAATAATTATGGGTAATAATTCACATGAATACTTAGTGTCTGAGAGTTAGAACGTTATATTTCGTAATTTTTCATTTTTTATTAAAGATTCTACTTTATAAATTAAATTATTTTTATTTATTCATTTTCGTTTTTTAATGAATATATATTATTCCATATATATTCATTAAATTGTAAAGATATCTTAAGATACTATCCTGAATATTTCATACTATTGCATGCGTCCGGTTTAGTAAATGGGAGAATGAACACAGGTACGGTGATTGGTTAATAAAAATTTATTTTTATCAAAAGAAACACTTCAAAGTTCTGGAATTTTCCACAGAAATTCTGGTATAGGTGTTGACAGCATCACAGAGTACAATCAATAGTTCCAGTTAAAATTACTAAGAACGTTTAACACAACGCAATGCAAAGCGCATCTAAAGAGAAAGCTAACCCGGAAATATCTCAGCACTTCGACCTCACGCTGAACTAACAACTCGCAACAAGAGTAGATGCTTTCTCCGGCCTTATATAGTTTTCTCCCGGCCGCCGAGTTATTTCTTGTGCTTTCTGCTTCTCGAAATTACTGGATGACAATTAACTATCGAATTACGTTTACAGCTAATATAGTGATCAATTACATTTAATGAATTACAATACTTCTTACTTCTTAATTATTAAAGCGATACAGGGATCGAACCGAAATGTCGCCTTTTGGCAATTTCTCGCCAAATATGGTGACAAAATAAGTCACCAAAACCGTTGCCAGCTTGGCGATATCTCGCTAAATTACTGAGATACCCATTCATTCAATGTTAAATGAATGACACTCATGTGCACCGGTATTCTTACTTTTCCGGCATAGATTGTCTGTCTTAGATTTTCATGTTACGTTATACAAAAGAAATACAGCAATTTCACATACAGTTACTCTAAAATCATCTACCTATGTACAAAATTCGTAACAATACTTTAAAATCTACATATTGATTTTAGTTTCATAGAAACATAAAAAAATGTCAGACAGTTGTATTTGCCAATAAGATTAATTTCTTAAATTTAGTGTGTTATATCTTTGTTATCTGTTTCTGTTGATATGCGTATTATGATATTCGGAATATTTTTTACGGTTTTGAGATAACGATCTCATAGATAGACATCATTTCCTTTTCTGTAGAAATGTTCGGGTTGGGTGTGAAGCCATGAACGAAAGCATTTTGCAGTTTGACGTCAAATTCATAGCACTGTAATTTGTAGGGCCAAGCATGTAATAATCACGGGGTACATACATCCGAATTCCCAGGAATTTTTATTAAGGTGTCAGCTGCCTTGCTTTTTCTGTTAAAGAATGATGCTCAAAGACAGATTTCGATTCCGAATCGATTGCCTCTTATCTTCTTCCTCAAACATTCCACAGTTTTGCAACAGCAAGTAGCGTTCACTGTGGATACTTTCTGCAACTAATCTATAAAGATAGATCCACAACAATCAAACAAATACATAAGATCTTTCCAACAAACTTCAAGCATGAATGAGTTTAGCAATGGGAGAATCCACCACGACATTCATTCACGTTTTAGGGTCGAATGGGTCTCATTGAATAAAACAGATTAGTTACCACGTGCATGTAACATGCGCAATAGACAAATGAATCAACGATCATAATCGGACTTTTATCAAACAATCCTCATACATCACAAAGAGATAAAAGACAAGTCTTATATCATTGAAGAAAGCATTCGCAATCCTTTAGAATGAAAACAGTAGTGATGTTTATTGCTTTTATTCTTATTAAGGAAACTAAAACTATGTTTTGAAAGTAGTTTGCCTAATTTTATACGCTATTCACGCAGCATTGAATTGTTAATTCTTTCGTGAATGTACAAGCTGCTTCGCCTAGTTAAAACTACACATATTAGTTCTGCATTAACACGTAGTTAGACGTGTTTATATCCTATAATTAATTAGGTACAGGAAAAAGGGGTTTGTAATTATCTGATCAAACTCTACAGTATAGGATTTCCAGATGGCAGTACTTGTAAATGGTGATAAAAGATTGCATTTTTAACTTCTATCATATTTTAACGTCGCTTTCATGCGTAAAGCATGAGAGATTCGAAGTCAATATACCGATAAAAATGCAGTACTATCATGTACCTTGTTGTAATAAGTTACTTCTCTTTTACCTTCAACGATATTAAAGTTGGTAATTGAAGTGGATTAACACATGCAGTTTGGAAGCTCAACTAGAAGGAGAATTTTTTAATTCATGAGCCTTGAATAAACATGGATAGTGAATATTTATTTACTAAAAGTATTTCTTGGGAATACGCGCGTCTGATGCTATTTATATTTCGCAGAATATGTGCGGTAAAAATTGGGAAAGTGTATAATTCAGGAACAAGTCAATTGTACTAACACTTCAGAAAAAGAATCTGTTGCAGATAGTTATACTATTTATTTTTAACATAAAAAATTAAAGATTGTCTTTTCAAACTTGGCAACAATGGTGTAAATTCTTAAGATGTAACTGCCACTTGTATTTTATTATTGCTTCAGTAGTTTCAATTATCGTCTGTTTTGTAGCTTGAATTCTTATAAAATAAATTAGTTTTAGTTTACCTTGCTTCAAATAGCATTGTGTCTAATTAAGATCTTGTTACTAATTAAGAATTGTTCTTAATTAGTAACAAGATCGTAAGTTACTAATTAATACTTAATTAGTTAGTTACTTCTTAATTAGTAACAAGATCGCATATCGGATGATTTTGCTTCTTGAATTATACAGATCTGTGTTTAATCCATTCTAAAGGCACAAAGGTTTGATACAAAAGCAGCAAATATTTTAGTTATGATTTCACAGAATTTGAAATCTCAGTTTAGGCATTCTGCACTTTCATCGAATATGCAGATATTTAGGTAAGATTTCGCGTATCTGTTAAAATTTATTCTGAATAATTTGCGCTTCAATAATTGCTTCCAAAGTTACTGGATTTACTTTATTGATGGATTTTGCAGAGTTAATTTAGCAGATACATTTTACAGTTAATTAGAATTGGTAAGTGAGAAGATAAAATATTTTACCAATATACAAGACGGTCATTGGATACTGAACATTGGTAGTTCTTTCGCAATTCGTTTCTCGTCAAGAGAAAGCTAGGCGAAAGATGATTTTGCCATATTTTCCACGTGTAAGACATAACACGTATCATTATTCTTTAGAACAGTTCTCTACGGTAGAAACTTTTAAAGAGGATCTTTGAAATGGCGATCTTTGAGACGGTCTAAGGTCTAAGGTCTAAGGTAAGATCTAAGATTGTCTTTGAAAGCTTTGCGCTAAAAAACTATTCACGTGCATAAACCATTCTTATGCTTATCAATGGCCGATAGGAAAAGAACAATAAACATTGATAATTCGATATCGCTCGATTGTTGGCTATCGTGCTAGCTACATAACCTTTTTTTGTTTTTCGCCCTGCGTTAATGTGATTACAAGCCAAAATCTATTTGAAATACCTCCGCTAATGTATTTTTTCTGAAGCAGATAACCCTTGTGGGCTTTATCGTAATCAATTAACCATCCATATCCATTCAACATTAGATATATCTTTACAAACGTATACTTCATATGGCAAATAGTTTCACAACCTTTGCAATAAAAAATTAACCAATGCCGTGTGGTTCATGAAAGTTCATAAGTTAATTTATATCTTACTGAAGATTTTATGGGTCACTTGGTATTTTATGGGGTTATGGTAATCTACAGTGCTGCAGTACACTATTAAATTTTAGATGGTCCTTAAATAGAATTATCTGAGGAAGACCATCAATAAAGTAGATTTGAAGAAAAAAGGCAGTATTTTTAATATTGGAAGATAAATGATACTAAAACAGGATGCCTTTCCAAGACAAAGAAGATTACATATCTTCATCTTCCATTCTTCGGCTTCTAAGTGATAAACGAATCACAAGTATTGCAAGAAATATCATTCCGTTTAAATTGTAATTCTTTGCGCAAATGTTTGTAGAAAACAAAATACGTTTCCAAATTTAAAAAGAGAAATCGGTTTTAAGTTTTCTCGTTTAGAAATTATATTAAGGCAGTATACTTGATTTATTAAAACAACATTCAGATTTTACTGCACGGAGACAATCATGAGCCCAGTAAGTATAAAACCAATTTTTGTCTTCCACTGATATTCATTTGCAACGAATTTGCTGCAATACTTCTTAGTCTGGCTAATCGGGTCCACTAACATCCCGGATCGTTTGAAACCGGACTAATCAAGAAGCTAATAAAATAAAAACTGATGACTGACTTCGAAAAAGCTTCTTTTCCCGCTTTTCAATAAATATAACACAATTAACAAATTAAAATGTGTTATTAGAAACACTTGTAAAAAATACACGTTTTTGTAGTTATTTTTTTATTTTATAAAAACTGCAGTTTCAGTGCCCATTTTCTTCTTTGGCCTTTTTGTTTTCTTACATTTCTGTGCAGCATCGAATTACATTCGACTACATTCAATATTAGGAAGTTAAGCTGCATTCGATATTAAGATCAACTTCCGTAAAATGTTAGAACAAGGTTTCAACCCTTCTAATAATGTTTTATAGTAAGTTCAGCCGTTATTTCTTGCGCAGGAACTTCAAGACAGTTCTCGTTTCTAATTTGTTCTCCCTTTGTTCCATAGCCTCTTTGTTCAAATACCTTAATAAACATTTTCTAATTTAATTCATTAGTGTTCAATCTGGTGCACTCCGCAAAGTTGGTGGAATCTCATTGAAATGTAAGTCTATTTCTCACTATCTTATTAGTGACTTCAGCAATTTGAGTTTCAAACCTAGCGAAATCATTTGCACAATACGGTTCGATGCTTTAACATTGCTCACATATTACTTGCCGCTTATTCATACCATGCTGGGCCTATATTTTCGATAATATTTTTGGTGGTCTAGCTTTCCCAAATTTCGAATTTTTACCTGTTGTAGCATTTTATGGCTTACAAAAAAGTGTGATGCAAATCATAGATATTAAATACCTCAATGACACAAGCAAAGATGCATATTATACATATTGTTGCGTGCTTAAAGGACTGAATGCACGCAGACCGATGATAGTTGATAAAATTTGTTTTCAAAAAAAAAAAAAAAAAAAAAAAAAACTTTACAATTTAGGAACTTTTTGCCAAAGGTTTCGTACAGCTGTTCTCAGTATGACAGAGGGCAATCAGTAGTTATAACAATAAACTACTAAGAACGCAATGCAAAGCGCATGTAATGAGCGAAGCTTGCACGGTGACATAAATTTTTAAACAACATAACAAGAGATTTAAACAAAACAAGAAATAATTTTCCCTATAAGAGTATACTACACACGAGTATACACTACAAAAATAAAGAAAATAATCTCATAATTAACTTAGCAATTTTTTATATATAAAGTCAAGCAGTTACTTATCTTCCTTTTTCTATTCTTTTTTAGATTATACTTTTCATGAAAAATTACCAGTAAATCTTTATAAAATATAATTTATTGATGATCTTTGTTAGTTAACTATGTCAGTTTAAAATTCTATTAAGTGTTATAAGCTGGATTAATTTTCTGTGCTTAAGTTTCCATTTTACATTTTCAACAAATATTTGTTAGTTAATAAAAAATATTAAAGTAATAATTATCCTTCTTTCCATCTTGCTCTCACAAATCGTTTGCGAGTATCCTTTTACAATTATTAAAGCCTGAAAAATGCATGTCTGCGATGTTATCGTCATGATTTATAGGTACTTTATTTTTTACCACGGTATTTTCGATGACGATGTTTTTAAACTGCGAAGTTTTTAAACCGCTTTATTTTCTACGATGATATTTTGTACCGCGACATTTTAGAACTGCGATATTTTCTCTTTGCTTTGTTTTCTCCCACGATGTTTTGCACCACGACGTTTTCGCCTTGCGTTGTTTTCTCCGCGACGTTTTCGTCTGCGATGTTTTCGGCTGTAACCATAAATTCGTGTTAAAAAGAGATTCGACAGATAAAACCGATAATTCATCTCTACTATTAAATGATTAAAAATAGTATTTATACATATAAAAGGCATGTTCCTAACATTGGGGAAAAACTGCGATATTTAGAGCCATCAAATTTTGAATACACGTAGTCCTCTATGCGAACATGAGCTTCTCAAAGTACGAATTTTGAATTTAGAAGTTTTTATTTATTTTATATGAATTAATGAATATTTGATTAGCAAACATTTTTTCTTTTTTATTATAACTATATTAAGCGGTTGAACTCTTAATTCACTAATTCGTTTAAAAAAATTCTGTTCTAATGTTTTAGAATTTATTACTATTTTTCTCAAGCGAAGCCGGATTATATGAAGTACTGCTGTATTACTTGAGAGATAGTTGCATTAAGTTACTGTAATTCCCTATCTAGAGACAAAAGGCTATTCACACGTTCCCTAAAGAAACGACTTACAAGTACAGGCTGAATCAAACTCCGCTGCTCTATTAGAGTATATGATAAAACTAACTTCTTTTTACTATATCTAAGAAGTTCTGGCAATATGTTTAATTAAATGTTTTACTTTTACTATCGAAAACAGATACATGAGGGAATCTGTTCAAAGAATCTTCCCACTCCGAATTTCCCTATTGACACACCGCAATTTCGCTTTAATCTATTAGTGTATTTGTTAAAAATGGATCCAGATCAGCTGAGTGTTCTTACCGCCCATTTTGACAATTCTACGCGTAATCTGGACCCAGCCCTCCAATTTTACACGTAGTTGTTATAGAAGCCTATCTTCTAGTCTCTTAAGGTTTTGCCCAAAGGAAATCTTCTGTTATGTAACAGTCCCGAGTTAATGGTTCATCTCTTTCTTCTTCCAAGTATCGGGAATTCGGTGTTTAAATTGTTCCTTCTTTTTTTGCGCTGAATTCTCTCATGGGACTACTGCTTGAGTACTTGGCAGTCATTTTGTTAGGAAAGAAATGTTCTAGAAAGTCTTCAATGCAATTTCCTTTTGAAAGTTTCCGAAAAACAGTTTGGATGTCTGTTACGTGTGCTATTTTGTGTTAACAGTTCTTTAAGCTTAAGTCATGTTTAAAATTTATACAAATAAAATTTAAATAAGCTGTAATACCAGGCAGTATTTTTTCATACAGAAAATGCTATCTTCTATTAAGTAATTTGCTATCTAGAATTGTAAACGTTCCTTCAGATTAAAAAAAAAAACCTTTCTTTACAGAAACAAATGTAGGGAATGAAAAGGCACATAAAATATGCACAAAACATTTTATATTTCTACAAAGAAAGAATTTGGGGCCACTTCTACGAATATCTTTCACTAATCTTTGTTAATTAAGAGTTGCAATGAAAATTACCTGCAATCTGAAAATTTATTTACTTGAACTGTAAGAAAAATAAATGCATTTAAGAACCAAGGAGGAAAAATGTTTGTTAAAGAATAGTTTGACGGAATTCGGAAATTATGACTACCAATTCATTTTAAAATGAAAATTTTTAAATATACGCAATTTATTTGCTTTTGAAATAAAAAAAAATTATTTACTTAAACTCTGAGAAACATAAGTACATTTGGAGAGTATGGGAGAGAAATAATTGCTAGAAACTAGTTTGACGGAATTCAGAAATTCTAACTACCAATCCATTTTAATATTTTTATTTACTCAATTTACACGTTGCGTTACATTTACGACACATATTTCTAAATAGCCATAAATCTGTTAGATTTTTTTCTAAACTTGACTTTCCAAAGAAAAATTTGGAATAAAACTTTTAATTCTTTTGTATAGGTGATGATAATTTCCATTTCTTCTATATCCTTGAGCTTATAAATAGCTTGAAGTGAAATTTAACGCATACACTAACACTCTGTATTAATTATGCATTTTATAACATACTGAAGTACATAACAATTTCTACTGAAAGTCCGTACGAAGGCAGTCCAACAGCGGCCAAGCAATAAAATTGCTTAACACAGTTAGCTCGACCCAGCTTCAGATACTGCCAAACACTTGGCTGCATGAGCTTTCATGATTTACCCCATGTGTAACGTGAGTACGGTCCGTTTTCCTTAATAAGTCCTCCCCGTAGGTATCCTTCCCCTCAAGTTGATAGTCTTCGTGTGCTTTGTCATAATCCTAATAACCTAACCCTGTGAAGATAGTTATTTTAGGGCACTGCGTATAACCTACTACAAACTGTATACAGTTTAAGGTTTTAATATAATTTAAAAACCGAAACGGTGATTTAACCTGAGCTAAATTAGATAAACCAAAGCTAAATTAGATAAAGCAAGAAATTTGTAATTCATGACTTTAAACTGGGAGTCAAGCTTGCTAACTCTTGAAAGTAACAGCCACAGTTTTATTACTTCACATCGTAATCGTGAAGTACGTTTTTTTAATCTCCATTCGTATTTTAAGAACCAAGTTTTTCGTGTAGTTTACTTATGATTGCTAATAAATCCTTAATTTTAATAGCATTAAGATAGTAGAATATCATTGCCTTTAGCGTTGTTGCCAATCTTCGGGTCCAGCTTCTGCTAGACGAGATCCACGAGTTTATTCACCTTCAAAAAGTCATAGACCATCATAGAAAGATTTAATAGGTCGTCGTAGGACAAACCCAAGCACATAAGTATATGTGCATTGATGAGTTGTCTTTAGTAATAAGTGGTGTCGAAGATTTAAATCAAAAGTTATTCTTCAGACATTCCTAAGATAAATGTGGAATAAATGTTACTGAATTTTTTATTATTTTCGAGCAGAATATTTACGAGTGTAATGAATTTTGAATTATAAACGTATCTCAGATCTTCTTAAATTTGTTTAAATACTTCTGATATATAAGGGGCAAGTGTTTCAATCTTATGTTAAAATGTTACGTAAGAACCATAAGTTCACTACGTGTGTGTTTTTGAACTTTGATTTTAGCACCAAATGTAAATTGTATGAAAATTGCTTCTCACTATTCGCGTCCATAAAATTTTTTTCCCTAAGAACTGACAGTAAAAAAATGAAAACATTGTGATTAGACGCGTAGTATACGACATTATCACTATATTTAAGGGAACCGTCATTTTGACAGATTTCAGACTTCATGAGCAAAATTACGACAACCATAATTTTATAGGTTTCTAATTCATGCTCACAGTTATAGATATAATGAAACCAATATATAAACAAATTTATTTCCCCTTTAATTTCACAGTGCAATGTGATGTATACCCACGTGTATCTCTACGTATACTCACGAAAATGAAAGTAAGCTAGTTTCATAGTTAATCGTAATAAACCTTTTCCTTATGAAATAATTTTTTTGGTGATAAATGGGAAAGTAGTTAGGACGTAGAATATTAAATAAGCGGTCCAACCGGTAGAGTGGTTATCGTCGTTGACTGCCGTGCCGAAGGCTCGGGTTCGAATCCCGGCGAAGGCATGGATGTTTGTAAATGTATAGGGTCGGTGCGGCACTCTAAATATGTGGCGAACCGAAAGTCCTCTCATGTGGTTTGGTGGAAGGGAAAAGGGGTGGGAGACCCTCGGACCCGTTCCCCCGGGGTGGTCTCCCGGGAAATGAGCCAAATCGCAGTGCCACCTGTTAGGTGCTCAAGGCTGTTGCCAACGACAGGCGTAATTTTGCGCTCCTTGACAAGAGAATTCTCTTGGGTTTGAGCTGAGGTTGTCAGAAAAGTGATCATGAGTAACATTGACAACAACATACTAGTAAATAAAGAAACCTGAGTGTACACCACATGACTTCCTTGTGCGGAATATTAAATTATACGCATTTTCCCCTCCATTTCATTTAAACTTACTGAATTGAATTAAATTTACTTCTTCGATAGCGCATAAATCACAAAGAATAAATGCATTCGCTAAAATTCACTATATTTATTTACCATAGCTACACTCTGGCGCTAGGTTCACTTAGCTGCTTTACAGCTCATTCATTTTACAACTCAGAATGGACAAAAATTACATCATCTGAAGAATTACCACAAGTTCTATTCAAATACTATAATAAATCTAAAACGATGTATAAAAGAACTTAAACAAATAAAAAAGAAACAGTTTTCCACAGACGATTCAGGACTACTTACCTAATGCACATACGCTACTCGCATACATTCTCCTCTGCCCGAAACAGACTGGCGATAATATTTACTACTAATACGAAACACTTATTTCCTCGAACTTCATTAGAGATACATATCTCAATCAATTAATTCATTTCTCCCTTCGCAACAAAACAAAAATACATAAAAACTCGAAATATGTTCATTAAAAATTGAAAGATGTAGAAAAGTATGAAACACCAAATACAATTAAAACAAATAAAAAAACAATTTTTACGATTAAAATTAGAGTTGCTACGCAAATACAAGCAATTCGGCCAGCAGGCAAGAGGGCAGATTTTTCGGTCACAAAACTAAGTTTCTTTTTGCTCCCACGCGGCAAAAAGGCACTGAAGGTGCAGAAAGCATTAATTCACTATTCTGCCAAGTTTCAAATGTAAACGAATATGGCTGCTATGTTAAGAAAAATTTGGCTTAGCCGAACTTAAACAACTTAAATTGTTGGTGATTCTAGAACTCTTGTACGCAGATTAACTAAAGGCATAAAAACCTTAACCGGAAGATAAGAATAACATAATTCACTCTTTTAAAACAAAAAATGCGCAATTTACCAACGTATAAGAATAAAAAACTGAGCTCATGGAGCCGAGTAACATAGTAAGTATATATATATATATATATACGCATATATATACACACAGTGTTGATGCGGTCGATTGCAACCAAAAAGGGAGGTGCACAACTACATGTTATAGCAGCCCTGCATGCAAAATTTCAACGTTCTGAGGCTACTCGTTTTTGAGTTATGCGAGTTACATACATATATACGTATGTACGTGTAGACACCACCAAAAAAATCTCTTCTGAAACCATTTTAAATCAGTTTTGTAATTCGTTTGGGGAAACAAAGTCCTTTATTTTATCCTTTCGTATAGATGTCTCGCAAAGATATAGTTAAATTGCATTCAATAGCCACCAAACTGGATATTTTTGTTGAAATATGATACCCGGAATTTTTCGTGAGTACGATATGTCCTTTACTTCGTATAAGAAAGTAATCAACGGAATTATATTTCGATAACTTCGAACCGAATATAGACGGAGCGTAGTTCGTCAGAGCAAGGGGTATATCACATGGGATTAACTGCCAATCGCACGTGCCTAAAGCTTGAATATAAAGCGCCTAGGCTCAGGAACCATAGGCTCAAGACTGAGAAACGATCTGCAGTCCTTCAGTTCGAGTCACTGTGTCAAGACATTTTAGAAAAGTTTATGTTATTGCTAGTAAAGCTAATCGAGAATAAAGAAACAGATTATTATGAGTATTAACTCAAGTCTAAGGAACGATCTTCAGTCGTTGAGTTCCAGTTCATGTGTCAAAACGTTTTAGAAAAAGTTTCTGTTAGTGCGAGAAAAGACAATTGAGAAGAATTAAATTATTATGAACATTAGCAGTACCATAATAGAATTAGCTGAAAGTACTAGTTTTACTTAATTCTGAAGAAATACCCTTCTACAGTCTTCATGCGTTGTTCAATGAGAGATACTGAATTGCTTTAGAGGATAACTAGTATGAGCGAAAATTGCTCTGATAAGACTGTTAACATTAAAACCACCGTAACTTTTTTAACCGATAAAAGCAATTATAAAGTCGTCAAACTGACGGTTATAGGTAGTTCTAGTGTTAAGATTGCAAGTGTTTCTGAACTAAATTAATCGTTTTTTTAAAGAAAACACGGGGTTTGCTGTACTCGCCAATTTGATGGCTGTCCGCAAATATAGGGACACTAAAATGTCGTAAACTTAATGTTAAAAATCTTTTTTATTCAGTTTGTGTATTTATCAAAGGATAAAAAAAGAAGTCGGTTGGGTATATCATAAACTGCGCCAATTAAATGTATTACTACAGTTAGATACGTTAATTAGTTAACTTTTATTATACTTTTCAAATAGAATTTCTGAAGTAATTCTTTTTCAGAAATTATGCAAGGTGTCCATAATCATTTACTCTGATTATAAACCATTATAATCATGATTGTGAACAGAATAAAGCAAAAATTGAGCCTCAAATGCATAACTCTCAGTTTATAATAAAACTGAATATTTATAATCATATTCTCAGAGTTTATAATCATGTTGAAAACATTTAATAAAATTCTACATATGCACGCCTGATAGCATGCAAAATTTTCACCGAGTTTTCAGTTACACGCCACGCACATCTTCGGACACAATCTTTCCTATATTTTTTTGGAATCTTTTTTTTCTTTGGATTATCAGAAAGTGTTGTATGAAACAATGTGTCACAACAAGACATTGTGTGTCACAAACAGTTGGTGATGTTGTAAACTTGCGGCAGCTCATCGCAGACGCCATTCACACAATTATGCGAGGAATGTTGAAGAATGTGTCGCCTGAAATTGGGTACTTTTGGAAACTTTTCATGCTTCCAGGGTTGCACATACACAGGTTTATTAAATATTTTGAATGTGATTATAAACTTAGAGAGTTTATCATTTGAGGTTCAATGCATCTTGCGTTAGCTACCCACAGTCATGAGTTATCGTATTTTGTAATCTGGATAAACATTTATGGACGACCCTGTACAATATCATGGTACTATATAAGTGTGATAAAAAAGTATACAGAATAATTTTATGAAGCATTAGTTTATTGGTCAATATTTGTTACCACTTTCTCAAAATAATCTTCTCCTACTACAATACATTTTATACCAACTATTTCTCCAGTCCTCTAAACCTATCTTAAATTCATTTTCGTAAAACTCTTCAGAACTAGCACTGAAGTTTCTTTTTTCCCTTAATAGATTCAAAAAGGTGATGAGGAAGCTACAGTTTTATTCGTGGAAATTAGTAAAAAGTGACATGCTGCTCTATTAGATGAATAGGCATGGGCCTAACCGAGCAACATGTGTTCAATTTTGGGCTAAAAATATACGACTAAAAGTATTGTGACTAAATGTATTATTATGGTGCAAAATCCTTAAAGTCACTCTAGGATTAAAACGGTTTACCGAAGTTTGGCAACATCTAAAGTCAGTTGGCAAAAATTAGACAACACTATGGCAATTTTCAAAATATGAAAAACCCCAGTCATATAATATAATATATATAATGTATAATGTGTGGTATTTTTAAGCGAAAACAGATCGCTGTGTACATGACAACAACAGGCGTTTAGTTCCCTGTAAAGCCGGCATCGCACACAACTTCCGCACTGTGCTCATTAAATCTTAATATTGTTGCAATTTTGTATATGTAAATGGTTTTAGTGGAAGCGTATGTGAAATTTTAGTACTTTTTGTATAATATAACATAAAATGTTTGAAAAAGACGAAGGTCGGCCAACAAAATAATATTACTGTGGCATATCTATTTAAAATTGAGGTAAATAGTAATCTCCGTAAATTGGCGAGATACAGCCAAGCTAGTGAGGGTTTAAACGACAAATTTGTTTCGATATATTTCGCTAAAAGTCGCCAATCTTGAAGACTTCTTGGCAACATTTTGATCCGGCCCCTATATACCTGTAACTAAATAACTATAATTGATCCTTATACGTAACTATAACCGTGTCCGGCCATTAGATGTAACCTTAACCGTACATACGTCCAGTAATTTCGACAAATGGAGGGTACTGGAGATTTCTCAGCTGCCAGGTTAAAACTAAGCAAGACCGCAGAGAACATCTGCTCATAGTTCTCACATCTGCAGCAGAGTTCAGAGCTGAATTCAGAGTACTGAGATATCAGTGAGAGCTTTGCCTTTTAGATGCGCTTTGTATTCCGTTGTGTTTAACGTTCTTAGTACAGTGGACACTCGATTATCCGGGCTAATGCCGATGAAGCAGATCACGGATAACTGAAAAATAAAGATAATCCAAGTTATCAATCAATTTTCATGCATATTTCATGCATTTATTTCTTAAAAAATCAGTAATTACTATGCCTTTGAGAACGTTTAAACATCTGTCAAATTTCACTGCCTATATCTCGAAATACTATTATTTTATTCGAATTCCATTTTGCCGACGAAGTCCAATAGTGTTTCAACAGAAATCATTGCTGTCTCGGAACCGATGGAATGAATTTTCAGAATTTTTCCGCTTGCATTTTCGGTATCACTCTCTGCACCTTCTGTTCTTGTGATATTGGAAAGGATATCCGCGTCACTCGAGCACTTAAATCCTGGCACAGTCGAGAAGCTATCGAACCATTCCTCGATTTTTCGCGATCGACATTTCCGAAGAAGTTTTACATTTTAAAGGTTTTGCCATACAACTTCTATTGCATATCCAAACCTTTTGAAACAAAATATGTGATAGTAATAACTTCAGTTATTACCTCAACTTCTTCTCAATTAGATAAATTTCGGATTTCAGCATCCCTGCTCAAATTTGCGCGTGTGTGTTTTTCACTCACGTTCGCGCATAACGTTGACTGCACTTGCGTGGTCATCGCCTCGCACGTGTAATCCCCTAATTGGATAATCCGCATCCGGATCATTGAGAATTCACAATAGTTTGAAGTGTAACTACTGACTGTACTGCGTGATACTGGGAAAAGCTGTATGAGTATTTTTGTGGAAAGTTTCATAACTGGTATTTTTTGGGAAAATAAATTTTATCAAGCTGTTACCGGTTTTGTGTGCGTGCGCATTCAATCCATTACGAACCTGTACGCAGGCAATAATTTTTGGTATCAGGAGTAGGATTGAATGCCGGTGACAACAGCAATGGAAGAACAATTAAGACAGCTGGCGGCAACGTTTGCGTATTCAAAGAAGAGATGAAAACAGGACAAGAATCCGTTAAAGAAGAGATAAAAGCTCTTAAGGAACAGATAAAAATGGCCAAGAAGAGATGAAAGCGCTTCAAGAAAAGATGAAAGAAGCCGTCAAGTTCAAGAAAAGATTGAAGCAGGTCATAAGGAAAAGAGAAATTACTGCTCAGACCTGTCTCGTCAGCTGTCTTCAGCCACTGGTACGACTAATTCAAGGCAGACCGTGTACAGACGCTTAGGGCAGATTGGTCTATATGCTCGTAGACCTGTCAGATGCGTTCCACTTACTGCAACTCACTGTCGCCTGCCGTTAGCCTGGAGTAGAGAGCATGCATTGTGGACACCGCAACAGTGGGCTTGTGTGATGTTTTCCGACGAGTCCAGGTTTAGCTTGTAGTCTGCTTCTCGCCGAACGTTCATATGGAGTGCTCCAGGTACCCGTTACCACCAAGAAAACATCATTGAACGACCTCGTTACGGTGGTGCAGGAGTGCTCGTTTGGGGTGGAATTATTCTGGGTTCCAGAACTGACCTGCATGTTGAAACTGGAACCATGACAAGCCAAATCTATCGGGACGTCATTCTGGAACAACATGTACGTTTGTTTCGGGGCGCCATGGGCGCACAATTTGTGTTTATGGATGACAACGCCCGACCTCACCGTGCAAACATCGTCAGCGAATGCCTTCAATCGGAGGATATCACCCGTATGGAGTGGCCAGCATTCTCACCGGACTTGAATCCAGTAGAGCACGTGTGGGATATGCTTGGCCGACGAGTTGCAGCCCGTCAACCTCCTCCTACATGTCTACCGGAACTTCGGAGAGCATTGCTTTTTGAGTGGTGTAATATCCCCCAAGATCAGATTGATAATTTGATACTCAGCATGCCTAGGCGTTGTACGGACTGTATTGCATCGTCTGGGAGACATACATAGTATTAACAATCATACCAACCATGTAATATTGGTTTTTTGTAAATAGGTTTTTTTTTGTAATTTGCTCCAGGGAGAAAAAATCGCTAATTTTTTTAATAATATCAAGGATATAGCATCTTTTTTGCTCTTTACCTTTTGTTTAATAAATAAGCTTTACAAATAAGTCAAATTTGTTTTGCTTCTAACTCTTCCTTTGCCTGGTTTTGCATTATCCTTAATTTATGGACATGAGTGTAGAAGAAATTGAAGAAATAGTTTCTGCTCCCGAACAAGAAACTGAAGAAAGAGTTTCTGCTACAGAACAATGTATTGGGTAAAGATATTCTGCTGTCGAAAAGCAAATGTGAGAAAGAGTTTCTGCTGTTAAACTACAGGTAGAAGAAAGAGTTTCGGCTATCGAACAATAAATTAATTACAGAGTCTCTTTCTGCAGACCCCAAAGAGTCGTCAACTCCGTTAAACAAGAGGAAAGCGGACCTGAAAAAGAATGAAACAGGTCAAGAGGAAATGAAGATGGAAATTTCTGCCATAATAGAAAACAAATTTGAGGCTATGGAAGGTACCATAGAGAAGGTTGAAAGTGGAGTCGGAGAAATTCAAGAAAGAGTTTCTGCTATCGAACAACAAACCGAAGAATGAATTTCTGCTATCCAGCATCAAGTCGGAGAAATGGTTTCTATTGTCGAACAACAAACGTTCTGCTGCTGTAGACAGGGAAGTCGACAGAATAAAGAAATCTATAACGACAGTGGATCAGAACTCTAATCCCTTTAAATTTGAACATATGTCGTACCGACCCTCTCTGAAGCTATCCATATATGATGGAAAGATTTTCTGGAAGGTGTAGAAGACGCAGTTTTCTGTAGTTGAAAATGCAAATGGGTGGGATAAAGCCTGCCATCTCGCGGTTTCTCTGAGAGCAGATGCAGCTGATATCCTTCAAAATGTTCGTGAAATCCAAAGGCTAGATTTCGAAGCTGTCCGGCGCATTACAGCTACACTTTGGTGAGAAGTGTTTAAAAGACTATAGAGGCTTTTGGAAAAATTTACCAACAGAAGTCCATTGAAACACTGAAGGAGCTCGCCCCGGATGTTGCAAGGATACTTCTCGCTTTTTCGGACTACCCATCAGAAACAAGGGAAATCCTGTCTCTGCAGTACATTATCGATGACATACGAGATCCTGACATACAGAACGTCTTGAGAATGACAGATGTCAACGATATAAAAATAATTTTAATGCACATTTCGAAAGTTTCAGGAAACCTAACAAGCTACACATAATAGTCGCCACCCAATCCGAGCTGCTCATGTCTAGGAGCCAGTGGATAAAGTGATTATTCGTGTAGACAATTTAACAAGACAAATCAATGCCTTGAAGCGGAATAGGAGTGGTGAAAAATCGACCTTAAAGTGCTGAAAGTGTGGTAGTGAAGTTCAGGTACAAAGGAACTGCAGAGCACCCCAAAGCACGAAAAATTAGACTTCTGCCGACCGAGGATGCCGAAAACAAATTAGTTGCCATCTCGCGCAGAGCAGATCGTCAGATATTGAGAAGCCCTAATTTAAAGCACTTCATATCTCTTTAATGAGTTGCAGCAGTAATAGACTTTTTTCATGCGACATATCAACGGAATTACTTGAAATAATACCATGGATACTGGAGCCAATGTTACCATCATTCAGAAAAATTTAACTCAACAGTTTTTAGGTAAACTCATTTGGACTCCGCCCTGCTTTACCCTGCAGACTGTGTTGGGTGATAAAATCTACATGAATGGGATGTTAACACGTTTGGGAGTGCCGTTTATAATCACCCGGCATATGTAGCAAATATTACAGACCCTTGCATACTCGGACAGACTTTCTCAGGGAATACAATTTTCCGTTGGATTTTAAGAATAACAAATTGCTTTCTGCCTCTGAGGAGAAATTTCTGTTCGGAATTAAAGATGCACTTGTTTAACCCCTACACTAAGTTAGAACTCAGGCGATATCAGAGTACCGACAAAAGCGGAAATTTTACTATCTAGATCCATAACTGTGAACAGAAAAATCCGGTATGGCATAATGGAATATCCTAAGAACTGTAACACTCAGCGAGGAGTACTGGTAGACTCTGCAGTCGTTGACTTACAGAAACACCGTCATCCGGATGAAAGTAGCCAACATAAGTAATAAGTCTAATCATAAAGAAAGGCGAAGTGGTAGTAGCATGTATTCCAGTGAACTGCGCTAAACGCACCAATGGTCCAACAGTCTCTGTGTATTCAGAAAGCCTAAAATCGGACTTACTGCAGAATGTACAATTAAGTGATGAAGAGGAGAGTGCTGCAGAACGTGCCCTTCAAGAATTTCAAGATGTTTTCTCCCGCTCATCGTCTGATGTAGGTCGAAACAGCGTGGCTTAACGCAGAATTGATACGTGATATCATCGACCAATCAAGCAACATCCAAGACATCTACCCATTGCTAAACAGACAAAGATAGGAAAGTTTCTAAAGGACATTACAGAAAGCGATGTTATCGAGCCTTTAGTCACCAGATTTTGCGTTGACCATCGCCTACTGAACGAGGTTACGAAGAAAGACAGCTACCCTCTTCCTAGAATTAATGATATTCTAGACACTGATACTGGAAGAAAGTAGTTTTCTATGTTTGATTTAAAGGGTGGATATTGGCAGGTACAGACGCACCACTATGACAGAAAAATGATGGCATTTACTGCTGGACAAGGGAGTTGGCAGTTCAAAGTGGGCTACTTGGATTACGCAATGCTGCAGCCACACTGCAACGTCTCATGGAGAGCGTGTTGAGAGGTGTTTCGTAAGAAGCCTGTCTGATATAACTGGGTGAAATCATTATTGTTAGTAAGAGTTTTAAAGAACATTCAGAAAATATTCAGAAAGTGTTTCATAAACTACAGGAAGCCAATCTAAAACTAAATCCCGCCAAATGTAAATTGTTCAGATAGGAAGTAACCTGCCTTGGACACATCATCCCTGCCGTAGGTGTATGTTTGGATCCAAAAAATGTGGCAGTTAAAGGCTGGAGACGCTTCAAAAATCTTCTTCATCTGAGAAGTTTCTTGGGGCTTTGCACTTGGTAGATGAGATTTGTGAAGGACTTTTCTTCCATCGCAAGACACCTTCACAAGCTTACATATGTCAAACAAAAGTTATTGTGAACGCTCTCTAAAATGGAGAGCAATTACTGCTCCATGAAAAAGGAGTTGCTCGCCATAGTTGAAGCCGCACAGCATTTACATCATTATCTTTACAACAGTAAATACTTGCTCCGCTCAGATCATGCACCACTGACCTGGCGTTTAAATTTCAAAAATCGTGAAGACCAAATAGTTGGATGAATACAGACTCCAAGAACATGACATAGCTATCCGTCATAGGAAAGGATGGTCATAGGGAAACGCCGGCACTCTATCCGGAAAACCCTGTCTAGTAAGCTGCCGAAATTGTTGGAGGGTCGAAGCGAAGTACAACCCGTTAATCCGGTCGAGCTACAATTACTCCTGTTACAACTTTGACATCCGCTGATCGAGACTCATGAGTGATAAAGAAGTCAGGAAAGACCAGGTTGCAGACAGCGACATTTAACCTGTAACTGATTTAGAAATTAACTGAGTCTTCAAACAGGAAACTTTTCTGGCAGATTTCGATCGATAGTCTTAAAACAAAACAATACTGGACTCTCTGGGGCTCACTCCATATTCGAAAACCGTCAACGGCGTCAGTTCGTATCGGATGGTGGAAAGGTATTCCAATGGCAGCAGATACTTCCAAGATTCCAGATCCCGGACATTTTTTAAGAACTACGTAGCAATTTGACAGGAGGCCACTTCGGAATAAATGAAGACTATACATAGAGAGCGTTTCCACTGAAGAAATGATATGGCTGACAGTCTTGCGATGCTTGCGAAGGTCGAAGGACAGACGAAACATTGCAGAGGGAAACTGAAACTTTACAGTATAGGGGCGTCATTCGAAGACATCACTTTTGACACTCTGGGACCTCTGCCACGAACTGCTGATTGCAACAATTGCATCCTCGCTGCCTTCGATTTCTTCACAAAGTGAGCTGAAGCGTATACTATCCCTGATCTTGTCGGGTTAGCAAAGGCGATGATACAGCATTTGTTTTCCAGGTTTCGGGGGACCTCTTTAGTTACATTCTGATCAAGGCAGGAATTTTACTTGAGCCGTAATTAAAGAACTCTGCAAGCTATCAGTATCTGCAAATTTCAAAAGACACCCTTACATCCCTAATTAGCCGACGTGATAGAGATGTTTAATCGAACAATCCTTAACAACCTCTCGCTAATGATTTTTAGTAACAAATAAGACTGGGACCAGACGTTACCACTGTTTTTACTTGCCTATCGCAGTGCTATCCACGAGACTACTGGCTATTACCTATTTCAGATGCTCTTCGGTCATGACCTTCGTCTGTCTTGTGATCTCTTATTTGATCACCTCCGGAAACAAGATCATTCAAGATCTCCAGGAATGGTTTGAAGTGATGCACAGTTTTGCACAAGAGTGAATCAGCTTGGCGATATTGAAAATCCGATACAACAAGAGATCTAGATGACATAGACTCAATGAAGGTGACAAGGTGTGGTTATGGAATCCGATTCTAAGGAACGTACTTTCTTTTCTAAGGATTCTAAGAAACGTACTTTCTGTTGTATATAGTCACCCTGGAATAGTCCTTATACAGTGCTAAACAGGTTGAACGACGTCATGGTTTAGATCCGTCATTCATGAGATTCTCAGCTTTAAGTCGTTTATTATGTTAGGTTATAGTGCTATGGCCCTTACTATGGCCATAGTACGTAGTCCCAATAGTGTATATAATATAAATAGTATACTAATACCATGGCCCTATTTATAGAGAAATCTATAAATTCATGCACTTATTTATTAATTTAATGTTTAATTTGTTGTATATTATTTATTGAAGTTAATGTTTGACTTTTCGCAGTTATATAAGTATGGCTTTCTGTCCAGGGATTGCATTGCCTGGGTCGTACTTTCCTTTGAAAAGGATAAATAGTACGAATTTTGTATATTTAAGTAATTTGAGTGAAATCGTGTTTGAAATTGTAGTATTTTTTGTATAATGTAACATAAGAAATACAGGGGCAGATCTATTTAACACTGAGGTAATTTATTATCTCGGTAAACTGGCGAGATATCGCCATGCTGTCGATGCTTTTGGAGATAATTTGCTGCCGCAAAATTTGGCTAAAAATCGCCAAAAGTCGTGCGAACATTTGGCGACATTTTTGTCCTGCCCCTGAGTGTGATTAGTACTGTTCTTGAATAATGGTAATTGAAACTTATATGTAACTGTAACCGTATCGTAGCTTTAATCATATATGTCTTCAAGTTATTTCGAGAAACGGAAGGTACTGAAGATTTATCGGCAGCCCGAGGAAAACTATATAGGACAGGAGAGAGTATCTGCTCTCTGTGGTTGTTAATTCAGAGCTGAATTTTGGACTATTGAACAACTAACCGTGAGAGCTTCGCGTTTAAGATGCGCTTTGCATAGCGATTTGTTTAACATTCTTAACAGTCAGTTCTTAGTAACTAACTGATTGTGGTATTGTTCTTAGTAACTAACTGATACTGTGGTTTGGGATACTGATTATGGTATGTGATACTGATTGTGTGAAGAGCTCTGAAGTACTTTTGCTGAAACTTCAAGAATTATATGAAAGTGTAAATATAAGAGACTATGTTAAGTGTTTTCTCTGGTGAAACAAACTGTATCAAGCTATCATCGTTTCTGTGTGCATTCAATCCATTATGAACCCAAACTCAGGTAACAGTATATTCCATTATGACGTTATAGAAAAACTTAATAGTGCGTTAAAATCAACGATATTAGTATTTGTTATGGAGAAAATTCTAGTTAATTAAATAATGATCATAAAAATTATCATTTAATGGATAGTACATACGTAATCAAAAAATAAATATATCCAAAGAAAACTTGAGCTTAGTCTAAAGTAAAACAGTACGATCCATCAGTGGATCTTCGAAATAAGTACAGCACTTAAATAAATGGATTAACTTTCGTTTATTTTCTTTCTTAAATAATAAAAAAATATAATAAATTTTTACGACATCCAGTTGTTACGTATCAACTCTTTAAAAATCCACTAGAAAAAACTTCTTCATATCACACAAGAAATAAACACATACCTCAAGGTAATATTTTATGCTGATAGGATCCCATGCAAGAATGACATTGAGAACAAATCGCCCTTACTGTTACTTGTAACAGAGAGCGGAATATGCGGATCCTAATCCCGATAAGAAAGTGGAACACTTATACTAATTTTCGAAATATATCCGTAGTACTGGAGAGCGAAATGGTTCATGATGTGGCGCCCAGAGTTTCTCAAAGGTTCTATTCTTTGAGAAACTAAGCGTCATATGCAGAGGAGAACAGACTCATCTGCAAAAATACAATTAGCTCCGAACTGTTAACTGTTAGCTCCGAAACGGAGTACTTGTTATCTCCGAACCGCGGGGAGCTACGCAAGCTCCCTTTTCCTTTTCACTTCATTTTTCGTTCAAAACTTCGCCTTTTTTTGTAGTCGATTTTCTCCTCTGCTCGTCTCGCAGAAAAAGAATTTTTGAGGTCATAACCACTGATCATTTCGTTATCTTCACTTCGTTCTCACATGACTGCAGCTGTGCGTCCACACTTCTCTCTGTTACTGTCTTTGGAAATCGGGTTTAAGGAATTTATTCATTGTCAGGTTTTGAAGTTATGTCCAAAAAAAGACAATGACTCCGTTGTTGGCCACTCTTCCGCGGTAAGACAAGCCAAGCAACTCCCCGTTTTTGATGGTTATACATTCATTAGATGAGGATCACGCACTGTCCTATTCCCCCAAATCGAAAACCTTTAAAATGATTGTTTAGAATTGTTCTTTGCTTAAACTTCAATTGAGTGTTATAATTATTATTTTCTTTTACAAATATGTGTAAAACGTTAAAAACCAGTTCTTCTAATTAAAAATCTTTATAATGAAAACTGACACAAATAATGATATATTACTATTATTACAAATTGGCCAGTTGTGGAAATTCTTCCTCTGATTCTGGAAATTGACCGAAGTGGCTATTTAAATTTTGGAGTTATTCCATGGGATATCTCACCGGAGTTCAATTTCATGTAAATGCTGCAAAACATTCAAAAATATGCTTTGTTAACACTGTGGTTTGATAGAGGATAATGTTGATTTGTTGATAGAGGATGCGCATACGAAGATAAAAGAAACTGTCAACAGCACTCTGATTTTCTACTGAATTTGCCGTAGTTGTTTCCGTCCTGCCTTAAATTTCGATGACCCATTCACTTGATTGTTGAGCTGTTTCTATATCAAAAGTTATGTACTTCGGGAAGATCTCGCCTTGAAAAGCATGCCTTGGGCTATATGAAAACTTGGTTTTCTATAAAATGTTCATCATTTTTAAAGCAATTCAGTAATCGATAATCCGCAAGCATAAATCATCTTTCAAAACTTCTTGAGGAAGTCCAAATGATACAGAAATTTCTTCAGCAATACGGCTATTTTTAAAACGACGGTCACTAGTTTCATTGTTTCTAGTTTCATTGACAAAATGCTGATTGATTGAAGTGGGTGTCTACTACAGTGTAGCTCCTTTTCAATCTATTTTCTGAATTACTTATGCATCTTATATAGTTCAAACGCTTGATTTTGGAGAGGTTGTTGCCTTCAAAAGCTTTCTACAACACTTTAAACGTTTTTGTAGCTGAAATGTTATTGTCGAAACAAAATTCTATTCATTTTTCTTTGCTTAATTATGTCCGCCATTCTGAGACATTGCTAAAGCAAGAATTCTTTATTCAGTAGATAATACACTCACTTCCAAAAATTAAGCACAAAGATGTAAAATGCAAAAAAATCAACAAATACTGCTTTGATTGACACAAAATTCGGCAGGGAAATAGCATATATATTTATGCATAAAACAAAATGAATAATTATATACAGAAATGAAAACAGTATTAAATTTGTGTAAGTTATCAGATAATGATATACTGGAGACTTAAACAGAATTATGTATAAAGTGAAAATAAACAGCATAAAATGAAAAAAAGATATTAATAGGGTATGGGATCCCCCCCTCATCTGTATACAAAGTTTGCACTTTGTGACCATGCTTTCAATTATGTGGTAACCACCGCAGAATTAAGCAATCCCCATTCTTCTTGTAGAGCAGTTTCCAGCTCAATAAGAGTGGCTGGAGGTAGAAAACGTGAAGATACAGCACGGCCGAGAACATCCCAAAGATTTTCAATGGGATTAACGTCGGGCGAATATGCTGGCCACGCCATACGCGCAATCCGTTCACTCTCCAGGTAGTCATCGACGTTGTCAGCTCTATGGGAACGTGCGTTATCGTCCATTAAAACAAAAGTAGGGCCAACTGCTGCAGCGTACAATCTCACAATGGATTCTAGGATTTCATCTCGATACCGGACAGCCGTCAAAGAACCCTGTTTAAAGATGTGCAGGTCGGTGCGATATCCTAATTAAATCCCTACCCACACCAAATGCTTCCGCCTCGGAATGCGTGATGTTTTGGGATTGATTGCGTGTTCGTTGTTCACGCCATATCCTTATATGCTTCTCATCTGGCTCCAGAGCAAATCTTGACTCATCAGTAAACATGACACTGCCCCAATCAGAAACATTCCAATTGACATGTGACCGGCACCACTGTAATTGCGCCCCTCTTGATTGGACGGATAGTGGAACACAAACTCGAGATACCCGGGCGTACAGTCCACTCATATGTAATCTTCGGCGTACAGTAGTTGCAGATATCGCCTTACCAATGGACGCTGTAACCATAGATGTCACACATGTGGAGGTCGCTCTGCGATTTCGCTTGGCTACAATAGCAGTATATCGATCTTCCGCGGGGGTTGTAACCCTTGTGCGACCGGCTGCGGGCATTCGGACAACTGCCTGTGTGGTTTGGAAGTGTTTCCATAAACGTGAAATTACAGAATGATGAACGCCGAAGAAAAGAGCAACATCTGCGATCGAATGTCCTGCTTCAATGCGCCCCACAGCACGCCAGCGCTCAGAATCTTCCATTCATCTTCTGGAAGTCATAGAAACACGTATGTGTTGAAATCAAATTGTACGAAAGTCTTAAACACCTTCTATCAGCACTTACAATCAACTTCTGTAACCCTTCATAAAGCTGGCTTCTTATAAGACTGCCTTTTTTGCATATTTCTTGACATGAAAGCGCGATTGGCTGTTACCTGACGTATTTGCATACTTCCATTACCTCTGCAGTGAATTGCATCCTCTTCAAATCTGATTGGCTTTCGGAAATTAGCATTTTCCTCTCCGTGCTTGACTTTCGGAAATGAGCGTAATTTATATGCAAAAAATAAAAGGAGAAAAATGCAAGATATAATATTGTGACAACTTCTGAAAAACTTTAGAAGTGATTTTCGGCACTAGGTGTTTTAAATGAAACATTCTCGATAAATTTCAGTCACAGCATATATAATGCAGCCTTTTGCAAATGTAAATAAAAATAAAATTTTGAGGTTTTGATATTTTGTTTTACTTATTACGTGCTTCACCCTTAGGTACTGTACGGAGAAGGAGGTATGTCCCGTGGAGGTGTTTTTAAGGGGAACTGGCTCATGTTACACACGGGAAAAATCAAGAAAACGGCCGTGCAGCCAGCCCGCTCGCTGAGACTCGAACCCCCGACCGAGTTACCAGTGTTCAGCGGATTCTACCGCTCGACCGCTGGTGGGCCTGAGTTTTTTACATTAATCACGTTTTAAGAATTTTTATAAATAGCCATAAATATCATCGTTAATATATGCAAGAACTTTTATATTACGTTTTTCAGTGTAATCAGAACGCAGTTCGATGATACTCCATTTCTCGATATCTTCATTTAATGATCACTTTCATTGGCCAGACTTGAAATGTGTGAAACAAAAGGAAAATTAAGCTTTATTAAGGATTTCTTTAAGGTTATATTTTTGGATACTTACGTATTATCGCAACTGCTTGAGTAGAAATCACCAAAGTTTCAGAACGCATCGAATTCGGGCATCCACGTGCGTAACTATTTTTCAGGCAACCATGCGCATGACGGCTCTTCCCTGTTAGCAACCAGAACCGCTATTTTCATAAAACCGGAATCAGTGGGATTGTGAGATATAAATGAATGAAGGAAATATCTGTTTTACAGTGGTGCATGGATTAAGATACGAATAAGATAGAATGTTTTGTGGAATAATGAAATAGATATAGTAGACAGCCGGTGCTCAATGTCGAATTTGTGCAGTTCTTTGATGTTGTTTAAGCGAATACAGACTGCTGCGTAAGTTGGAAGAAAACAGCGCAACAAGATTGCAGATTTCCTCAAAAATATCTTTAATTGTTTTAGAATACCATAATCCTTATTTAAAAATAAAAATTTACTTTGTTTTTTTATATGTTAATGATGTTTGTCGGTATATGGTATATAATGATATTTTATAAAAAAATTGCCGAAAATTGTTAACTTATACCCGATAAGTAACTTTTGCTAATTCCCCCAGACTTGCCCAAGGGGGTTACGCTAATGCCTAAGGTCCTATTTTTGTTATGGGTATACTTTAAATAGAAAAGAGTTCGATAGCTAATAAGTGAGACTAAACATTTTAGCATTTTATAAAATATCTAATCTTTAAAATCGAATGAAGATCCCTGAATTTAAGGATGATTGCGATCAAATTACAACTTTCAGTAAACCCGCGTTACGATTACATCGCATTTCTCTGTATTTTTACATTGATATCTAAATAACCCCTAGATTAATTTCAAGCGAAATTTTCCGAGTTGAATTTTTCCTCTCTGGAAATTTTAGGGTGCTTCTTTCAATTCGAATTATTTAATATTTTTTAATAACATTGGTATAATAATTGTATATAATTTGTTCAAAATTTAATTGTATATAATTTGTTTGTTACTAATGAACAATTTCTTTAATAATATACACTGGTGCAAAAATTAAGGACGAAGTCGAAAAATTAGCATATCAGCTGAACGAAGAGGCAGAGCGGACAGAAAGACCAATCAGGAGATTAAGTAAGGTGATGTATGGTAGCACATGCGCAGATATGGAGGTAGACGTAATGGGGGAGTGACTGAGTAGTATAAAGCATGTTGTCGGTGTAAGATCAGTATTTCTGGCAAAGAGATTGCACGCCGTATAGCAGTTAAAATCACACCGAGTTGCTGCCTCAGCGAGAAATGGCGAATAATCAATCTAGTAGACGACATCTGGATGCTTTTACCCGAGGTCGAATCATTGGGAAGTTGGAGGAAGGCCGCAGTGTGACAAGTGTGGCTGCAGAGTTCGGAATTGCTCACAGCATCGTTTCACGACTTTGGAGACAATTTCAAACTACAGGAACAGCTATCCGGGGGTTTAGTAGTGGTCGTCCACGAGGAACCACACCCGCAGATGACCGGTATATTGCCTTACAGGCCAGAAGAAACAGGCGGCAGACAGCGGGAGAAATCGCTAGACACACGACACAGGCGACTGGACGACCGATATCGCGTTTTACCGTGGCCAGAAGACTGCACGGTGGTGGTCTGTTTGCACGACGCCCTGTACGGTGTGTACCTCTAACGCCTGCCCATCGGAGAAGGCGTTCTCTGTGGTGCCGGGAACACCGGAATTGGAGAGACAATGAATGGGGACGAGTACTCTTTACAGATGAGAGCAGATTTAGTCTGAGTTGCGATTCTAGACACATACACATCTGGACAGAGCGGGGAACACGCAATAACCCCTTCAACATCATCAAAAGGGACTGTTTTGGAGGTCGCGGAGTTCTCGTTCGAGCAGACATAATGCTTGGTAGCCGGACCGACCTTCATATCTCCCAAGGAGGTTCGTCACCTGGGACTGCTATTGTAACGAGGTTCTTCTTCCTTACATGCGTCTTTTCACAAGGGCTATGGGTCCTCAGTTCCTCTTCATGGACGACAACGCTCCACCTCATCGCACAGTTACTGTCGAAGAGCTGTTGGAGAGTGAAGATATTGAACACATGGATTGGTCGGCAAGGTCTCTGGATCTAAATCCCGTCAAGCATGTACGGAACTTACTAGGGAGACCCGTGGCAGCACGTAACTTATCGCCAGTAACGATTCCGAAACTGCGATTGGTGCTACAAGAGGAACGAGCAGCAGTGTCTCAACAGCTCATTAACAACCACATATCCAGCATGCACAAATGATGTGAAACCTGCCTAGCAGTCAGGGGAGATCATATCCCCTATTAAAGACCGGATGTTTCTTGCTGGACACCCATCACAGGGATGTTTCGGCCTTCAGTCGCATTGCGCTCCATGCTACTTTTTCAATAAAGCTTCTTTTTATCCCTCTGATTTCTCTTTTAGTAAGTGTTGCTTACATTACTCATATCCTTACGTATTGGGGATCTTACGGTATTAAATGTGTTGATTTGGAAAGCTTTTGTACAAAGTTATATTGAAAAAACCATCTCGTCCTTAATTTTTGCACACCAGTGTACTCTAATATTTTTTAGAAGCAGTGAAATTTGTTTTAGGCATATGAATGATATGTTAGTCGCTAATATATATTCTATGATGGAAAAGCGGATATGTATTTTATGAAGTTGAATGTTTCTATGCTTACTCTGAGGTTTAGTTGCAAAAAGTGTGGATTTTCTTAAAATGTACACTAAACAAACACAGCGACGTTACGTCACGATTTTTTTCTATGTAAGAAGAAGGAAATGTGATCTTTCAGAACTCTTTCTAGGTGCAATTATTTTGCATTAGCGTTTGCTATATGTCAACTGCTTTTTAAAGTGAGTTTTATTTTTGAAAATTGAGTGTCATTTTGTATCCTTGAACAGAAAACATAATTTTTATTTAATAATATGTGACTACAAAATATATATATCATAAAATTCATCGTTTTTGATAAATTGTATTTGAAAAGGCAATAAGCTCTGTATTTAGATAAAAAAAATTAATTTCTTTGTTTTTCAATAGAAGTAATTAAAAATTGTTTTAGAAAATAAAAACATTTTATTTTGTTTCAATACGTAAACTTTATTAAAATAAAATACAGTTAGTAAAGAAACAAAATTTCATCCAATTGCACTGAAATAAATATATTTTTGATGTGCAGCGTAACGATTACTCAATTCTACAAATTTTTTAAATATTGGAATGGATTGCGGCTATAGTTACTTTTTCGTCGTTCTGTTTATTGTAATATTTACAATAAACAGGTACATAAAAGTATTAAAAATATCTACTTCGGTAATAATTACACTCACGTTTGTGAAAATTGCAACACCATGAAGGACTTACGCGAGTGAGCTGAAATTTTCAGGAAATGCAAAGTAGCGCATGATATGCAAATGATTAGAATTGCAAATCCGTAGCGCATGCGTATGCTGAGCAGCGCCCTCTGAACGGCTGATGGATCCGAATAAATAGACGGCTGTAGCGAGGCGTGTATGGTTATCGGTGGTTATCTGCTAGTGGTAAACGTTAACTCAATCTGTACTTATGCCTCGTCGACGAAAGAGAGCGAGATTTGAACAACTTACAGAGTTTGAACGAGGGAGAATCATCGGCCTTCGTGAAGCTGGATTGTCGTATCGTGCAGTAGCCTCTCGTGTGCAGCGTAACAGCAGCACAGTGATGCGCGTTTGGAAGCAGTGGACGGACGAGTGTCGGACAACTCGGAAATCCGGGAGTGGACCCCGAAATGTGACGTCAGCTCGCGATGATAGACACCTGGTCCGCATGGCGCGGACGGACCGTACAGCTTCCTCTAGACAATTGGCAGCACTGTGGTCAATAGCTACAGGTGTTTCATTGTGTGCTTCATCAATTCGTAGACGTCTGCTGCAGTGTGGACTGCGCGCACGGACTCCTTTATACAGGATCCCCCTAACGCACGACCATCGCCGCCTGCGGCTACAATGGGCCAATCAGCATAGAGACTGGCGTGCTGATTGGCAGCATGTCGTGTTTTCTGACGAATCCCGCTTTAATTTGTGGTACCATGATGGCCGCATTCGTGTCAGACGCTATGCCGGTGAACGCCACCTTCCGGAGTGCATTATCGAACGCCACAGTGGACGAACACCCGGAGTTATGGTCTGGGGCGCCATAGCATATCATAGACGATCTCAATTGCTACGAATTGTGGGCAATCTGAACAGCAACCGGTATATCCGTGAAGTTCTACAGCCCGAAGCTGTTCCCTTCCTTCAAAGCTTGCCAGGCGCTGTATTTCAACAGGACAATGCCCGCCCTCATACTGCTCGGATTGTTAAATCCTTCTTTGCAGCGCAGCAGGTACAGCTTCTTCCTTGGCCTGCGTGTTCCCCGGATATGTCGCCAATTGAACATGTGTGGGATGTCATTGGTCGGCGTCTTGCTCGTGATCCTCGTCCTGTTGCGTCTGCAGACGAACTTTGGGTACGCGTACAAACGATATGGAATGCTCTTCCTCAGTCAGACATTCAAACTTTGTTTGACTCCATGCCACGTCGTGTAGCAGCACTTATTGCGGCGCGTGGTGGCCACACAAAATACTGATTCTGATCTCTTGTTCTTGTTTGTTTGCTTTGAACATTTAATCATTTATTTGTACCACTACCACTCAACTGTGTATTAAATTGCATTCAATTATGACGATTCCTTCTTGGTGTTGCAATTTTCACAAACGTGAGTGTAGGACAATAAGGTATTAGTAAAAATTTAAAAAGTAATTATTAATTTAATTAAATTTTTACATTAAACGAGTGCAAGTATTAGCAGATAAATGATTAATGCTGTTCATGAGCGATATTTGAATCAATTGCTGAGAAAACTGCATAAAAAGCGAATTTAAATGCCAATTTATACGTCTTTCTCAAATCTGTTTCAGGTATGTTTACATACATACACATATATGAGATACGTTTCTTACAGCTGAAGTTTAGAAGTCATTTTTAAAACAATTTTTTTGTACTTCCTTTTTTTTCACTCATTCTTCTTCACTCTAAAATACTTTACACAAAGAATGCCTTTGGGTGTTTGAACAAGTATGTGTTTTTAGTCCATTACACATCCAGCTCTTCAAAAATAACTTTTTAGGCAATATACAAACAGAAACATTTCTAAGTGGAAATTCTCGTTGGGAATTTCATAAAAATTTTTACTTTTAGAGAGAAAAAAATAAACGATTTACGGTCTTGAGGTATGTAATATATTTTTCTTTCAAGGAAAAAGTCTTATCCATAAAAAAGTGTAAACTCAGTAAACAGTTAAGGTCTAGCAGTATTTTTTTTTCTTTTTGCTTAGTAGTAATTCCGAGGGTTCCGTGAACGTCTGATTTAACCAACTCTACAACCCGAGTTAAATTCACTTTTGGCAAAAACAAGTAAAAAAATGCAGTTTTAGTAATGGTTGAAGGTTAGTTGTATTTGTTATTTGTCGAAGCTTAAAGGCAAGCAGTGTAAGATTTTAACGTGAAATATCAGTATTTAAATAACGTATTTGATTTCTAGGTTAGCTGCAGAAGAAGATAAATACATATTATACTTTAAATTTTAATAGAAATAAGTTGATATAAGAATGGGCTATATTTGACCACTTATAAGTGAGTATAAATACACGTTTTTAATCATGGGTTAAGTAATATACTTAGTATATGCAAACTCAATTATTTAGTTTCGTGTAGAACTTGACTTCTGTTTAGTTATCTTTCCTTTTTTTTCAAAGCTTTATTTTAAAATTCAGTCCATTTAGATTTTATTAGTCCATTCACTAAGAAATCGAAAAAGTACTGTCGTAAATTATATAAATATTTAAGGTCATTTGTCCTTTATTTTCTTCCATAGATTTCTTATTGTTATGCATCCATAAATTGGAATTTACGTTTTAACGCAACCATCTGAGTAGAAGTCGCCATATTTTCAGGATGGTCTAAACTCTGGTTACTATTCACATAATCATTCTTCTGGACTATGCCTCATAACAATCTTCCATTAAGCAACGCTGCTATTTTCGTATGCGTAAGTTTTTGATGTATTCCCTATTCCAAAGGTTTTTATAAACAAATCGTGATATTTTTTTGTCTTAGTTTTAAAATATGAGCTTGTGGAATTTGCCAGCAGTGGAAGAAATACATAATAAACTGCAGTAAAAATTTCTGCAGGAATACAGAATTTTGCTGAAAATTTATCAAAGAGGATATTTTCTGCAAATTCAGCGAATTCGGAAAGTTTTCGAAAAATTGTTTGTATTACAGATTTTGTGTAATGCATTACATATGTTTTAATTCTAAGTCGGTTTGGCATTTTAATTGCAGGGATAGCTCACGTAGAATCAGATGAAGGAATAGAAGTATTCTTATTGAGCTTTGGTGACAATTTTAATCCCCAATCTGATTATATTTGGTTGTTCTTGCCAAATCGGAAGCATTCTTGACGTCTGCAAAAGATGGGTTTTAGGAAACTTAGGAACCACCTTTTGGAAGTCAAAAATACTTATTCTCCCTTTTCAGCGACCCTATAAATAAAACACTGCGAGTCCCGCCGACCTTGATAGAGACTGCTATCATCAATACGGAAGAGGTTTCTCTCCGGATCCAGTAGACCCGGAACATTTCTGCGAAAAAAAGGCGGAAGGGTCGACACTTGAACATCGAATCGTGCATCAGCAGTTGTAGAAAGTTATCAAGTATGTGGAGGTGTTAATTTTATGATGTTAATGTACATCGTTCAGAAATAATTGATAATTGATTGAATATACCACGTGACATCTATACGAAGCCTGACTGCAGTTTTGCATCTATTTTCAAGTGCTTCTTCAGTGAAATTCTTTCCGAACTTCATACTCAAATGTGCAGTGATTAACGGAGATTTTGTTGATAAAAGTTTTGTTGCTTTACGGCTCTTAGGATTTTAATTATTCAATTTAATTTAAACTTAATCTAAGGAGATCCCTGCAGAAAGTATACGGCCCCAGCAAAGAACTTATTCACCCCTCACCTCTTTTGTAGAAGTAGGGGAGGAGAGCTGCCTTGAAGAAGTAGGGGGTCTGTCTGAGAATCGTTAAAAGCCCCCCTCTCTCCGGGCTATCGACCTTGAAAGGATTCCAAGCTACAGTTGAAAGGATAACGGCATTTCTTTGATATGTGATAACTACCCTAGTTTTGCTATAATACTCCCACATATTATAATACCCCCACTATTTGGATTATACAGAATCAAGAGAAGACTGCAACAGGTAGACTGCATTCAATTATCTTGAAGTATTCACTAGTTAGTTCACGACTTGAATTAATTTATTCTAAATTCAGACTCTAGCAAAAAGCATACTATTGCTATTATCTTATTGCTCTTATCTTTCTTCAGGGTTGTGTGATAAATATTTCTGTAATAGTAGTTACTGTAAAAAATTTTGCTGACTTATGAACTTATTAACTATTATGTGCTTATTGAACTTATTAAGTGTGCATTAATTTAACTAGCTCATATAATTTTATTTGTTTATTATAATTACCAGTAATACAATTATTATTCTCGTTTTTGTTAATATATACTTAAATTAATAAGTGCTAATATCAGTTGCTACTGAATTTTATCGTGATTAACTGTGTTTTAATTTGCTTAACAATACATATTTTTTTAACTGCAATTTTATTGTGTACCTGCAATTGTAATTTGCTAAGTATAAGATACTATTTGTCATTTCAATTTTATAATGTTATAGTGCACTGCTGGCGGTTTTTCTTTGTTAGTGTACACCTCCCTGCCATTAGCGCTAGTTTTAGCAAGCACGCGAAGTGTTGTCACCGAATACCATCTTCTACAGTGGTATATACTGCGCTTACACTTACTTTGTGTTCCCCCCCTAAAACTGTGATTTCCGTGCTTTCTACTGCGCTTTTAATTACTCTATGTGCATTACTGTGATTTAATATGCATCCAGTTACGCCAACCACTTCAGCGGACTCAATTAGCTCCACATGCAATAAACAAGACTTCCCTTCGGTAGACAGGAGCACAACAAATTCTTCTACTTCCGCCTCCAGAATAGAGGCTATCAATTTCATTTGTGACCAACTACAGTTGTTCATTAGACATTCTAAAGAGTCTAAAAAACTCAACGCATCCGTCAGGAAACAAGTTACCAGCTTTGTAAATACAGTTCGCAACACAATAGCTGAACAAGAGTTATTTTACGCTCAGCTGCAGGGGCAAATTCAGGCATTACAACAGCAGCGCGATACTTCGAATACCATTGCTCCTACTGCGCCTATTACGGAACTCCCTGCTACTACAGGAGATACACAATTTCAAACAGAAACAAACGAACTTCCTTTCACTGAAGTTCGAAAGAAAAAACGCCTTACAAAGCCGCTTGGAAAAAAGCAATCCGAACACGTGTTGCTAATTAAGCCCAACGACACCGATCAAACTCCTGAGCAGGTTAGGGCCCAGCTTACTTCCAAGATAAACGCAAGAGCCATAGGCATAACGGTTGAAGAAGTTCGCCCTACCCGGGCCAAGGAATTGTTGGTGCGGTGCACTGCTAGGGAGCATATAGACGTGCTTCGGAAATCAATAGAAGAAACACCTGCGCTTTCTTCAACAGTTTCTGTGAGAGTTCCCAACGGTCGAAAAACATCAGTGATAGTTTATGGTGTGCCAGCCTCGGCCACAGCTGACGATATAAGTGAGGCTTTTGTGAATCTGGCACCATCAGTTACACATTCCCACATAACACCAAGGACACCTGTACGTAAGTCCCCAGGTGATAATAATTGGATTGTCGATATTCACACCAGCAGTTTTGACCTTGTAAAAGACCACCCCCGTGTTTTCATTGGTTTTAACTCGTGCACGTTTAGACAATTTTTCAAAGTAAAGAGGTGTTACAACTGCCAAAAGCTAGGCCATATCAGCCACACTTGCAAGTCATCCCCCGCGTGTGCTACCTGTGGTAAAGGACACGCAGTTGGCAAGTGTACTACAACTACGCCTCACTGTATCAACTGTGAAGATTCGAATAAGAAACTAGGCACAACATACGAAGTAACACACTTGGCAAGTGCAGGAATATGCCCAGCATACAAAGCAGAGCTCAGTCGCCTCAGAGCAGCTTATCAACATTAAGCAAAATGCAGGGTCTTGTACACAAGAGTATACTTGAGGGTTTCTCCGTCTTACAGGGGAACCTCCAGAGATGCCAGGCTGCAACAAACAACGCAGCCCAAATTATAATGGAAAATAACTTTCCAGTGGCCCTACTGCAAGAATATTACACGGCAAATGGAAAAATTGTAGGCATGAGTTCTTTCAAGGTCTTTCAGTCAACTAGTAATCTAGCAGCAATAGTGTACAACGGTCCGCTCACACCATTACTAATGTACAAAGGTGATTACTCAATCACAATTCAGCTTGAGAGCCCTAATGGGAATATTGCTTTCACAAGTGTCTATATTCCGCCCTCACATGATATCACATTAGCACTGACTGAATTAGAATATGTAGTTGCACTTCCGGTTCGCAGCAAAATTGTTGCAGGAGACTTTAATGCCGCAAGCCCTCTTTGGGGCGCACCAGAGGGAAACAGAAGAGCAGTGCCAGTTTTGGACTTTATAACATCCCATGGCCTGACGATAGTTAATTCAGCTGACAGCCATCCAACTTTCTGGACTACACGGGCAGAGGGCTGGCCAGATATTACACTAGCAACCACCGCCATTTACTCAAGAATAAACAATTGGAATGTCTGGAGTGATTGCCCATCATTAAGTGACCATCGTTTTATTAGATTCGACATTGACTTAGAACACCAATACGCAGTTAAAAATAGATGGAAAACAAAATATATAAATTCCCAAAAATTTGGCAGTACTTTAGCGCCCCATGCTTCTCATTTAGTAGCAGCCTTTGAAAATGCAAGTAATAAAGAAGCGCTTGATACGGCATACAATATGGCAATAGATGCATTGCAGACGGTCTGTGATAAAATACTTAAACGGCGAAGTCACTTTATTCCAAATAAAACTCCATGGTGGAATTCCATGTTAACGGCCGAACGGAGTCGAGTTCGGGCCCTTAGGCGCCGCTTTCAAGGATGCCGCGATCCAAATGAAAGAAAGGCATTGGGATTGATATTCAGAAAAAACCGCGCAGTCTATAAACGAATGATTTCAAAGGCTAAACTGGAATGTTGGCAGAAATATTGTACGAACGCAACAGAAAAATTTGGTAGACTATTCAAAGTTGCTCATGATAAGATCTTTAAACCTACCAGTCTAACTACGTCAATCTGCCAGAATGCCAACACTAGTTACCAGATAGTGACACATATACTGGAAACGATTTTCGAGCATGATGATCCCCATAAAGACACTACAGCGCAGAAGGAAATACGAACTAGTATTGAACAATATTATACTTCATCCATTGCTGATTCTGAGCCACCTCCAACAAGTAAGGAACTGAATGACGTAATCAAGAAGCTGAATCCGAGTAAAGCTCCAGGTCCGGATGGGCTTGATAATGGTATTCTCAGAGCTATGCATAACACGCATCCGGCAATACTTTTCTCCTATTTACAGGCGTGCTGGAGAATTCGTCTCTTTCCAGAAGGCACAAAAATAGCAGAAGTTGCTCTATTCCTGAAGGGAAATAAAGATCCAAATGAGGCTGCTTCTTATAGGCCCATCTGCCTGCTCCCGGCCATGGGAAAAATCCTCGAAAGAATAATACTTCAAAGACTGAATTTTTACATTCATACCAATAAACTCATAAATACTAGGCAATATGGCTTTATAGCAGGAAAGTCAGTGGATCACGCACTGTATCACCTACGGAACACAGTACTTAGAAATAAGCAGAATAAACTGCATACTGTTGTCATCAGCATAGACATTCAAGGTGCCTTCGATTCGTTGTGGTGGCATGATGTTTTGAAATGTCTCAAAGATATCAATTGTCCCAAAACTTTATTTGATTTGATCTACAGCTACCTGAGTGAAAGACGAATTCAAGCTACAACGGATGGAGGCGTCCACATGCAAAAGGTGACGAAAGGCTGTCCGCAGGGCTCTTGCCTAGGTCCACTTCTGTGGAACCTGGTAGCAGACACTGCGCTCAACCTTTTTGACGATGATGAAACATCAGAAATAATAGCGTATGCTGACGACTTCTTGCTGATTTCAAACGGTCACAGCCGTAAAAGCTACGAGGCAAATTCCCAAAAAGCGCTAGACAAAATAGTCCGCTGGGCCAGTGAACATAAGCTCACAATTTCAAGAACAAAAACAAAAGGAATGGTGATTAGCCCGGAAAAAAGGCACGAGCGTACCCCGTGTGTAAACCTTCATGACAGAAACATACAATTCGTGAGACATTTTCGCTACTTGGGTGTGATTATAGACGACAGATTCTCCTGGCTCCCTCACATCAAGGATCTTAAAGAAAGGCTGCATAAATTGTCTAATACAATGCGGAGAACAGCTGCTGCTAGCTGGGGTGTCTCCTCACAGATGCTCAAAATATGGTATGCCACAGTCGCTGAGCGCATAGCTCTTCATGGCGTTTCCATATGGGGCGTCAATGTCACGATTAAAATGCAACATGCATTGAACTCCGCGCAAAGACCATTTCTTCTGGGCATCTGCAGAGGATTCCGTACCTCTCCTACCACTGCATTAAATGTATTGGCTGGGCTACCGCCCCTGCACTTGATAGTACAGAGCGAGAGTGCTGCGGTGAGAGTGATCAGACTAAAACAAGACATTACTATTTGGAGTAAGACTTATGTATCCTCGGACTACGAGAATCACATTGCCCACTCTCCTTACCACCCTGCAGACTTCGATATAGAAGCAAACTGTAATCCTCCAAGTGCATTACAATCCTTAGCCCTATATACCGATGGCTCCAAAGGAGAACTCGGGACTGGCAGTGCCTGGTGTGCAATGGAGGGTGACTACATAATTCATTCCTGGGCTAAGAAGCTTCACCCCAGCAACTCAGTGTTTCAGGCAGAACTTACAGCCCTAAAGGCAGCTCTGGACTTTATTGCTAATAATGGCGGGTATAAAGTAATTTACACAGACTCAATGTCAAGCTTACAGGCCATCCAGGGCCGTCGAAGTAGGCATCCCATTGTCAGAGACATACAAAAACTATTAATTTCGAGTCCTGCAAGTCTGAGGCCTAAGGTTCAATGGGTTCCAGCCCATACGGGGATTAAAGGAAATGAAGCAGCGGATTTGATTGCGAAAGGCGCGGCCAATGAACCCCATGTGAGTAGCATTGTTGTGCCCCTTCCGCACTCATATCTGAAAACTACACTCAAATGTGAACTAATGAAGCAGTGGCAAAACTACTGGGACACAAGCACCACAGGCAGAAGACTGTATGATTTCCAATCAGAAGTTAACCAGAATTTAAATAGCTGCTCCTCGCACCTTACACAGTATCTGACAGGGCATGGCCCATATATGTCGTATCTTCACAGATTTCGCCTAAGAGACAGTGACCAATGTATTTGTGGGAGTACTGGTGATCCAGATCACTATGTGTTTGATTGCCCTCACACAGCGAATTCTCATTTAAAAAGACCAGCTGCAATCAATATGCCGGCTTGGTTTAAGAACACAATTAAGAACAAATATGCGCTCAGCCGCATTAGAGACTGCACTACCGTTGCTAAAAGCATTGCTGACAGCCTGGAGTGACTTCTTTTCTTGGACACTGTGCCGTCAGCAGCCCGCTCTGTACACATATTAATTTACTTAATGTCTTACTTATTATTATTTTCCTTGTTTTATTCCCAATTATGTTTAATTTTATGATTAATCCAGCACTCTTTTAACGGATCCCACAATCTGTAATGTATTTGTTCATCTTTACATCTGTACCTGATTATATAGCATTTCCTTAATATAACTGCATGCCTACCAAGTACCATAATAGTGTATGCCTAACATGTACAATGTATTTGTTCATCTTTGCATCTGCACCTGATTATATAGCTATCATTAATATAACTGTATGCCTAACATGTACCATAATAGTGTATGCCCAACATGTACCGTAACTGTATAAATGTCTGCCTAACATGCCCCATAATAAGTGTTCCCCTTAGTCTCAGCAGTCCCCATCATGCACCTTTTTTCCATGTTCTGGTCCTTATTTCAATGCTCCTCGTTTAGCGTGGTCAATTGCAGGAGGACACACTACTAAGCTCTTCATATATATATACTTTAAATTCCATCGACGGGATCCAACAGGCTGAAAAGCACCTAACCCAGTGGGCCAGCTGTTCCGTCGATGGCGAAAAGAAAAGAAAAGTAGACCCGGATATAACTGTGCAAATCCAGAAAAAGTGACATATTCAAGAAAATTTAATTTATGTATCACAGTCAAGAAACTGGCATCAGTATTGGATATAAGTTACGAAGTTTAGAAAATTTACGCCAGATGATAGTTATGCTAGCTGATGCTATCGAAATGTTTGCCACCTGAAATGAAATAGAAGAGAGTCGGTGCCTTGCTAAGAGCTTCTGCATTGGTGTAAGGCTCATTAAGCATATCTTAATTGCAGGTGAGAGCTAGGTACATTTCCGATTATAATATAGCTTCGCAACGATTATGGGATCTGCAGTATATTACGCGCTTATTAACCATTGGCGTAAGTGCATTAAACTCGATGGGATACGCTATGTTGAATGTTGATTATAAGAGGAATATAGTGTTTCAAATTAAAAATTGGTTAAAAAACAATTCTATTGGGGTATATATTTTGGGGTATCCCTTGAATTATCGCCAAGTTGTTTCATTTACGGTAACCTGAATATTTTACGGTGTATGTTTTGGAAATCCTATCATAACGAGATGGATTGTAATGTGTGATCGCGGTGATTTTATTTCTCAGGGCTTATTTTTGCCTTGGATGTCGCTTAGGTAGTACGTTGCTTATTTTGTGCTTTACACTGTAAAATGACTGCAAGTGATTAATGTGAAGTTTCTGTACGATTTGGAACGAATGGGAAAGAAAGCATTAATTGACTGGTGTGTAAATGAAGGTTTTTTCAGTAACGAAGGAAATGCATATGAAAATGAACGTAAAGATCGTTCAGATGGCTTTCAATGGGTTTGTCGCAAGAAAGGTGCAAATGCTTTCTATATAAAGCGTTCTGTTAGAAAGGGTTCACGGTTTGAGGAAAGTCATTTGAATATTATTGAGATTTTGATTTTTACGTAGATGTGGGTGTATAAACCTAACACTAAAATGATTAAGACTGAATTAAATATTGACAATGATAAGATTATAACTGACTGGAGGAATTTTTGTAGGGATGTGTGTGTTGATATATGAAAATGTTAAATGATTAGAGGTCCCGGCGGGATTGTTGAAGTAGACGAGAGTAAATTTGGTGAAAGGAAATATAATACGAGTGGAAGGAAACTGGGTGTTTGATGGAATAGAACGTGAGAGCGGAAGGTGCTCTTTTAAAGTGGTTGAGAACAGAAGAAAAGAAACTTTATTGTATGTAATTCAGCGGAATATTTTGCCTGAAACAGCCACCATATGGGATGGCTGGAAGTCGTACGATTGTCTTTCTGATAAGGTGTTCGTTCACCCCTCAGTAAATCACGTAGTGACATTTAAGGTTTCGGAAACCGGAGCTTTTATGATTTTGGAGACATACAGATTCTAGATCAGATAATATTAAACAGTTTTTGGATGCCGTTAAGAAATTCTATGTGCCATACACCGAACATACAGAAATTTCTGGATAAGGTAAGTCCATATTTCTCTTTTGCACTGCCCATATTAGATAACATGTATTTTCATCCTTATGTTATTTTCTTGTTTGATTTAAAATGAATTTTATTGAGATTATATTTTTATTGTTTTAATTATGTTTTATTGCATTATGTTTTGGACGCCATTTTACTTGGGAAAGTGTTGCATGTAAACAGGAATGGCGCCAAACAATCCCCAGTTTTCGTCAAGGGGGACCCTGAAACGTATTTTTCCCCAATTCCGAAGGATTTGAGATTTTAAAAGAGCTTCTCAAGAAGGTACTTTCTCTCTGAGCTAGCAGTCCAGAAGTTTGCTCTTCCACTCACTCCTGGTAGCCCATTTTCTTTTATCCTTTTAGCTTTAATATTAAGTAACATTTTCTTCGAGCTTATGTCGCATGCAGTTCAATACTCAAATAAGAAAATTTTTAAAGGCTGCGCAGCAGTATATGTTTAGAATTCCCGATGTAGTCTTAATTGTTGTCATACATTTTTTTACTTTCAGTCTTTTCTCAGTTCATCGTATCGATATTCCCTTTTCTTAGTTTTTTTGTTTCTTTACTATTAACAATTTTTTTTGTTTCTTTATTATTAACTTTTTATATGTTTCCTTTATTTATTAAACATCCCGTTCTTCGAATTTAAGCCACATAAAATTCTTTTCAGTAAAATCACAAGATCTTCAAAACCAGCATATCTTTAGAATTTCAGATACTGTTAGAGGTTGGCATACATATTTTTATGTTCGCTATGTTATTTCTTTAAAATCTAGCCGCTTAAAACAGTCATCATAAAAAAGAAAAAGTCTGTAATGATTTTAATGCGTTCAGGTCGCGTAATGTCTTAAAAATATTGAATATTTATAATTATACATCTCATAATTTTAATAAATGTTTATTTAAATTAATAGCATTGCAAAACAGACAAAGTATCCCTAAGAATAATGTTTATTACTTTTAAATCTTTTACTTTATTACTCAGTAACTCTCCGGATTAAATGAAAGTACCTTAGGCTTTACTGAACGGCTAAAATATTTTATTTGCGGCAGCGAAAACACATTGCTTTCACAGAACTGAGTCTGTGATTTAAAACTGAAAGATATATATATATATATATATCTTACATTTTTTGCAAACGGCAACAGTTTAGTGCGCTGGAATAAACTTGCTTTATTTCGAACCGTGTTACTACTGCTAGGTTTCATATTGTTGAATTTGTTAGTCAAAAATTCATTAAATATTGAGAAAATATGTAACAAATAATAAAAGAATTCAAAATTCAGGCTTCCATGGGCCCATGATCGGGTGGAAGACTACGTTATTCAAAATTCGATGGCTCTAGGTACCGTAGTTTATTCACAATGCGAGAAACATGCAAACATGCATGTAGATTCTTCATTACTTAATTTCTTTAAAAACGCCGTTTATAGTGAACCAACGAAAAATTCCATTTTGGGACTCATAGCCCCTTTTGAAAAAAATATTTTTTTGACTACTCTAATATTTCGCAAATGTTTCGTTTTCTTATCTATATGAAAGCATATATTCTAGAAATATACTAATTTGATGCTGGACATGTTTGATGCTAGACAGGTAGCTGTGATCGACGTCACATCTTGTTACTTGAGTGGTCAATAGTTTTCGATCAGCTAGTTGTGAGGAAACTTTAGTTAGAAGTGAACAGAAAGTTTCTTTCTTGAGATTTCTGAAATCTTTCACACTCAAAACATTGGATTTGTAAGTACTCGCGATTTTACGAAAATGTGTTTTGCGCCGTTTCTATTTTACTAAAGATTTAGATTAGTATCTGTTTTCACTAAACGAAAGAAATTCGAACAGGAATTTTTATTTTACGATTTTAAAAGGACTGAAAGCGAAAATAATAATAATAAGGCGAAAAACAAACTCTGAATGTCCTTGCGCAGTGAAAATAAAAGTTAAGTTTTCAGTTGTGATGTTTGCACAGATAGCGATTAACTTCGCGGATTTTTTGAAATGTCTACGAATAGCTATATTCCAGGAGCAGTTAGTTATTCGAGAACTAGGGTGTATTTTCAATTGTTTTATATTAGCCATAACTATTCGATCTTCCATACGGAAGTTTAGCGAAACAGTATTTGACAAAATGACCTGGCAGATTCAAAACACAATAAGCTTTTATTAGATGATTTTTTTCTTTTCTGTCTTATAGTTTAGTCTTCTGCCTCCCGTATTATCAATTACCGACGACTTAACGAAATTCCTACATCATGAGAAACATCACTGCAGAATTTTCTATGTAACTCCTAGTTTCTCACATTACGGAAGATGAAATCAGACTTTTCTATTTTATAGCTGCAAACTAAAAAGAATTCTCAGTGTAAATTAAAAGTAATTGCTTCATCTCTTTGTACTCATTCTTAAATATTTCAAAGGAAATTTCTAAATTTCTAAAGCGAGAAATTCTCATTGTTAAACTAGATAAGGCATCAAATTTATTACGTTATCAAAGTTCATGTCATATAGGAAGTACAGAAATATGTAAAAATGTACAGAAATGAGTAAGTCCTAATTTAACGGTTACACAAATTTACGGTTATTTGTTTTGATCTATCAGTCAGTTTAGTTAATAATTTCTGTATTTAAATTCTGTGTCATCCATATAAGATTTACCTAAGGTAGTTAAAAAACTGGTATTCAACGCCTGATCTTACAGAATACTGTGTACATGCACTACTCTTGTATATTTTCACTCATTTACATCGTTATTATCATAAAAACTGTCAGAAACAGTGATTTTGACAGCAGTCCTATATCTTTATATGAGATAGTGGTTAGGAGTTCTAGTTGAAAACCAGATTTCAGCAACTTAATTCACTAATTATAAGTGTATCTAAAATGAAAATATTTCCTTAAGCACTTTCGTTTCAGCTAGACTCTTTTGAATTATCTTAATTACGCTAGAAAATTTAGAAACAAGAATTAATGCAAATTCACTTTTCCTTTGAGTCATTGTGCAAACTGAATTGGTATCTCAATGCAGTCTCTTTCCTTTGAATAACAAGTGTTTTGAAGACATTCAAGATAAACCTTCGTATGAAAAAAAAGCTTGTAATGAAAATAATAATCTTATAACTTAATAATTTCTAACGGAGTAGATTTGAATGCTTTCATCACCGGAGAAATGTGGGTGGACCTTCATTCTTTAGCATCTGAAAGATGCTGTGTGGGCCTATTTGCTATTCTAATAGATAATTTTAGTAATATAATCCCCATTATCATAGCTATGCGCATTATAATTTCAAAATCATTTCAGTGAATGTATACTTCCTGGGAAATTTCGGAGAATTTATACGAGTAATTTTCAAGGGGAGTGTTTGCAGTGAAAGGTCGAGAGTATTAATTTCGATTACCTTAAGGCTATGAATTTTACTTGTTCATTGATAACTTATACACGTTTATCACATCTATAATAATTAGGAAAGTTAAGCTCTTATAAACTGGAAATTGGGAAGTTATATGGCGTGAACACGAATAATAGATAAATTCGTCAAGCAATACGACATGCTGAAGAATATATATTATTTCAAATATGACGATCAGAATAATTTGATTAAAACACTTGGAGATAGTTTTACGGATATGAATGTTTGTACTGCTGTGTTATTATGGGCTGTATTGCCTGTACTGTCTGTATTGTATACGGATTAATGAAATGAAATCACTAAGTCTTAGCAACACACTCTTAATATAACAGATTATTTCTTGACCATAAGAGTTTCATGGAATAATTTGCTGTTCATGTTTAAAAATCTAAAATATTTTCATTTCTCAAATTAGATAAATTATACACGTATTCCCTCTTAAATGTTTCATGTTAGCTTCCGAAATCCTCTCGTGCATCATCCTTAAGGAAAATAGTTTTATTTCCGAAGAGAATAAATTTCATAAGAATTGAACGCAGAAGAAGTCTGGTTAAATTTAGAGCAGATGAAACTTGTATTCATAGAATTTTATTGTTCATAAATCCATTCAGTTAAAGGGTAATTGCCATTTTTTAAAGTAAGTTTTTTTCTAATTTTTTAAAAATACACAGTACACAGTTTAAAATAGCTAGCAAGCTGTGATATGTTTAATATTTTGTGTTGGATTTTATTTTGATAATATCTGGATTATACACAATCTACCATTTCTGAAGCACAAACGCAGGACCTTTTAACTGCCATATGAGGTCAGTCTCTGGCGCTTGCCTTCTTATCTTCCAGCAGTAGTCCATAAATATACCTGGAAGAAAAGCGAAGAAGAATGCAGAAAATAAGTTTTCAGTGGCATGCCGTAACCCAGTGTCTGGTATGATCTCAGTTTCTTACAAGCTCTTTTGTAGATACTCGGCATCTTAAAATAAAATCCGATAAATTACATCCAGTTTCCAATCGGGTGGTATCACAAGCTTTCAGCTCATTCCCCGAGAACGATATGCTAAAATTAGTCATAAAATGTTTTCAGATTTGAGTGCCAAACATTTTTATAATCTCAGACCATACCAAAGTGCAGCCAAAATATTTGCAATAGGTAATTATTACGTCAAATTTTTGTGCACATAAATTCACTTCTAGAGATATATAAAGAAGTTTTCTATCAGGTTGTTCTCGTTTGGATGTTTTAGATACGTTAAACGATCAAAAGGAAACAATGATTTGAAAAAAAAAAAAAAAAACTGAAAGATAGAGAATTAAGTGACTTTTTCTTTTCTTCCATTGTCATCGGCAGTTCCTTAAAACTGTAAACAATGACAGTTTAGGAGACAGAAAAAGGAAAGCTGATTTCTGTGGCTGGCAGTAGAAATTTCCAAAACTTAGTAAACTAACAATGCGTTTATTAAAAGAAAAAAAACTTATTGTTGATCAGTGTTTTGATGGCTGACAAAATGGTCACATGGTTATTTCACAGCTTCTCTCGTAATTAATGCTTGCTTACATTCGTTAAAAAGTCCTTTCTATAGCAGTTTTTCTTTAAAGACCTTTTTATACTTTTTATTATCATTAACCTTCATATCTAAGGAAAAATAATGATATCGAATTTGTTTTAAGGAACATTTTTTATACTCTTTTGTTTACTTCATTCATGGCGTTCCGCTATGATTAAAAGTTTACCATCGGTTTTTAACCTATTTTCTGAAAGGCTTTCGAGTTGAAATTCTGCACAGACACACACTGATTTGGATGGCAATGCAATGTAGTGAAACGATCTTCTCAAAATTCGTTTTAAAAAATTCGTTTTTTTCGTTTCGTTTTTTGTTTTAAAAAATAAGTATCAGAAAGTTATTGTTTGCATTATAGGACAGAGTCGCAAAATTAACTTTTAATTGATGTTTATATAATATTTAAACCTCAGTTCTGATCTTGTAAAACCACAAAATGTTTTTGAACATCTGACGTAACAGAATTGTTCGAAGTAAAGAGTTATTATTCTTTGCTAAAAATGATTTTTTGCAAATTGAATAATTTGATTGTTAAAATGTCACTGACACAAAAAGATGAGAATAAAAATATATTAATTAAAGAAGGAAAATAATTTATCACACACTTGAATGCAAGCAGGATATTTAATAAATCGTTTCACTAATTCATATACAATTTTATATCACCAGTAATAAAAGGAAGAGATCCTAAATAAGGAAATCGAACAACGTAATTCCATTGCGAAAAGAATAAGCAATAAGAAAAGAAAGTACGTATATTTATATAAGTAAAAGCTTTGTAAGGTTTATCCTAAGTTTTTTAACAGGTGTTTTAAGTTACGATTCTTTCCTATCTACTCTATTTCAGATTACAATTTTCTGTCAGAATGTAATTTCAGAAACGTAGTTAATGCAAATGAGTGAGAGTACTATTAAAGTCGATGCTTCACCGACTTCTATAGACAGAGTCTGATTTTCTAACCAGCGCGCGTTTTGCCTTTTGGCTACGTTCTCTCTGAGCTACTGCGCTCTCGGCCATACCTTAGGTCCTTGGTTGGCTTTGCCGATTACATTAATATTTAGGGGCCAGATTTCTGATAGCTTCGGCTATACCTTTCAGATAGCTTAGTTAAGCTAGTTTAAGTTTAATTTCATAGTTATTTAAGTTCAAGCTCAAGTGCAGGCTTTGTGTGTACTCCGAGTTAGGAGTTGATTGTATTTATTTTGAAAAATAAAAGGTTGTTAACCCTTCTTAAGACTTACGTGTTTATTCACACACTTCAGCGATTATTCGCTTGCTAGTGTTCGTGGGGCTCTAAGACAGAACTTTGGAATTAAATAAATAAAACCCTACAGCTTTATAGAGTATAAGTACAGATTTTTATAAAGTATATATATATATGTATAAAAGTAATTAAAAGAAAATTTAAAAGTCTTATATAAATTTAAAATAAAATTAATTAAAAGTAAATTTAAAAGTCTACCAATTCTGTCACGGTATATGGAAAGTTTTCTTATTATAAATTATTGGTTTATATATATTGTTGCGTGCATACGGGTTCGTAATAGATTGAATGCAGAAGTCCGGAAAAAGTTAATAAAATTTATTCTTATCACAAGAAATATAAGAAAACGCTGGATTTTTCCTCAAAGACATTTGTACAATATCGCAGAATCACGCAATATAATCATTAGCCATACTTTAAAATAAAATACTAAAACATTAAATAAAACGCAATCCAGAGCGGAGAAAAAGCTAATTCGATGTCACTGCGAATTCAGAACAATAAACATCAACAGTTATCTAGACAGCTACAGAGCTGAGATGATTTTCTCCGGCTTTTATAGCTTTTTAAATCGGCCTCGAAAGACAATTCTAGCAATTTCTGGGAAGCAAAAAGAGTAGAATTAAGGTTACAGCTAATATAGTAGTCAATTACATTTCTTCAAATTAAATTTCAATCACAGAGATGAAATTTTATTCAATGTTAAATGCTAGTGCTTTTGTATATTTAATTTTCCTGCTTAGCTCTCTCTTAAAATTTGCCACGCGCTGCATTGCACGGGGAAATAAAACAATTTTAATTATAATCGTACTAAAAATATCTAACTAAATGCAAAATTTGTAACACTGCCTCCTTTCCAAGGACTGCATGTCCCGACAAGTACAATCCCTGGACAGGAAGCCATGTTTACAACTAAAGCATCAATTCAATAATACACATCACATTACGATAACAATCAAAATAAACAATAATTGCAATAAGTAACTTAAAACAAATCAAATACTATGAAAGACTAAATACAAATCAAATCAAATATAAATTTAGAAACAGAAAGGATCCTCGTCTTATACTATTTACATAATATACACTACGTACTATGGCCATAATAAGGAGCTAACCTTTCGTAATCAACAACTTTAGGCTTACAGTTCGATGATTTACGAATCTGAACGACGACGTCGTTCAGCCTGTTTAGGACTGTGTTTGGACCATCCCAAGGTGACTGTAGTTTAGGGCAGAGGCCTTTCCTTCGAGTCGGCTTCCACAGCCACACCTTGTCTCCTTTGTTGAATCGATGTCCAGCAGTTCTAATGTCCTATCGGGTCTTCATCTTTTCCCACGCCAAGTTGACTTGCTCTCGTGCAAAAGTATGCATCACTTCAAACCGGGCCTGAAGATCTTGGATGTACTCTTCATGCGATGAAGGCGTCCGGAGGGCGACCAAACAAGAGACTACAAGGCGGACGAAGGTCACAACCGATGAGCATCTGGGATGGAGAATAGCCGATACTCTTCGACCCTAGTATGATTTCGGCAGCTTTCCGAGCAGGGTCTTTCAGCGAAGGCGTCAGCGTTTTCAGTTGAGGATCCCTTCTAATGATGAATTATGTCATCTGATGCTGAAAGCAGTTTGTTGTTTTTGAAGTCCAAGGAAAAATTGTATTTTCTTAAAAAGTCCAGTCCAAGCATGCAAGGGTCTGTAATATCTGCCACATATGCCGTGTGGTAGTAGGCGGCACTTCCAAACGTGATGTTCAAGTTAACTTCCCATCTATGTCGATTTTATCACAAGACGCAGTCTGAAGGGTAACACAGGTTGGCGTCCATATGAGTTCATCTTTAAATTGTTTAGCTAAATCTTTCCGAATGATGCTGACATTAGCGCTTGTGTCAATGATCATATTACAAGGAAATCCGTTGATATGCCTATTGATGAATAGTCCATTACTATAGCCACTCATGTCCGAAATCTTCAGCGCTTTAAAATGGGGGTTGTTTCCTATTGTTCGAACTCCGCTTCACAATATGGTCATTGTTTTGTTTGCTGCGTCGTTGCTGGGAAATGATCTTATTTGCCGCACTCTGGAATATTCTTCCTTCGTACGTGGCCTTCAGCTCCGCAGTTCCAGCACTTTGGTTTCTTGTCACTCCTATTTCGTCTCATGGCATTAAATTGTCTGTTTAAGTTTTCTGTCTTATTTTCCGCGCTCTGGGGTATTCTGCAGTTCATTCTTATGTGGCCGTCAGCACCGCAGTTCCAGCATTTAAGGGTGGGTTTCTTGTCACTAATATTCCGTTTGAAGGCATTCAGTTGTCTGGTTAAATCGTCTATCTTATTTTTCATGCCCAGGGGTGTTCTGCAGTTCTTTAGTACGTAGCCTTCAACACCACATTGCCAACACTTTAGAGTCAGTTCGTTGTCACTCCTATTCCGTATCAAAGCATTAATGTGTCTGGATCAATCATCTAAACGAACCTTCACTTTATCCACTGGCTCGTGGACTTGAGCAGGTCTGACTGATTGGCGGTATCTACGAGTTGCTTGATCGGCTGCCTCTAATTTCATGGGGTACACCACAGCGCTTTTCAAATCTTTGGCATCCGCCATTCGCAGAGATTTCTGTATTTCAGGATCCCGGATACTGTCGGTGAAGTACTGCAGGAACAAGATTTCCCTTGTTTCTGTCGGGTATTCTGAAAAGAGAAGACGAGATAGCCTTTCAACATACATGGCAAGTTCCTGGAACGTTTCTGAGGGCTTCTGTTGACGGAATTGTAATTGAAGCCTGCTGTAGTTTTTGAAATACTTAAATACTTCTCTTCAAACGCAGCTCCAATGTGACGGATAGAGCTCCGAAATCTAGCCTTCGGTTTTCTGAGAGAGTTTAAAGGATATCCGCTGCGTCTGCTCTCAGTCAAGAGGCGAGATGACAGACCAAGAAGGAATCATCCGATTGCTTTGAAATTTCGTATACATAAATGTTTTGACCAAACATGCAATTGATTAGAATTTGGTGCCCAATGAATGAATAAAGCGATCTCCAGCACACCGCAACTGAGCATCCAGCAGATGCATATAAGGAGCTGTTCTTGAAATATTGTTAAAAATTTCTGGTGCATTGCGATTTAGGATACCTTTCAACGACTGAAAAAATGCCTCGCTGCAGGATTCGAGCTCATTACGAGCAACTGCCAGAGTTTGAAGATGCGGCGGTTAGAAGATGCTGGCAAGAATCGGTGGACAGTGGCGGATTTCAGCTTAATGATGGTAGCGGTCGACCTAGGGCCATAACAGATCGGGAGGACACAGTGATTGTCAGATCAGCTGTCACAGACCCTGATTCATCGCTATCAGACGGCAGCTTGCATCCAGGCTAGAAGTGGGTAAACACGTTACTGAGCTCGCTATTTTGTAACTATGTAACTCTGAAATAAATTATTGAATTGTTCTGAAATTTGAATCATTTTCTATTCTGTACATAGTTTTCCTATCCACGAATTTTTATCTCCATCGGACATATCCTTCTTGGTGCGTCGATTTTTTTGTTATAGAGTGTATGTTAATTGCTTTCATAAAATACTATTCATCATTACTTTTATCTCTAAGTAATGCTGTTTATTGTACAAGATAATAAACATCATAGCTTCTTATTAAAAAATTGAATTTTATTTACAAGACTGTATTAATATTTTTAACTATGAACTATTTTCAGGATAAAATTATGAAACCTGAAGGTATGAAGAATGAATAGTTTTTGAAAGAATTATGCTTATTAGAAAACGTTTGTGGTAAATAATGATCCAAAACTCGTAGGAAAAGTGAAGTCTTGGATGTTTTCTTTCTCTTTAGTTCGTAATCCAGAAACCAGAAGTAATCTTTAAAAAATTTCAATAATCCTCTTGAAGGAATGCTAAATATTTAAAGAATTCTATAGTTAATATTTACTTTATCTCCATCCACTCTTTATGTTTCCATTGCAACAATTCCCATCTTTGCAAAAAGGGTGGATATATCTTTACAATGAAAAACAAATGTTGTTTACTTGAAGAGACACATGCTGACAAAAGAGAATGAGCTAAAAGGGCAAACTGCTTCATTGAACTAATGACAATAAGACTCATCAACTAAAAAAGAAGTAAAAAAAATTCCTGTAACCTAAATCCTTATAAAAGAGCTTACGATAAAGGTAAGGAAAAGGATATATTGTTCTTTATTAGCTCATTTAGAAAGTTTCATTCATCCTGTAGAAGCATCTTAACATAATAACGTAACGTTCGAATGTATAATCTCTTCATCAATTGTTTTTGATGAATTTCTACAGTTGAGAATATCGTCTACTGCGTATATTTTTCTGTTCCAAAACAAGTTTAGGATTTTTATTCACTTGTCATGGTGAGGCAGTTAAAAATTATCATGGCGTTAAGCTGACCATGCGGCAATGGTCAGGTTAATTACCATAGCAGATTAAAAAAATATGATGTGTACACCACATGACTTCCTTGTACGGTATATTAAATTATACGCATTTTCCCTGCATTTCATTTAAACTTACTGAATTGAATAAAATCTATTTCGTCGATAGCGAGTAAACCACAATAGAATAAATTCACTCTTTAAAATTTACTATATTTGTTTACTATAGCGACTCTCTGGCTCTAGGTTCATTTAACAGCGTTACATCTCATTCATTTTATAACTCATAATGCACAAAAATTATAGCATCTAAAGAATTATCTAATCCTTGCCACGTGTTCTATTCAAATACCCTAATAAATCTAAAAAGTTGTATAAAAAATTAAACAAATAAAAAAGAAACAGTTTTTCCACAGACGATTCAGCGCTGCTTACCTAATGCGGATGCGCTACTCGTAAACATTCTCCTCTGTTCGAGACAGACTGGCGACAATATTTGCTCCTGATATGAAACACTTATTTGCTCGAATTTCAGTATTTCTTATTCAATTAATACTGTTTTGAGCTCGCGACAAGGCAAAAATACATAAAATCTCAAAATATCTTCGTCAAAAATTGAAAAATATAGAAAAAAAAATAAAACACCAAATGCAGTTAAAACAATTTAAATAATTTTACAATTAAAATTAAAATTTCTCCGCAAAAATAAGCAATTAAGCCAGCAGGCAACAAGGAAGTTATTTTGGTGGGTGGGGGGGAAAGAAAGCTTAATTTTGGTCCCGCTCGGTAAAAAGGCACTAAAAGTGTAAAAAATGGTGAATTCACTATTCTGCTAAGTTTCAAATGTAAACAAATGTGGCTGCTATGTAAACAAAAATTATGCTTAGCCGCACTTAAAAAACTTTTAAATTGTTGATAATTCTACAATGCAGATTAACCAAAGGCATAAAAACTTTTACCAGAAGATAAGAACAACGTAATTCAATCATTTTTAAAGCAAAAAATGCGCAATTTACTAATATACACTGCTGGCCACAGCAAATGCAACACCCTGAAGAAATAACATGAAATTTATAACAAATAACATGAAACATGAAGTGCAACATAATAACATGAAATTTACAACAGGCATTAGCGGAGGTGAGATATGCAAATGATTAGAATTTCAGTGCAGACGCACATCAGGCTCGCCTGTGGCGCCACTTCAAAGCGCTATTTAAGGCTTGGAGTTTTCGATGATTTCAAGTTTGGAAGTTGTGTTTTTCTTGTGGTTTTTTCAAAAAAAGATCAATTATGCCTCGTAGTAAACAGCGATCATCGTTTGATCAAGTATTCGAGTTCGACAGAGGAAGGATAGTGGCCTACCGAGGGTGTGGATTATCTTTCAGGGAAATGGTAGTCGTGTTAGACGAAAATAAACAACTGTAATGCGGATATGTGACTGTTGGATGCAGGAGAGTACAACGGACCGACGTGTTCAATCGCATCCATCTCAGTACACCACTTCACCTGATGACAGGAACATTGTGCGCATGGCAGTGACGGATCGCTCAGACACATCACGAACCATACCACAGCACATTCAGTCTATAACGCATCATGCAGTGTCTGCGCGTACCATTCGACGCCGTTTACAGCAGAGTGGTCTGTCCGCAAGACGTCCATTGCTTCGTCTACCTTGACGCTGAACCACAGACGTCTCAGCAGCCAATGGTGCGTAGAAAGAAGGATGGAACGAAATTGTCTTTACTGACGAGTCACACTTCTGTCTGCAACACCACGATGGTCGGATTCGAGACACCGTGGAGAGAGGATGCTGAACAGCTGCGTTATGCACCGCCACACTGGTCCTGCATCGAGTATTATGGTATGGGGCGGTATTGGATATCACTCTCGCTCTTCTCTAGTACGCATTGCCGGTACTTTAAACAGCCAGCGCTACATCTCCGAGCTGTTGGAGCCAGTTGTCCTTCCTTAACTTCAGGACTTGCCCACAGCCATATTTCAACAGGATAATGCGCGACCACACGTGGCACGCATTGTCCGAGGGTTCTTCGTCAAATGCCAGATCGAATTGCTTCCCTGGCTGGCTGGCTGTCCGGATCTTTCGCCAATAGAAAACATGTGGTCCATGATTGCTGAACGATTGACCCAGATTACATCCCAAGCTGCCACACCAGATCAATTTTGGCAACGTGTTGAAGCTGCTTGGTCTGCTGTACCCCAAGAACACATCCAAAGTCTCTTTGAATCAATGCCGAGGCGTGTGGCAGCGGTGATCTCCAACAATGGCGGCTACTCTGGCTACTGATTCTGGAAGGAACAACACTTCACTTTACTTCACACTTATAAGTCTATAAATTTAATCATTTGATACTTGGTGAACATGTTATCTACTAAATAAATTTTGTTGTGATATCTCTTGTCTTTCTTGGTGTTGCAATTTGGGTGGCCAGCAGTGTGTAAAGCTAAAAAGAACTGAGCTCACGGAGCCGATTAATATAGTGGGTATATATACATATATATTTATTTGGTGCTGTCGATTGCAACTAAAAAGGGAGGTGTATTATAGCAGTTCTATATACAAAATTCCAACGTTCTGACGCTACTCATTTTTTAGTTATGGGAGATAGGTATATACATACATACGTACGTTCGTACGTACATGTGTGAGTATCTCGTACGTACGTACGTACAGACGCCACGAAAAAGTCTGCTCCTCTGAATCCATTTTAAATTAGTTTTATAATTCGTTTGGGGAAAAAAAGAGTCGTTTATTCTGCCGTTAGGTATAGATGTCACGCAAAAACATTGTGAAATTGCATTGGATAGCGGGCAAAATTGATGTTTTCGCTGAAATTTGACACCCGAAATTTTTCGTGATTACAATACTTCCTTTACTTTGTACAAGGAAGTAATAAAGGGTACTTACATATTATCGCGTCGACCATGAAACTGTCGTCAAGCGCTCATTATGATAATCATTAAGTCACAGCACACTCACAACATCTGCACTTTCGTTTCTTGTAACCTAAATTGATTATTGGTGATTTGTTTTTATGAACAAGAATATTTATTAGCTCTAAATGATGATTAATCACAAAACACGATTTTGCGTTGATTTACTTTATATACAGTCTATCGTAAAAGCGTTGCTTCAGATTTCATTCGAGTCTGCTGCTATTCGGAAAAACATAAAATATTTTTCTTTCATATTTAATCTGCTATTATCGATTAACAAAGTAAACCATTTAAAAAGCAATAAATGCATTTCTTAATATTTGCAATTCTTAATCTGAAATCAAGAAATCAAAATGCATTTGATTTATAATGTATCTAATATAAAAACGTTCAATATTTTTATAGAGTTACATTATACGTTTTCCCACTTTTCAAATATACAGAAGGTATGTAACTTTACCAAGATTATCTAAGCAATATTCATCTTGTATGCTATAAAATGTCTCGCTTTCCCCTCTGGATCATCTCTTTGCATAAATCTCCATCGACAAAGCATTTTAAACATAGAAGAAGTCCTTTTGGTCAACCGTTTAAATTTAAACCCTTTCAAATTTTTCTACTGCACTTTTTCATTGCATCTTGATGAATTTTTTTTTTAAATTCGGAATTTGTCTTTTACAGAACAGCAAGCAATGGAGCAATTAAAAAGTTATAGAATCCTGCCATAAAAAGTGTGTACTAATTGACACGATATGGTACTCCGTTTGGAAACGCATAAACGTATCGATGTGGGGTGAAAAATTATAACAAGCGATATGCCTTTAAAAAGAAACGTAGCTTGAGACTGTAATATACTCTGGCTCATTTACAGTTAGCTGGCCGAGAAACTAACATCTGTTGAAGGCGAAAAGAACAGCTACCTATGGCCGACAAAACAATAATAGATTAGAATAATTACTTGCGGCTAAGTTTGTACTCATAACGTTCCAAAGAGAGGTTTCGAAAAAATACGAACGCCTGACAAAATAGATATGTATGAAGAAAATTCAGTGTGTGACTGATTACTAAAAAATTAGTCACTTCTTTCAGAATTCTACAAAAATGACTGGCGTAACTTTCGTGCTTCAATTGTGGTCAACTTTCACGGTCGACGGGATAATATGCAAGAACAAAAAGTATTAAAATTGATTATCACACCTTTCGGAATATTAACCGATTCGTGCGTAACTCGAGAGGTAAAATTTTGCTGCAAAAACCTTAAGAAAATTTAAAATCTGCCCTTAAGCCAAATTTAAAAATTATCCTGCAAATTCAGCTGTATGTACCACCAAGTGTGGGAATAATTGATTGTCTAGCTTAGTTATACGTATCAAACAGCAAATAATAATTCATTTTCTACTTCAATTCAAAACAAAATATCGGAAGTATGGCAGAATGAAAGGACGTTTTTGGCGTTAATCATTTTCCTTCCCGAAGGTTTCCAACTTTTGGCTTGGGCATCATTTTGCGCATTGAAAACAGTGTAGTGAATTTTACTTTGGAAACGATGTCTTGGTAGTGGTAACTATTTTTTAACCTTTTGCATGCATTTTTTCTTCTCTATTATTGGGCTCTCTTTTCATGAGCAAAACATAAATTTTCATTTTTGTAATGAAGTCAAAGATTCTTAGATGAAAAACATTACATTTTCTGCTAGTTTTAAAAGTTATTACTTATGCTGAGTGATGCTACGGAGGAGCTGAAGATGATATTAACTACGAGAGAGATGACAACGATGAAAATGATAAAATGTAGGACAATGGTAATCACCAAACTCGCGGCAAGAAAAGAGTGACTTCTGAGAATTTCTAGAAAATTCCTCATCTGATACTGAAATTAAGAGATTTGCTTAAATTAGATTAGAATCAAATTAAATAAAAACAACAGGTTTTGGATTATTTAACTAGTAATACCATTTTTGTGATAGAAAAATATGTAAAACATTTTAAACTCGCATATAAGCCGAGTCTCAAATTCCAGGGAAATAAATTTGCTGAACTTTCTCTGTTTACATCCAGAAATATGCGGTATGTGCTTTGAATCAAAATGCAGAGGCATAGAAGCATAGAGGTTATGAATCTTTGCAAACATAAACATGTCGTTGCTTAGAGGGGAAGGATGGGATCTTTTAATAACCTTCTGAATATGATGATTATTGTAACACAAAAGTCTAGTGAAGGCTATCAAGGAAATTAAGGTACCGTAAATCTTTTTTTTTTTTTTTTTTTT
>KK116038.1:236277-316456 GCA_000611955.2 Stegodyphus mimosarum
TTCTGATTCAAGTCGTAGTATAAAAATGGTTTATTGTTCGCTATTTAATTTGGATGCTAGATGTGGAGAGAATTTAGGGTTTTTACTTCTTTGTACGAAGTAAAGGAAGTATTATAGTCAAAAAAATTTCGAGTAGCATATTTCAACTGAAATATCCATTTTGAACATTCCGAATTAATTTGGAGGATTTTTTTGTGTGATGAGTGTACGATCTGACAGAATAAAAGACTTGTTTTCCAAAACGAATCATAAAACGAATTTAAAATAGATTCAAAAGTGATTTCTTTCATGAAATACATACTCACGTGTATATTTCGCAAAGCTCAAAAACGATTAGTCATATAACATTGAAATTATGCATATGGGGCTGCTGTAATATCTAGTTATGTACCTCCTATTTTATTGCAAATGGAAATAACAAATATGTATTGCCATTTGCAATAAAATATCCGACTTAAAAGTTCGTAATTATAGAATCATAATCCCGACTTAAAAGTCATTACTCGGCCTTTATTTTCGCAATCGTTTGTCAGAGTCATATACTTCCAATTACAGAAGTGGTTTAAATGACGAAGATATTTATTTTTTTTGGCAACGTCAAATTAAAAACGAGATCTAACTTATAAAGCGGTCCCGTCACGGTTCCTATATTTATGTTTGGAGAAGTTTTATATTCGTTATGAAAAACAAATTGTAAGAAGTTTGACTGCTGGATGATAGAAATGGAATGAGACATTTTATTCCAAAATTCTCAATTTTTGATATCATTTTAAGCTTGTCTTGAAAGATCGGTTAATTAAGTTGAAATAATTTGTGGAAATAAGTTTGAACCAAGTGCAGTAAATAATGCGTATAATTTAATAGACCTTACAAAAGTCATGTGGTGTCTACATCTGATACTTTAATTTGAACATAGCTGAACATATTTTATAATGTCATCCAGAACCAGAACGGATCTTCGAATCTGGATATTCTAAAAACTATACTAAAACAGGAGTTATCTAAAAGCTATACCAGTCTTAATTTTTTCCAACGTGTTTCAGGTTTATTTTTATACGCACCATATACAGAAAAGTCCCTACTGGGCTGTAGTTTTGCAGCTGTTGCTCATATACATATGTTTTCAATCCCAAAATTTTTTAAATGGCACAACTATGCCTGTTTTAGAATTTTTAAGTTTAAAGAAATGAATTTCGTAAACATTACTAATTTATGCGTTCCTCCAGTCCTTTTACTTAACATAGTTTTGTACTCGTTATAAAAAGCAAACTACGGAACGTTTGAACCCCATTCGACAAATATTAAAGCTGACATTTAATTTCAAAAGTTTAGACTTTTGAGATCTTCAGTTTGCATAGAGGGGTGTATTAATAAATTAGAATAATTAGAGTTTCATTGTTTTTGTCTTATATGTGCCGCCCAGTGATTTTCTTTCATGCTTTACTAGATCCTTTAATTTATTTTTTTTTACATTTGTTATACCGAAAGCATTTTTACACAAGTAATTTATAAGTTTTCAAAGTCTAAAAACATTATTAATATTGTTATAAAATTTGTTAGTTCAGAATCATAATGTAGTAATCATACAAAAATTTATTATGAGTATTTTTCGTTTCTAATTGATGTAAATAATATTACCAGTTGTTTTTTGTGCCAACACTGAAGCCTATCAGTACTTCCTAGACTGCGTATTCTATAATATTTTGCGAATATGATCTCCATTTTGAAGGCAATTGTGTTGATCAGTATTTTGCACAATAATATGCATAAAAATGCTGATCATATAATCTATTAGCATCAGAAACGATTTTCTATACTGATATGTGATTTTTAGTTGAGTAAAATTGTAATCAACTTACAATTTGCGTACGGCCTCTGAATATGATTAAAAATTTTAATATCAAATATTTCCGTCAATTTTTGTCATACGAGAATCGCCCATTTTGTCTAGTATTCTTTAAAGAGAGACATGGGGGAGGTATAAAAATTTAGATTTCATAATGTTTACAAAACTGATTTTTTAAAGTTTATAAATATTAAAAGATGAATTTTTGCATAATTTGAACCGTTTTGTGACATTTAGCCGTATATGTCTGCGACCGATCGTTTGTGAATACAAAGGCCGGATAAGAACTTCTGCGAACGCAGTCTATATCAGGAGCTTCCCAACTTTTTTGTACCTTAGAGCAAGATCTAGAGTATCGGTGGGGTGCCGGTCACATTTATTCCTTGAAGGTAAATTTATAGGTTGACATGGTTAATAATAAATATTATACAAAAAATTACGTCACAAATATCTGTCACTCATATTCCACATACACAAATTCTAGATCCTACAATGAACCTGGCGAATTCTCACACGGGCATAAATGAAATACCAGCAGAGAAGAAGGGTGAAAAGTAAACCTTTATTAATTCAAAGTTTAACAGAAAAGCACGATCTTCGTGCGTTACAAAACACCGTCAACTTGCGGTGAGAAATTCAATGTAGAATATAATTCAAATCGAATCTAAAATAGAATAGTACTGGATTAGCACGTTAATTTACACCTAAGAGGTTGACTCTTAAAAACCTAATAAGTGGCGCGATGATAATCCGAAATGGCCAAAAGGCTTATTGGCGTAACAGGGAGATAGCAACGAAACAGCAAGAGATTCGTGAACGCAGAGATTCATCTGCTTAAATAGTCACTTTGCTTAACTTTAAATTTACATCCTGGCGAGAAAATACTAGGAAAAGTTGAGAAGTTCAGGAAAGGTATCAAACTTAAAATAAATTTGCTATGCAAAATAAGGGAAACGCTATAATAGTGCAGAAAAAAATATTAAATCTTTGACTTACAATTCATTGGTATAAAATTTCTTTATAAAAATGTAATTCGTAAAGTCAGTGTAGTATTATAATTATATTTTCGCTTGTTAGCAATCATGAAGATGGTCATCTATAGTCTAGATATTTAATTCGATTTTATAATATTCTTCGTTGGAAAGATTGAAATTTGGATTTTATAAATTTTAACCAGTAACCGTATTAAAAAGATAAGTGGATCGTGACGCCGAGACCATACCTTCAAACTGGGACAATCCCTATCAGACCGGGATGTTTGGAAAAGCCGTTGAAAATTATAAACATGTAATTACAAACAAATAAGGAAAAAATACGCTTCTAATATTTTAATTAATTAATTATTAAAAAAAAGTGCACTTTTTGAAGACTTAAATATATACGTATTTTCTTTAATAGTGACTGCATAGCAGCAGACATACATGAAACCACTGGCATGCCCAGTGGTGCCTACTAGCATAGGGCTTCGGAACCTGGTCTATATCATATAATAAATGTGCTATTTTAAGAATCGTGTTGATAGTACGGAAAGTAAACATTTTCCTTCATTTTTTAAGCGAGTGCGAAGTTGGTCCAAATGTACGCATAAATAGTGTAACATATAAAAAGATAAATTTAGTAATTTTTACGAAACTGATTTTTTTTAAATTTAGAAATGTGAGAACATGAACATATTCTTCATTTAAAACTTTTCTGTGCACAGAAGGATATATCTACAGTCACCGGTTGCGAATATAAAGGCAGCTGGACTATGTATTCTAGACACGTATAGAGCATATAGCATAACATATCCAAATATATTAAAAATCTATAAATTATTCAGCTTAGTACATTCAGAACTTAAAATAAGAAGAAAAATAATATATTCGACTTGTAATTTCCTGTCGAAGTAAAGGAAGAAAAATTTAGGGTATCATATTTCAACGGAATTTTCCATTTTGAGCCTTCCCGAATCCATTTTGTATATTTTTTTGTACGCACATACGGACAGAATGAACCATTTTTCGGAAAGAGTTTGTAAAATGGATTTAAAATGGATCCAAAATAGATTTTTTCATGATACCTGTACGTACATATGTAGCTCGCATAACTGAAAAACGATTAGCCGTAAAACGGTAAAATTGTTTATAGGGTAGTGCTATACCATTTAGTTACGCACCTCCCTTTTTTATTCCAATAGGCAGTACCGAAGCTATATATATGAATATCCACTTCTTTTACCCCACTTAAAAGTCTTTACTTTAGTCCTTATCGAGCGTTTATTTTCCTAATCGTGGTGTACTCATGCACTTCAAGTTTTCTATCCGAGTGTTCTAAACGATGAAAATACTCATATTATGGCAATGCTAAATTAAAGCAAAAGTTAATATTGGACAAATAACGAAATCTAACTTTTAGTGCTGTCTCCTGGTTCCTATACTTATATTTGGGAAAGTTTTATGCTCTTCATAAAAAAATATGATTATAAGAAGTTTGATCCCCATACGACAAAAATTGACTGGGATATTTAATTTCAAAATTTGAAATTTTTGATATTATTTTCATTTTGCTTCGAGGGATTAGTTCATTAAGTGAGAATAACTCCAATAAATAATTTCAAATGAAGTGGAGTACGAAATGTGCGTAACTTAATAAACCTTCCTATTAAATTAGACTACAAGATCTGTTTTTGTCCGTACCTCAAGGAAGTCATGCACTGTCCACATCAGAGTTTTTCCTTTGGCTCTTTGTTTCGATTGTATTTAGAACATTTTATTTCGAGTGAATTTAAGTCACATTTTTTTCACTCAAACATCTATTAATTTAAAAATGAATTTGAGTGTAAAAGTAAATGATGCTGAGAGTTATCATACAAATTCAACCTTCACACAGACATATACTTACAAAAAAATTGTGGCGAAGAACAATAAGACGGACAACTAACCAGGCTGTTATCCTAGTTTTGAAACGTAAAATATTCAAATGCGTTCCTTTTACGTTTTGATATTATTTTGTTAATTAATTATCTTCTGAAAATTATTTAAAAATGCATCATAAAAAACTACTCGACTGCATGGCAGCTTCAGTAAACGATTTTCTCACAATAGCTTAGATTAAAGTGTAAAGTAACACAAAGTACTTTTATAATTTTATTAACGAAGACTAAATGCAAAGTGCAGATCATTTTCATCTGAAAAAAATGCCGAAGCTGTAAAATTCATTCAATAACAAATTGCAGATTTTTAAAATTTAATCTTAGTTTCAAATTGTACTTGCTATTATAATCAGACAATTGTTTCTTCTGCTTTAAAAGAACATTATATTCTTAATACTTAAAATCTCAGAGCTAAAAGGGGTTGCGGAAAATCAATGGAAAACTATTTTATTTCTTTTTCTATTCGTCTAGGGAAGGAAAAGAAAGAAGCAGGAGGAAGAGCGAGGGGGAGGGGTTGGAACTTCGCATTTAGAAGGGATAAGCATTGGAAAAATACGATCGAAATTTCGTTACTAGCAATTCGATTAGATTTCCTTCTCACTGGATCTGCTGCTTTTACTTCCTTTATGCTAATTAACTGAAGTAAGGTGGATAAGAGGTTTGAGCGGTGGAGATAAGAAAAAATTTTGAACGGTTAGCAACAAAGAACGTCCTGTCAAACAGAAAGAGATCTTTTTTAACACTGACACTTCGGATGATATTCTGGTATGAGTCAGTTAAAAGAGAATGATAGACGTTTCAGAAATCTCTGAGGAAATTTAAGTTAAATAATATTAAAGGCTTAGAGAAAAAAATGTATAAAACAACAAAATACGGTACACTTTCTGTGCTTTTTTTTAAGACACTAAAATGTTATCTATGCAATATGCAAATGAATTTAGAGGAAAGAATTTATATTATCGTCGTGAAATTTTGTTTTTGAATGACTGATATTGAAGTTATTCTTTTGCTTCAAGATTGTAATCTCAGCTTAAAAATTTCAGATCTAAAATAAGGAACGGGGGACGTGGGCACTATGCCTCTACCGTACGGTTAATTAGTATAACACCACGTCCACCATGATCTAAAGAAGAACCCTTAAGACAACACAAATTCAAATACGTGAGTACATAATGGAAAATGAATGATTGATTACAAACAGTTGTAGTATACCTTGGCAATAAAAATTGTTGCATTTGTGTAAATAACAGGTTAGGATACATTTAACATAATACGATGTAACTACGAAGTGAAATGTGTTACTGCTTAAGACTTCTAACAATGATGTATAATTAATTATACTTAATACATGATGCAGGGCGAGAATAAACTCCTGAGGAGAATTCAAACATATAATCATAGAGAGATTATAGGATGATAAAAATACAGTACAGTATGATAAAAATGCAGTGTAGGATGACAAAAATACAGTAGTTTACAGCAGACTACTAAGGATGAATACATAGGTATGGACTAATATGTTTACAGTAAATTACATTGAAAATATTATGCCAGTTAAAAATAGATGCACATATAACATGATATAGTTTAAATACATAGACAAAAATAAATGTACATATGGCATGATACAGTTTAGAATAGTCTAAATACATAGATGTTTAAATACACAGACAAAAAAAGATGGACATTTGACATGACGCAGTTTAGAATAGTTTAAATACACATTATAAATCCATTAATTAATAAATAAATGAGGCATAGAAGTAATGCAAGGCAGTATATAAATACTATAGTGAATATAATTGCGTATGTATTGATGATATTTTGTTACAAAATATTTTAGATATTTGTATGATATGCCTAATAATTGGGTGCCATTGCTGGCCACCCAAATTGCATCACCAAGAAAGACAAGAGATATCACAACAAAATTTATTTACTAGATAACATGTTCACCAAGTATCAAATGATTAAATTTATAGACTTCTGTGAAGTGTGGTTCCTTCCAGAATCCGTAGCCATAGTAGCCGCCATTGTCGGAGATCACCGCTGCCACACGCCTCGGCATTGATTCAAAGAGACTTTGGATGTGTTCTTGGGGTACAGCAGACCAAGCAGGTTCCACACGTTGCCAAAGTTGATTTGGTGTGGCAGTTTGGAATGTAATCTGGGTCAATCGTTCAGCAACCATGGATCACATGTTTTCTATCGGTCAAAGATCCGGAGAGCGAGCCGGCCAGGGAAGCAATTCAATCTGGCGATTGACGAAGAATCCGCGTGGACAATGCGTGCCATGTGTGGTCGCGCATTATCCTGTTGAAATATGGCTGCGGGCAAGCCCTGAAGGTAAGCAAGGACAACTGGCTCCAACAGCTCGGAGTTTTAGTGCTGGCTGTTTAAAAAGTACCGGCAATGCGTACTAGAGGAGTGCGAGAGTGATATCCAATACCGCCGCATTCCATACTACCCTGTGCAGGACCAGTGTGGGGGTGCATAACGCAGCTGTTCAGCAGATTTTTTCCACGGTGTCTCCAGACTCGAATCCGACCATCGTGGTGTTGCAGACAGAAGCGTGACTCGTCAGTAAAGGCAATTTCGTTCCATTGTGCCGTCCACATCCTTCTTTTATCGCACCATTGGCGGCGGAGATGTGTCTGGTTCTACGTCGAGGGCAGACGAAGCGATGAACGTCTTGCGGACAGACCACTCTGCTGTAAACGGCGTCGAATGTTACGCGCAGACACTGGATGATGCGTTATAGACTGAATGTGCTGTGCTTTGGTTCGTGATGTGATTGCGCGATCTGTCACTGCCATGCGCACCATGTTCCTGTCATCACGTGGAGTGGCGCACTGATGTGGATGCGATCGAAAACGTCGGTCCGTCGTACCCTCCTGCATCCAACAGTCACATATCCGCATTACAGTTGTTTGGTTTCGTCCAACACGACTACCGATTTCCCTGAAAGATAATCCACACTCTCGGTAGGTCACTATCCTTCCTCTGTCGAACTCGGATACTTGATCAAACGATGATCGCTGTTTGCTACGAGGCATAACTGATCCTTTGTTTGAAAAAAAACCACAAGAAAAATACAATTGCCGAACTTGATATCGCCGTAAACGCCAAGCCTTAAAGAGCGTTTTGAAGTGGCGCCACAAACGCGCGTGATGTGTGTCTGCGCTGAAATTCTAAGTATTTGCATATCTCACCTCCGCTAATGCATGTTGTAAATTTCATGTTATTTGCATGCTTCCTTCAGGGTGTTGTATTTACGGTGGCCAGCAGTGTAATATTAGTACAAAAGATGTAGTAAGATTACATGATACAATAAGTAAATACACATGGATATACTATAGAATATTATAACAGATTGCATATATTAGGTAATGAAGTATAGTTGTGCAGAAGTCGTATATGCCGATTCGTACGGAGCTTATATGCAGAATAGTTTTATGACGGTTGACATAAATTCAGGTTTAAAGAAGAGAGCTTATCAATGATACGCGCTAATATGCGAATTAAGTAGTGTTGCTTTATGAAGAGTTTGGAAAAGGCTTGCCGATTGGTGCTGGAAAAAGGAATGTGCAGTTTTGCTTTCAAAGGACAAGTTGTGACGTAATGATCTGGTGTACCGCAGCTATATAAGTCAGTGTTACTGATGCCGTGTCTTGCATAACATTGGAAAAAAGGCCCATTTCCGGTAATGTAACGAGTTAAAGGTGGAGAAGAAATGTTTCGTTTTGATATGATTATTCTGTAACATTTAAGTTGTTGGCCAAGGATTTGGGTACCTTTAATGCCTACATGAGTTGTCAACTTGAGATTTGACTGGATTCAGTCGTAGTAGATTCTACTGCTAGGGGATAAACGTTGGATGCACGCTCAGATGTTATGTTATATGAGTACATTATGAGTGTTTCTACAATCGTACAACGCCTGTAATCATCAATTTTTTCTCATCAGTGCATACAGCGTGCCTTCGTGAGGTAACTGCAAGCATTTCTGATGCGTAATCGGGATGTCCGGCGTTTGAATTCCGGAGAGGGAACTGCAGATTTCTCCAGTTTCTTGACACCGAAAAATTTCCAGATGACTCTTTAAGTAGCTCTCGAACTAAAAAGATGGCGGTGGGCGATAATTCGTCACTACGAGAATTTGGCGATTGGGTTCCCTCATTTTCAGTCGCCCTTGAAAAGGTGACGTCTGATAAAAGTAAGCAACAACCTGTGTTAAGCGTAGATTTTTAGAATAGAAACTCTATCGATTTTGAAGGCGAAAAAAGTTCCTCTTCATCAGGTGTAAGGAAATCTGAAATTGAAAAACTAAGTTACGAACGTATTTATACCCTAAGGAAGTCGAGAGAGACGATAGAGTAGCGCAATCTGCTAGTAGAAATAATAACGAAAATTGAAAAATTAGGATATTAGAGATTTAAAGGCATTAGGTAGGACTGGATTAAAATCATTAACTAAAGACTGTAATTTTTTATGAATGTGAAAATCTACAAGAAAATCTAATTTTAGAGTGAAAGAAGCTTTCTGGATAATTTCTGCAGACCCAAAGTTGAAATTATGATTAAATTTCCAACTCCGATTAGCAATCCCATTAGTAAATTTCATCTTTCCCGATATAAGATTCATGTTTCTTAATGCGAAGCCTTAATGCTCTTTTAATTTGACCGATATATCTCGAACCACATTGACGAGATATGCTATAAATTTTTCAAGAATTAAAGTCGTAAGTAGTATCTTTAAGAACTGACTCATGGATTTTATTCATAGGCGAAAATGACTTGAAAATGGAACTTTTGGAGAATTCTTGCAATTTTGTAACTGACAGAAGCTTTCAGAAGCTTTCAGAATTTTTTTGTTTTTTTTATTTTTGCAGGACTCTTAAGTTATTAAACTACATGAAATCAAACAAAATAGCAAATACAATACTTAGCATCTGAGAGCTAATTACGTGTGCTAATTACAAAATTTTTCTGCTTAAGAAATGTAGCAAATTAAAGACACATCTATATTACAAAGTATTTCCTTAAATGTTATTTCAGAGGTTTAAATCAACCTCGAATAATTCTAATTTATTTATTACCTGACCCCTGAATGGAAGTTGAAAATATTGTCAAAAATCGTAAATTTTGAAATTTAATACCTCGTCAATTTTTATAGTACGGAAGTCATTATTTTGCTTTATTTGATTTTTTTTTCTGTAATATTTACAAAATTGATGTCTTTAAATTTTAAAATTCTCAAACATGGATGTGTGTGGTTTAAAAGACTTTTTTAACCGGAAGTATGCATTTGCGATCAACGGTTGCGAAAACAAAGGCCGAGTAAGGATTTTTGTGGTACGGTGTATAAACAAACATACTATAATGTGAAAAAAATACTTAGCTGAATGCGCTATTTATAATCACCTGAAGATTTTCTTACTGCAAACGTAACGCCCTTTTGCACTTAAGCAAAGAATTTTACATCGCAACGGAATTATAAGAAGTAAAAGAAATCTTCTGGAAACTAGAATTTATTTTCCTGTTCTTTTCTCCTTTTAATTACAGAAAGTGTCTTTTCTTGAACTATTTTTAAGAGATTACTGGGTTTGCTTAGTATAAAGAAAAGGTGGCAGAACATTTGCATTTTGAAAGCAATTAATTATCTCTAGCTTGATAAAAGTAAGGAAATTTTTGGGAAGGATGCTGTATTTTTCAAACCCTGGAGACGAAAATGCTTTATCGGACCACTGATTTCGAATAACATTTGCTTTTGCCAAACTCAACAATTTTTTTTCAGTGACTGCGTTGTTTTATTGCTACAAAGCTATTACAGTGAACTTTCTTTCCATACCAACAATACCAATAAATTCATTTAAATAAATGCTTCAAAGCAATTCCCCCCTTTTTTTACACGTTATCTAAACTTATCTTACGGAAAGCCGCAAAGATTTATCTTATCTCTTTTAAATACTCTGGCTTCATAAATTTGCAAATGAGATCAGTAATTGTTTAGCTTAGAATTTTTATTTCCTTTCTTCTGATCGTAAACTTCAAAGGGACAACAGATTATACAGTTTAAAAAGGTAGTGTCTAAAAGTTTATATGTTTAAGATTAAGTTGTGAAGCTTATTTTTAAATTTTTGTTAGCTTATTTTTCTAAAAATGTTCAATCTTCTCTGTTCTATTTTTTGAAGGTTTTTATTTAACAACTTCTTGGTGTTTGACTATGGCCGAAATTTTGCCACCCATTTAAGCTACTTCCTGACAATCTATCGAGTTTAAATTTTAGATATACACATTTGTTTGTCGCTAATGTATCGTGATGAAGCGAGTTTTTCAAAACTAGCTTTAAACTTTGTTTTCTTTATGTTTAAACAATATTTTGCACGTATCTTCCTTTAATGAGCAAATTAAAAATATCAACATTTTATTTTTTGCACCACACAATAAATGGTAAAATCATAATTTAAATGACATTTGTGTTAAAATATACCTTAATTTCTAAATATTTGATCACTTTTCGAAAATGTCTCGAATATTTTCGACTACATGATTTCCATGATTCTAAAATTTCAACACCTGTAGAGACATTGGGTTATTTCGAAGCAGAAATTAAGTTATTTCGAAGCAGAGACGCGTGAAAAATGAGCAATGTCCTCGCCGGTAATCTAACTAAGGACCTCCCGAATACGCGTCGAGTGGGCTGACCATTACACCACGAAGGTATGCTAAGAAGGTGGGAGAAATACCTTATACATCTAAAAATGTATCGGATAGAAAATTATGAAATTTTCGCAGGTTAGGCAAACAACGTTTCGCCGTCTTTTAAAACAAGAATTATAAAAAAATATTAATTTGGAGATTTTCTAAATTTATTTAAAAACATATCGCACTCTCACGACAAGAGGGGAAAAATCGATTCTACCGGACATCGCATCGCTTGCAGATATATATATATATATATATATATATATAGCGAAATATACATACATACATATATATATAGCCTAATATACATACACATATATATATCGATATGTATAGCGAAATTATATATATATAGAGAGAAATCTATCAATCAAATTGCATCGTCAAAAAGTATTATAAACCATTATGTTTGTGAATTTATCAAGTGCGCACCATACACACCACATTAATAGTAAAAGAAAAGTTTTTTACGAAAATGAGAATTTTATGAGAATATTTTCTTTAATGAGAATTATTTAATATCTTATTCCCATGAAATTATACCATAAATTATTTTTATTTATTTAGTTCATTAATTATTTTATGCGCTTTAATTTTATAAAAATTCTTTTTTTTAACCTTATTTTATTTAATTGGCCTCTTCCCAACAGAAGGTAAGTGGAATTCACCGCGATTAATGGAAGTGTAGTAATGTATCAGGTAGCTGCGAGTTAGTTTAACATTGCACCGAATGATCATAAGGAAAAATTCCCTGATATTACGAATCCCTAGCAGCCTATCGGGTCAACCAATCAAAATGAAATTTCAGATATTGTTATTTGAAGGTACGCGCTCATTGAGTTCTCACAGTAACGGTTACAGTGAAAATATTTCGAAATTTTCGAATGGCAACACTCACGTATTTCCACATAAACGATACACGTATGACGAAAACTGCCACCTTAAAACATTTATTCGCAAAGAAAAATATTGTAAAGCACCAATGACAATCAAAGAGAAGCAGAAAAGTGAAGAAAATGAGTCATTGGAAACACAAATTTTCAAAGTGTAAAACGTTTCAGGATAGAATCATTTCCCGTAACTTTGGAGTTTCGTGGCCACTACTATCCCCCGACCTCGTGAGATTTGCTAGAATTGGAAAATGTCAAAATTAGTCCTTTCCTAAAAGTTTTATCATTTTTCTTTATTTAAATTCAGGGAGTTACTTTTACTGAAATTGAATTGTAAACTACTGCTAACTAATAATTAAGTACTACTGCTAATCTAATAATAAGATAATTTGCTAACTATTTAATACTTAGTTTTTACTTAACACCCCGTTTCTTTTCAACTGATGCTTTCAGCAGCTTCTTCAAGCCATATGACTTTGTTTCATAATTATATATCCGTCGAGTTACGCATATGAATAACTACGCTTTCAATAATCGTTTTAGCAAAATATTAAGAACATAGCGCATATATAATTCACACAGTGCCCACAAAACTCTCTACCCACCATTTATTTTAGTAATCTTTGCCGTACTCATATGCTTCCAGTTACAAAAACATTTTAAATATCGCAGAGATTCATTCTTGAAATTGACACATTTATAAAATATCAGTTTTATAAAAATTAATAAATCTACCTTTTTACGCGGTATCTTGGTCCCTGTAACTTATATTTAGGAAACTTTCATGTTGATAATACAAAGTAAAGAAATTTGATGTGGATACCACATGACGTCTTTGTACGCCTTGCTAAATTACACATATATTTTGGCTGCACTTCATTTAAAATTATTTCCGCGAATTATTCTAATTTATTTAATGGATCCCTCAAGAAAAATTGAAAAATGACGTAAAAAATTGCAAATTTTGAAATTAAATATCTCAGTCAATACTTAGTGAATATCCCGGCCAGTTCTTGTCGTCGTTTTATTGTACGTAATTTCTTATAATTTTATTTTTTGATAAATTAGTATAAAACTTTCAGAAATATAAGTATAGGAACACGGAAACCGACTTAAAATGCAGATTTTACTTTTTTGCCAAAACATGAATATTATCATCAATTATCATCATTCAAAACATTTCTGTAATTGCGATTGCGAAAAAAAGGCCGCGTAAGTATTTGTGTGTGTGTGTTTGCGTATATAGGATCTATATATAGGATATATATATATATATAGGATCTATCAGTACAACGTTGAGCAAATTTCAGGAGAGTTAGAGTACACCTAGACAATGGGAAATCACATAGCAATGCATGGTCGGAAACGTTTTCCTGCACCAGTAGTGACAACACAAAACGCAAAAAAGGAAGACCGCAAACAGTGAGACAAAATGTGTTTTATTATGTTTAACACAGAAGAAACCAACTAATAAGAACAAAAACAAACAACGATCCTCATTAAAAAAAGTGTTCAAAGTTACGATCGTAAACTGTGATGCAGGTGCACTTCTCCGGCATATGGAAGATCTGCATCCCGAATAGAAAATCGGATGGAAGATGCATGACGCATAGTTCCTGCATCACGGTCCGAGTCGTAATTTCGAACACCTTCTTTGATGAAGATCGTTGTTTCTTTGTGTTGTTTTTTCCTTTGTTTTTGCTGCAATCCGAATAATAAACATGTTTTCTCAACCTGTTCATGTCCTTCTTTCTTGAGTTTTGTGTCATTACTACCGCGCTAGGAAAGCGTTTCCGACTATGCATTACTATGGGATTTCTCACGGTCTAGGTGTACTCTATCTATTCTGAAAGTTTGTCACCCCTGTATTGATACACCTTGTATATTATTACATAAAAGTTAAGGGTTTCGTAATGTGTTGGCGTATAAATTTGAATATCTACCTCCTTACAACATTGTCGTCAAAGTGTTAAAACAACTCTGTGTATATATATATATATATATATACACTGGTGTCCAAAAGTTAAGCATAATTGATAAAAGAAGGAACTAATCAGAATGGCGGGAAACGTGATATGTGAGGGTAAAATGGTTATAAAATAAGGAAGCAAATCAAAAAAAAGATAATACACAGTCCAGTCACATTAATGTGACCACCACGTACTTTCCATGTCAGAGTTAAATAACCAATCACAGAAGGCAGGTGGCAGCACAGTGCAGTTGAGCGTATATAAAGGGTGTGTGAGGGCTTCGGAAAACATTTCAATCGTTGGCGTAATGCAGAAACGAAGCGATTTATCCGACTTCCAAAAGGGCATGATCATTGGCTTTCGGGCCAAGGGTGGAAGCATTTCCGAAACGGCTGAGTTTGTGAACTGTTCGCGTGCCGCCGTGGTAAAAGTGTACCGTGCATGGCAAAATGGGACTGTCCAAAATCAGCGACGTGGCAAATGTGGTGCACCACGGGCCATAGATGACAGAGGCGAACGACGGTTGCGGAGATGCGTTCGGGCAGATAGACGGGCTACCGTTGAGCAACTGACCACCAAAATGAACCAAGGGGCTACCAAAAGTGTCTCCCAAAGTACTATTCAGCGAACATTGCTGCGTCTGGGCCTCCGAAGCAGACGCCTGGTTCGTGCACCTATGCTGACTGCTGTTCATCGACGGCGAAGGCTAGAATTTGCACGCCAGTACAGCAGCTGGACGTCCACTGAGTGGCGACAGGTTGCGTTTTCGGATGAATCGCGTTTTATGCTCCATCGGACAGATGGACGTTGGCGTATAAGGCGTGAAACCTCTGAAAGGAACCACCCTGCAACCATTGCCGGAACGGTCCAAGCTGGAGGCGGGAGCATTATGGTCTGGGGAATGTTTTCCTGGCATTCTCTAGGTTCACTGATCATTGTGGAAGGCACAATGGATCAATACAAGTACGCATCTGTCCTTGCGGACCATGTTCACCCCTACATGCGCATTGTTTTTCCTCAGGATGATGGCATCTTCCAGCAGGACAATGCGAGGTGCCATACAGCTGCCAGTGTACGTGCGTGGTTCGAAGAGCACCAGGATGAGTTTACCGTCCTCCCCTGGCCAGCAAACTCACCTGACTTAAACCCAATCGAGCATCTGTGGGACCATCTCGATCGAGTTGTTCGCGCCATGGATCCTCAACCGCGTAATCTAGCGCAGCTGGCCACGGCATTAGAGTCGGCATGGCTCAACATCCCAGAGAACACCTTCAGGGACCTATGTGACTCTCTTCCTGCACGTCTCGCAGCAGTCCGCTCTGCGAAAGGTGGTTATTCTGGCTTTTGACAGATGGTAACATTAATGTGACTGGACTGTGTAATTAATTTTATTATCCAAAGTAGCAGTTTGAAAGAAAACTGAGAATAGCAAGGGTTCACACTTTAAAGAAAAAATGAAAGAAAACATAAATAAATTACTGATGCTGCAGTTTAATAAGGCGTGTGGTCACCATGGACAGCCAGGCACGCTGCACAGCGATTTACCATACTTGCTATGAGATGAAGAATGAGTTGCGTGCTCAAACGGTTCCAAGCTTCTTGGAGAGTTCTCTTCAGTTCTGTAACGGAGCTTGGTGGGTGCGAAAGGGCTGCAATTTGTCTCCCGAGTATATCTCATACATGCTCGATAGGATTTAAATCAGGGAAGTTCGCAGCCCACGACATGCGCTGGATGTTTTCCGTTTCAAGGAAGTCATCGACCAGCACCGTTCGGTGATATGGCGCATTATCATTCATGAATATGAAGTCAGGACCAACAGCACCTCGAAGCAAGCAAACATAAGGCTCAAGAACTTCGTCTCTGTATCTTTGACCAGTCACAGACCCCGTGTCAAAGAAATGGAGGTCTGTGCGGCCATCCATCATGATGCCTGCCCATACCATTACTCCCCTTGATGGAAAATGATGTCTTTCCGATGTGTTTCTTGGTTCAAAATGTGTTCCACGTTCTCTCCATATCGTTACCCGACGAGAAGCACTACTCAGGCTAAACCGGGACTCGTCGCTGAACATCACATTGGCCCACTCTCCCACACTCCAATGTTAATGTTTCAAACTTCAGTTCAAACGAGCGCGTTTCTGCGCAGACGTGAGGGGAATGCAAAATGCTGGTCTTCTGGCATACAGGCCAGCATGATTGAGTCTCCTGTAAGCAGTTTGTGTCGAAATTCGTATCCCTGTGGCGACTGTGAGCGCCGAACCCAGTGCTCTGGCAGTACTACCCCTCTGACGTCGCGCACTTATTACCAGATATCGGTCTTGGCAAGGTGTTATGACTCTTGGTCGACCTGATACTGGTCGTCGGGTAATATCTCCCGTTCTTTGAAACCTCTGCCACAGTCTTGAGATCACAGACTGGTTCACATTCAGAATTCGAGACACTTTGGTTTGTGATCGTCCGGATTCCAACATTCCAACGATTCTTCCTTTCGCAAACATCTCCAATTGGCGTCATTGTGCCATCATTCACCTTGTTTGATGGTTAACAACGCTCTTTCGGACAGCAGTTGCTCGAAACTTGTCTGAACTGCCTATGCTGCGTGAATTGGTTTCTCTGTGTTCCGACATGCGCAGGTGTTTCGCGCAGGACGTAGTCGACTGAAAAGTTTTGCGTAAATCCAATGTTTCTTCTTCACCCAATTAATATCCGCAAGAAATTTGGAATAATTTTACGAATATTTACTGTGTGTTTTTCGCATTTTACAATTTATGCTTAACTTTTGGACACCAGTGTATATATATATATAAGCCATATGTAAAGGGAAAATTTCTGTGTTTCCAAATGGTATCATAATTAATTTAAGATTAGTGATCAATGATTTGTTTTTAACATAAACATAAACATAACATAAATACACAACATAACATATGACATAAATATAACGTAACAGCATAATATTATAACATAAAAATATAACGTACAGATGACAATTAGATTAGAGGTCAAATTGTTTTTACAACTTAAACATATAACATAAACGTATAACATAATATATAACTTAAACATATAACATAACACGTAATTTAAACATATAGCATAATAACACACATAATAATTAGATTAGTGATCTATGATTTGTTTAGAGCTTAAAACATATAATATATAATATAAACATAGCATTAACATATAACGTAAATATAACATTAATGTATAACTTAACATATAACATTAACATTATAATTAGATTAGTGATCAATGATTTGTTTATAACATAAATATGTAGCGTATAGTATGAACATAACAGAACATGTAAGATAACAGATAATATAAATATAAAACGTATAAAGTAGCTGGTGTATGTGACACACCTCCTCTTCGTTAATGCTAACCATCTTAGAACATGTAGCTAAATCCAAGATGTCGACTACAGGCGACAGACGTGTTTCTTGTGGTTTTTTTCAAACAAAGAATCAGTTATGCCTCGTAGCAAACAGCAATCATCGTTTGATCAAGTATTCGAATTCGACAGAGGAAGGATAGTGGCCTACCAAGAGTGTGGATTATCTTCCAGGGAAATTGGTAGTTGTGTTGAACGAAACCAAACAACTGTAATGCGGATATGTGACCGTTGGATGCAGGAGGGTACGACGGACTGACGTGTTCGATCGCGTCCACCTCAGTGCACCACTTCACCTGATGACAGAAACATTGTGCGTATGGCAGTGACGGATCGCTCAGTCACATCACGAACCATAGCACAGCACATTCAGTCTGTAACGCATCATCCAGTGTCTGCGCGTACCATACGATGCCGTTTACAGAAGAGGTCTCTGTCCGCAAGACGTCCATTGCTTTGTCTACCCTTGATGCAGAACCACAGACGTTTCCGCCGCCAACGGTGCGATGAAAGAAGGATGTGGAAGGCAGAATGGAATGAAATTGTCTTTACTGACGAGTCACGCTTTTGTCTGTAACACCACGATGGTCGGATTCGAGTCTGGAGACACCGTGAAGAGAGGATGCTGAACAGCTGCGTTATGCACCGCCACACTGGTCCTGCACCGGGTATTATGGTATGAGGTGTTATTGGATATCCCTCTCGCACTCCTCTAGTACGCATTGCCGGTACTTTAAAGAGCCAACGCTACATCTCCGAGGTGTTGGAGCCAGTGGTCCTTCCTTACGTTCAGGACTTGCCCACAGCCATATTTCAACAGGATAATGCCCGACCACACGTAGCACGCATTGTCCAAGGGTTCTTCGTCAGTCGCCAGATTGAATTGCTTCCCTGGCCGGCTCGCACCGCCGATAGAAAACATGTGGTCCATGATTGCTGAACGATTGACCAATATTAGATCCCATGCTACCGCACCAGATCAACTTTGCCAACTTTGGAAGATGCTTGGTCTGCTGTACCCCAAGAACACATCCAAAGTCTCTATGAATCAATGCCGAAGCGTGTGGCAGCGGTGATCTCCAACAATGGCGGCTACTCTGGCTACTGATTCTGAAAGGAACAACACTTCACAGAAGTCTATAAATTTAATCATTTGATACTTGGTCAACATGTTATCTACTAAATAAATTTTGTTGTGATATCTCTTGTCTTTCTTGGTGTGGTAATTTGGGTGGCCAGCAGTGTAGAATCAAGAATTCACCTTGTTAAGGCCTAAATTCTGGATTTAAATACAGAACTTCAAAACTGCCATTAATTTTATATTATCGGTTTATTGGGTACCGATTATTGGAGATTTTCTTGAGAATAAAAAATTCATAAAACTAACAATGTTTTTAATTTAAGCAAGTAATGTTACGAGTTGGCTAGATGCTGATATTGAAAATTCTCAGTGTTTTCTAGAAAGGAATTTCTATAAAATTCTGCCAATAAGATGTCTTAATAAATAAAACAAATATTAATCAATACTTTTGTGACAATCTGGACGGAAATGTTCAGTAATCCAACAATTCTAGAAACCTTTTTTTAAATTGGCATTTTATATTTAATTAACAGAAAAGCCCAAATGTTTACTTTTCTATTTGGGTGTGAATCCTGCATATGATCTGCAGCTTGAAAATGAAATATCTGGGTCAATTTTAGTTGAACGAGAATACAGACTGAGGAAACATATAAAAAGTTAGATTTTGTAACCGTTGAAAGTATATATATTTATTTTAAATTCAGAAGTACCTAAAAATATTAGGGCAGCTCGAAATATTTTTGTAGTAGGAAGTGAATGTCTATGGCCAGCGGCTGAGAAATTAAAGGTTGGATAAAGTATTTTGAGGACGCGATGTATAATGGGAACATAAAGAAATTAGACTTGTATTTAGAAATGTAGAAAAAAAAGGACTTTTTATTATTGCACTTATGGTCGAATCCGGATTTTATGCTTAGTGAATACAATTCTGGAACCCATTCGCCAAATCATGGTAGTGACGAAATTAGGGTGTCATTTGTGGAGTCATTAGATTATCTGAACCAAGAATACACGAAAAACGAGCAGTGCCCTTGGCGGGACTCGAACATGGACTTCTCGAATACGCGCCGAGCATGCTGCTGTTATATCACGCAGACATGCAAGAAGGAGGAAATACCTTATAAATTGCAGTTAAATGGCGAAAGTATCCATTTCGGCAGTGTCAAATTAAAAAAAAATTGTACAGTTGACGAAATCTAACTCTTAATGCACCTTCCTATATTTATGTTTGAGATAGTTTTATACTTGTTATGAAAAAATAAAATTACAAGAATTTGACTGGCGTACGACAAAAATTGACAGGGATATTTAATTTCAAAATCTGAGACTTTTGATGCACTTTTCAACCTGTTTTAAGCTATCGGTTAATTAAGTTAGAATAATTCGAGGAAAGCAGTTTTATAAAGTGCAATAAAATGTGTTTAATTTAACAGGCCATTCAAAAAGTCACGTATTGTCCACATCAGGAGTATCCGTCCATTTATTTTTTTTTTGGACAATATCATCCTTTCACTTTAACTAAGAGTTGTTTCGAAATCTAAAATTGTTTAAGTATTTTTGAAATTGATTATGTTCTTGAACTTATTGTTATATTTAATTATGAAAATAATGCAGTACTCTACAATATGGAATACGTAGGTAATCAGGCATTTTGTCCCTTGAAAAGATGTACACCTGAATTGAAATTTTATAACTAAATATATATTGAAATATATGTATTTCTTAATGGCTGGGAACTTGCTTGTTAAGCATTCTTTGGGTATGTTCGTACCAAACATTTATTGGCCATCTCTTTGCTTGAAAATTGCCCAGGGGCACAATGGAAGGCGACCAATATTAGATCCGCAAAGAATGGGAAAAAGAAGATAACATAACTACAAGTAATTAATAGCTGTCTTAATAACCTTACTCAGGAGTCGAATCCATATCCTCGGGTTTGGACTAGCTTAGTCAGCTTCTGCTGACTAATATTTATCCAGGATGGTTCACAGCGAAACTGTTGCCAAAAAAGTAATGCAGGGCAAGAACATAGTCGTACAAACAACTTGGGTGAAAAGATAACCAAGATAAAACATCGCAATTCTAAAACATCGTGGTAAAAAATAAATCGCTTCAAAACTTCGCAGTTTCAAAATATCGTCGTAGAAAATGTCGAGTTAATAAAATAAAGCACCTACAAATCATTGCAGATTGATAGCATCGTAGGCATATGTTTTCAGGCTTTAAATGTTTTAAATGCATGTTCACATAATGATTTGGGAACGCAAGAAGGAAAAGGAATATTTTTAACTTAAACTTCATGTTTTTGAATTAAGTAATAAATTTAATGGAAAAGCAAAAAAGAAAAAAACTTAAGCATTTAAAAACTAGAAATAAGCAGAATATTAATACTACATATAGCAATTAATATAATTTTATACTTACGTAGTTAACTATTAATGGTTATTATTTAACTAAACTTTTTATGAAGTTCGATTAGTTGTACGAAAAGCATTTACATTTTAATATTCTGAAAGCGCATTTCTATTATGTTATTGTCCTGCGAGGATTTGCAGGAGCTTTGGTTTTTTTTTCTACGGTATTTTCTTCGACGATGTTTTAAAATGGTACATTTTGAATTGCTTTATTTTCTGCGATGGTGTTTTAGAACTGTGATGTTTTCTCCTGGCTTTCTGTTTTGCCACAATGTTTTTACTTTTTGTTGTTTTCTTTGTGACATTTTTGTTCGCGATGTTTCTTTGCAACGATGTTTTCAGTGAATGCCTTTTACGATACAGCGAAAGATGTAATATGCTATTTGATAAAATCTCTAAATGCAAACAAAACTGTAAAAATAACTATTTAAAATAATTTTACGGAAACTGAATTAACAGCTTCAAAAGTAAAACTTAGTTTATAATGCAGGGTTTATATAAATAATATTAATCCTGTATTATTATGCATACTAGCTTTACTGCCGCCCAGAAGGGATAGTGTTTAGTGACTGTGGCTGCCATACCGAAGAGCTCGATTTCCGAATCCTGGAAAAGGCATAGATATTTATATATGTATAGTGTTAAAAATGTATAATGTTTTTGCAGGATGGAGACAGAGTAAATATATGGGAGTTAAAAATCCTCTTGCGTGGTTTCAATGGTCTAAGAGAAAAGGTGCGAGACCCTCGGACCACTCTCTGGGCTGTTCTGCCTGAGATTTGAATTCCAAAGTATAAGTCCAGCCTCTCTGTCGCTTTGGCACTCATTTCCTCCCTGAAAGATGGACTACAAATACAACTAGCTATACTATTGAAACTGAAGATTTTTCTGTCACTCAGATATGTTGCTAAACTTTTTCGACTCCACAATGAATTTTTAAATATGTTTTTAGAATTTTCGATTTTAATATTTTTAAATTCTTAGACAATTTTGATGTCTTTAAATCGCTAGGAATATTTTGCTGAAAATTAATTCCTTTAGACGTAACTGGCAACGCCGACTTGGATGGCGAGAGCATGCACTGTTACAGCATGAAATTTTAAAATGGGTTTTTATTTTCTTTATTGAAAATTTTAACTTCATATTTAAAAATTCCATTAGAAATTATCATTTTGGAATTTTAAATTAAGGAGATAAAAGTTTTAGCCAAAATGGTTTTCGCAAGATATAAATATAGATTATGTTTTGTCATCATAATAAACAGTAAGATTCCTTAAATAGAAAACGTCGATGAAGCATGCGTTAGACTTATGCTATCAATACTATCTTCTGTAATGCAGAATTAATAGAGGAGACTCTGACAGTGATTAATAGCTTTCTTAACTGTCAATAGAACTTGAAACAAATCTCCATCACTGCCTGCTGATAACACATTTATCTCCCCATTCTCTGCTCATCTACAAATAACCCTTAGACATGAGTATATTAGCTGAAGAAAATACTTCACGAGAAATACTAGTAATACTTCCAATATAGAAAGAATGTAGAATTGAGTTTAACATTGTTCGCTGTTAATTAGAAGAGTTCAATTATGTTAGTTTAAGTATCTCAGAAGATTCAAAGAATCCGAAACTTTGCTGCATTTTGATTAATTCCTATTAATTAACACTACCCGCTTGCGCTGTTATTCGCTTAAAATAGCTATCATAAAAATGCATGTAATTATTTAAATGAGTCCAGATAGGGAAATTTCATAAAGTATTTACTATTTATAATTATATATATCATGATTTATAACTAGGAATGAACTCTGAAGGCATTTTTATTAAGTAAATCAGATTAAAAAGTAGATAATGATGTAGTATGCAATCTTTATCTTTCAGCTGATTTAGATGGCAGCACTGAAATTGCCTGTTATTTTCCTAATTTCTTTTTCCTGCTATTTCATCTCACGTTCGAATTTAAAAATATAATTTTAATGGCGACATCTAATAAATAAATGACTAACTAAAAGCGGTAGATCGCGCAAGACATGATTACTAAAAAACAGGAAATATGATCTCAAGAGCTGCATTTATTATTTTAAATCGCTTTGCTTCTTACTCTAACTGACAGATTAAATTTGGAAGTTAAATATTTAAGTTTCGCTGAATGGCAAGAAGCTGGCGCATGGAAGATAAAAGTATTTTGTTTCAGGAACTGTTCAAAATTTGGTGGCTGTAGGTAAGATCTTTTTTCCACAATAAGAGGAACATGCACATACTATAAAAGCACACATACATATATGCATGTATTCATTATTTGATATTACTGAAGAATACAGACTATTCATTAAATAATTATTTTTTTCTTACAGAGTAATAGTATTTTTTTCAAATAAAACTTATAAGGTACTTCAAACGCCTTCTTAGCATCCCTTTGTGGTGCAATGGTCAGCACGCTCAGCGAGTATTCGAGAGGTCCGAGGCTTGAGTCCCGGCGACGGCATTGCTCATTTTTCACTTCTCCTGCTTTTAAAATAACCTAATTTCTGTATAGTTGTGTCCGAACTAAAAAAGGTAGTGGATGAGGATTCTCCACCACCAGGATTTGACGATTGAGTGCCCTAATCCCCTATCGCCCTTTAAAAGGGGAGTATATAAGGTATTTCTCCCACCTTCTAAGCCTGTCTTCGTGGTACAATGGTCAGCACGCTCAGATTCAGGTCAGCGGATTCGAGAGGTCCGAGGTTAGAGTTCCGACGAGAACACTGTTCATTTTTCACATCTTCTGCTTCCAGAAAATACCTAACGTCTCTATAATCTAATAGAATCATTTTCACTTCTCCTGCTTCGAAATAACTAGTGTCTCTATAAACTTTAAAATGGACGATCTTCTAGAAACGTTTATTTTTGTGCACTTTCCGTAACCTACGGCCGCATCACTTGCGGAGCGGTTAAAACTATTGGATGTTGAGAATTAGTTCCGCTTTCGACCCAAGCTTAGTTAAAATTTAGCTCTGCATTCTTACTAGAATACAGAACTAATTTTAAATTAAATTTTATTAGTTCAATTATTAAATTCTTATGTTAATTAACCAAGTATGATTCTGATCTTTAGTTTAACTTCTTCTTTCCGAATTTCTCATGAGAATTAAATTAGCTTTAAGTGTATTTAAGCTGAGGATTTTGGATATTACATAGAAAACTTCTGGTAGTCGCGTAGCTCTCTTAGGTTTTTCCAACACTCTCTAAAAGACATTATTCCGGCTTCTGCATTCTCTTGCCCAGATTACTTTAAGCGTACGTGTCGGTGAAAGTAGCTAAGCCAGCTTATAGGTTATTTATTTGAGTAATGGTAGACTACTTTTATCAACATTTAAATTTACATGCCTGTTACTGATTAATTTTCCTCGCCGCAAGTAGTGGTTTATTTGTAGCATAAGTCATGCCTTTTATGTTAAAAGTTCAGTTCATTCTTAATAAAGAGGATGTTTAAATCTTCGCAAGTCTCTGTGACACTATTCAGATGTGTCTAATAAGGTTGTAGGACTCAAATTCAAGTTCAGTCCAGTTGCAACCGTACGACCCTTAAAGGTAACCTTTAAATTTTGTCGTATACTAACTAATTAACGAAAGCGGAGAAATTTGAGGAAGATGAAAATGAAGAGGATGAGGAGGAGGGGGAATTTTGTCTCATATTAATTAATCAACTAAAAAGAGGAAAAAAAGAAGGAGGATAATTTCAGTTAAAAAGCAATATATGTAGGCATGTTACTCCTGACAGATAACCTACGAATTTTGTGTGATATTAATTTATCAGTTAAGGCCAGGAAAACAGGAGGAGATAATTTCAATGAAAAAAATCCTCTACATTCGCATCTTACTAGTACAAAAATGAAACAAATGGATATTCGAAATATTTGTATGGCATCAGGAAAGCTCTTTTATGTAGATCTTAAACATCAGCTATAGTAGTATATTATCATGCATTACTGTTAAGAATCTATGTATTATCCACAGTTGCAGTTATTAATGAATATTAAGTGACAATAATTAGTAAATAACTAGCTTGAGCTGCCATGATATCAATGAATCTGTGATCATATCTTCGGTGCGGTTTGGTTTGTCTTATTAAGGCAAACTACGCAAGGGATATCCGCCTGAGGAAAGGGGTCACCTTCGTGGGAAGCGTTTCTAAGGAACACTGGCTCGTATGCACTTTAAAAACTGCGAAAACGCTTATGTAGCCAGCCCATTTGCCTGATATCGAATTTATGTCGAACTGCAAGTTTTCAGCAGTTTTGCTGTTCAGCCACTGGTGTTGTGTAGCAATTTTCATGTAACACTTAATTATTTAAGTTTGACTTAAGATTAATTTTCATTATTCTAAATTTATGCTACACAACGTTATTTTATTTAATATCTTGTATTTATATTTGCTTTGGTTTAATTTTAATTAGGGGTTTTGGTACTTTAAGATTTGTACGTCTCTTCCACTGGTTACTCGTAAACGCGTTGAAACAGACAATGGAATTAGGTGCTTTCGTAGGTAATAAACTTGATTTAAAATTACTTAACTTAGGTTGATTCTCATTTAACTTATATCATTGGATGCAGAAAAATTAGCCTTTTAATTTAAGAGTACTTTCAAGTCTCTAGCTTAAACAGTTTTTAAGTTACAGTTAATTATTCAACGAATTTTTGCACTTCGATAATTTTTTTTGGTTGAGGGGGAAAGGATTGAAAAGCGTCACTTTTGCAGTTGATTTCCAAGCCTTTGCTTAGGAATTTTTGTCCGTTGCCTAGGTTTGCTGGTTTTCCCACGCCTACGTCGAATTCTTGGTTCTTCTTTTGGCGGGCTTGGCGAGATTCGGATTTTTGTTCCAGTTCAACTCCTCAATTTTTGGACGATTGTAGCAGGGGTTTGTTCGAGGTTTAGAGTTTTGGTTTTATTCACCCTTTTGGCGAGTTTTGGCGATATCTAGTGTCCAACCTGACAAAAAGGGTGTGCAGGTGGGATTGCGAAAGCTCTTGGGACGTCTTTGTTTTTGCATTCGGCTGACGAGAAGATATTTTCTCGGGTGCCTTGGGCATCTTGCTGTTACAACAGAAAGGATGAATTTGTTTTTTTAACGGGGGCTTATGGCTCCAGTCACTTCTTACTCCATGGCTTCTAAGCTTGACTGAAATAGTTCTTCAACAATGAAAAGGATCTCATCTTCTACTAAACATCAATAGTTATAATAGCTTTTCAAAAATGAAAAAGGAAATAATACTACAATCGGAAATAATGCACTACAAAATGAAAGAAAAATATATTTCCATGCTTCTTCTTCAACTACAATAGAAATAATGGTCCTTCAAAATGGAAAGAAAATTATTCTTCGTCAATTCTACCATCTGATGAACTATAGTTTAAATTTTGCTCGTCAGTTTCCGTCCGCCTCTTCAATTTATAAGAACAGAAAGCTCAACCCGTCCAAGCTACCTGTGTTCCGACCTGAGTTTCCTGATGGTTCTGAAGTTTGTAATACAGAAGGCTTCCACTCGATGATACTTCAAGTTCCTGCGTACTAGGTATTCTTCGAATGTTCGGTCTCCGCCAGGCTGCCGTCGGGTTCCCTCATCTCCTGGTTCACATCATCCATCAGTTAAGAAGTTTTTCTTTTTGAACTTTTAATATTAACTTAAATTCTTAAGGAAATTTTTCATCCAAAATTCTCTGGTTTAATTATATCTTGGATTTTTTTAAAGAATTCTATTATTATCAGAATTTAAGATTTTCATTTAGGTAAATGTTTGCTATAAGGAAGTTTGAAATGTAGAAAATTTAAATCTTAATATCTTTGAGGATTTGTTGATTTGACTGAGATATGAAGAAATTTGTGAGCAGTCTTAAATTGCTCTAGTTAAAAATCTAAAATTTTTCTTTTGGTGCAATACTATAATTACTTAACTCTGTGCTGAATTATTAGAATTTTTACTTGTTCTTGGATAAATAAGGTGTAAGAACCTTACAACTGAAAAATAATATCTTAACTCATAAAATAGTTATTACTTAACCAATAGTATTTGAATTGAAGTGGTTGTTGTCTAAGATTTGCAGTATTTGTGAAAAATGTATAAATGTTTAGCAATTTGTTTTCTAAATTAAATAAGGTAGTCCCGGGGACTAGTATAATTTTATGATAGTAAATATTTTTGATATCAGTGTTTTAAGGAAAGTAATAAACTAAGTTAGTATTATTGATTTTATGTGTTTACTTGAATTTCTGATTACACAACATAGTTTCACCAGTGGCAAGGCTCTTCGGGTTGTTGAAACGAAATTTTAAAATTTAACAACACAACGCAATGCCTAATTTGTTTAGACTACTAGTATTTTACAACATAGTATTTAACACTGGTGGGCAATCATATTTTCGATAGAAGGAATCGATGGAATACGGAATACTCTGGATGGAGCTCTGCATGAGTAAAATGAAGAAAACGTCATTGCATTGGAAAGTCTTTTGCGTTGTCAACACAAAAATATAAGGTGTCTTGTTGTGCTTAAAAATGCTTTTGTGTGAAACTTATTTTCAGGTTTTATGAAGGAATAAAAAGTGTAATCAACATAGGAGTTTCATAATGATATTTAAATTCATGACTTAAGTTAGTCAAAGGGCATGCAAAGGGTTCACAATGCAAACACAATTTTAGAACGAAAGAATTTAAAATAATATTTCGGAATAAAAATTTCTCTTAGCTTATTATTTTAAATGAGAAATACCGTCTGTTACTTGTAAATTTATTATTCTCTCAAAATGTCGCATGTAAACGGATATGCCTGTGAACTTTCGGAGGGAAACACGCATATTCCATAATTCAAAAATATTGAACGCATGGTGTTAAAATTTTTAAGTGCAAAATAAGAAACGTTACTAATCGCAGAGGAAAACGTCATCAGTCCTAACTTCTACATGGAAAGAAGACTCTAAGCGAGTATTCGAAAAAGGTGTGTACTGTTTCTAATGTTTCCAAAGACAAATCGTTTGTAACAAGAGAAACTCCACCGACGCAGAAATCAGTTAAAAAGTCTTTAAACACTATATCAACAGTAAATTAAATAATAAATCAAGCTCTACAACTTAAAAAAAGCTAAAATTCATAATGTTCGCCACTTTTACCAAGGGATGTGGCTCAATGCAGAACAATTTTTAGAACCCTATTTGAAAACTATTTAGGAGGAAATAAGTAGAAATACACTGTGAGCTTCGACGAAACATGGGTTTAACTAAACAACAGCAAATATATATATATTCATTATCGAAATGCAAGAGAAAAAAGTGTGCAGGTCTGGTTACGTTATGCATAGAAAGTTTCAGTAAGGGTTTATGATTGTTGTAAGATTCTCTATCAATTGTAAATAAGAATAATGGGGAAAAATGTTAAAATCAAGCAGTTATTGCAGAAGTTCTAAATATTGTGAAGCCGTTTTCTGCGAAAAACATGCCTTATCCGTCCACACCATATCTGCCAAGAATGTTGGCTGGACCTCTATCTGGTTCATGACGAAGTTGCACCGTGTGAGATGGCTCTTGACATCTCCGTCCAGAAATGCTTGATTATATCTTGGTCGGTATGGATGAGCACCCAATTCATTTAGGATTTTCCAAAAGCGACTTTTTGAGAGGCCACAATTTTCACTTGTCGCTCTTGTGCTGCTGTTTGGATGCGTGAAGCCGTCCAACTTAGCTAGTCTACTGGATCGAAGTCGGCTAGTCCCGCAGCCTATCTCCCTTAAACGTTTCACAACCTGTAGGATGGTTTTGTATGAAGAATGCTGGCCTGCAGAGAAACGTTGCCGATGCAACCACGCTGTCCATCGTGCCTTGCGCTCACATTCACCGTAAGTAAAACCATCTCACAATAACCATTTTTTAAAAGTCGGTCCATGAACTTTAACATACAAACAACCATGAGGAGATATCTCCTTTATAGCTGTCTGAAGTGAACAGGTGTGACGTTTCATACACTATTTGCATAATGCACAAATTCGCACACCAAGCTCAAGCTACGTTGAGTTGATGCGTTTTATGACACGATTGTTCACAAACTGTATGTTGTCTACTCTGTTTGTGAAGACAATCAGTACAAGGATGCACCCTGCAGGGTTTGACTCGACTGTGAATTACAAGCGACTTCACTGTGTCGCGATACGAGCATGTTTTTCATCCGAAAGATAATCTTTTCTCCTTTCGTTCAAGTTTCGTGACCTGTCACTTTCGGAAATCGCGAAGAAACAAATATGCGTTTTCAGCGTTCTGTTTTTACCATTCATATCCACAAGGTGTCTATTCGTACTAAATCGACAAAATCAACGATGCTCTACAACTTTGTAATTCACTTTTCCTTCCTATCTCATATCATTTCGAGATAGGGAGGCTAACTTCGCCGTTTTTCACCACGTGGCGTTGTAAGCTATCTCATCAAGCAGCGCATTCTGCACCAATTTTATGAATATAGCTGCAGCCGTTCGGCAGTTAAAAGGGTGGTATCGGACTTTAGTGGGCACTCTGTATGCTTCAGTTACTTTCATAACAGGAACAGTTAAATTAGTGAAAAGATTTACCTTAATTTATAACAAAACTCCTTTTATTAGAAAAACAGTTAAACACATGAACCTTTATAAAAGCATATTACTTAATACATACTATGAATTAGTAATTATGGAGAGGAAGATATTTAATTGTTGCGCATGAAAGTAATTTATTATTCAATTGAAACATTCATTTAATAAAGCTTTCTTGTTAATTAAGTTTCCTTTAATAGTATCATAAAAGATTTTTCTTGAAAGAGACTCCTAGATCACATTCGATTGGTTGCAAAACAAAAATGACAACACAACTAAAGTTTGAAGTAAAAAGATCGGCAAAATGTAATAAATTTCGATGTTGTAAAAAAATTCTTTAATATTATATATGTATATAAGTGAAAGAACGCAATGGGCATTTCTGTATGTATACATACATATATGCATAATTCTATTAAATATGCAATATCAAACTCTTTCAAGAGACAAAAAAAATTAAGTATTGATTGCGTCTCAAAATAAAGCAGGCGATCGCTAAACGAGGAAATCCTGTAAGAAGCTATAAAAATCATTCGCTTCTCACAATTAAGTTATTACTTTCCTTGTTCGCTTTCCCATTCTTCGATAATTTGGATGATCTTGGCGAAACAGTTTGGCGCCTTTGGCGTTCATCAATGTGGTTAATTTGGTGCCTTGTCACCGGTGATCGCTTTTGGCGACGCCCGGAGACGACCACATTACCATATTTCTGTAATTATTCACGACAGCTGATTAGGTTTGGGTCTCTAGTTAACATTTATAATTAAATTTTACCGCCTCTCGTTACGCTTCTATGGGTTTTGGTTAAATGCGTTCCTTTCAAAGAAAAGATAGTTCGCGGTGTTGTTATCAGAATTTTCTGTTGCTGGAGAAAAAAAAATGCTCTATCTACCTCCTCCTCTGTTGACTGCTAGATTTAATTTACCTTCGAGTTTAAGATTAAGCATGTAATTAGATAGCTGAAGCCGCGATGACACCTCGAGGAGGCAAAAAAATGCTAATTCGTTGAAAGGTGTTTTTAAATATATCGCTGGATAATCGAAAATTTTATGTTTTTTTTTAATCTTTTAAGATCCTTCTAATATCATGTTAATTTTTTAGGTCCTTCATTCACAAAAAAATGGTGTTTCATGCTTTATTCATAAGTTTAATTAAGAATATTAGAACTGTGTTTAGTCTGGCTAGAAAAAATATTTATAAAAAATAAATAATATATTTTAAATAATAGTAACAGTGATTTGTTCGTAATAAATCGCAAGGCAAAAAATCTAATGTGGCCAGCACCTATGTTTTAAATAGCATCGAGGTGTAAGTAAAGTATTACTTTCGGTTCAGAACTTTTAAACAAAATCTAGCATGCTGTTCCAATGAAAAATCTGTAATACAAACTTTTGGATTCTATTTTGCTAGGTATATTTGGTTTTATATAAAAACTGTTTTTTCTAAATTTATAACAATAATCAAAATATTATTTTTCGTGTTGTTAAATCAGGCTAAATCATCATTGTTAAATCATGTTTGTTTCTTCATTTTCTTTTATTAAAAATTGTATTTTACTGGGGAGTTGAATAACATGTAGTTCAACTGTTTTTTATTAATGAATATTTAAGCTTTATAATATATTTAAAATAAATATTTCGAAACTATTCCCATAATTATATTTTCTTGTATTTTATATATAGTGTCAATAAATATAAATTCATTTCTACCTGCATTATATCCCTGCGGTAGGTATCAAAAAGCAATGCTCGTTTAACTAAAAGAGTATAGTATGGCTTACATATGCAACTATATGTTATATTGTTTGTTGTGAAACTTTTATGAACTTCAGGTAAAGTACCACTGCCGGTTCTCCAGTTTTATTCAAAATCTCTAGCTCTTTATATGAATGCATAAATCTTAAATACGTTTTTGAGAGTTTGATATCAGAATTATCACGGACAAAAACTAGCACACACATGCAAACAGAGAGGTAGACAGACATTATCGTAAAAATAGTAAAAAAGTGTTGCAGCGACCTTAATTCATGTTTATTCACTAAAGGCGAGAGATAAAAAAGTACTATTTTTTTTTTCTAATTTAGATCTCCTCCACGGGCTGCGAAATTTTTAATGCTGAAATCTTCAACAAATGCGAAAAGTATAGTTAAATAAAATAAATAATGATAAGTGATAGAAAACGCTTGCTTGACCTCCAAGATAAATGAAAATTTCAAATCAATTTTATGCGAAGGAAATCACTTCTCTTAGTTGTTTTTCTGGTATAGTAAAAGGGTTAGCAAAGTCAGATTTCATACTCGGGAGAAAGCGTGTTTGTAAATGCAAAGTGTCACGGAGGCTTGCTTGCACTTAAAATTCGTCAAAGCGAAATACATTTTCGAAAACCTGGAGACTGGGTAAAAGGAATAGGTACTGCTTTGCTTTGTACCTCATGTTATTGCTGCAGAAGCTTAGTATGGACTTCGGTCATCCCAAAAGTTCTGTGCTTTTTGAATTCGAAGCGTGTTTTCTTCTGATCATTTTGGTACTTTTGATACATGGCAACCTTCATCGAAACGAATGTTTAAATATTGTCTTCTATGGTCACGTAGCATAATAACTGTTGTGGCATATCATTTTTATTTTAGTGCAGTGCTAAGAATGGAGAACCCGGAAGTTCGTTTTCGTCATATTAAACAGGAGAAAGATGCTAGTCGGACTGCTCGTAAAAGTTTCCTTATTGCGGAAAAAGTTTAGTTTCCTGATGCAGTTTGAAGGTTGTTTAAGCATTGAAATTTCAACTTCGAATAGGATGCCTATTGTGGAAGTCCATTCTCTGTAAACAACGCATATTAGAAGATGCTGTTGTTGCGAATGAAAGTTATGCAGTTTAGGAACTATCAGATAAAATAAATATTCCAAAACGTTCAGTACAGGATCACTTGAAGAAGACTGGGTATGTAAGCTATAATATATAGATATCCCATACTTTAACTGAGTAGAATACGCTTGCTTGAGTTTCGGCATGTGATTCTTTGCTGAAAAAAATAAAGAAGCTCTCTTTCGAACAGCTGATTATTGGAGTTGAGACGTGAATCCTATGCAATAGCGTTACAAGAAAAAGCATTATGCCGAAAGAACCTGCTTTAGTAACAACGAAAGAGAATCTGCACCCCGAAAACGTAATGCTTTGTCTAGGATGTAAATACAGAGAAATAACGCGAAATTATATACTACGAAATTGTCGCCACCAAATCAGACAATAAAATTGAAAATATAGAGCTCCTAAATAGGAGTTTTAAAAGCAGGAATTGAAACAAATCATCGAGAATTTAGCAATCTGAGAGATCTTTTAATGTCTTCTACCGTAACAAAGCTTGGATATACACTTCAATAAATGCCAGATAGAATCTTTATTGAATATGACTGAGATGTTTTGCGTCACCTTCCATATTGCCCTCTCGCATTTTAATCTCTTGAAAAACCAGTTCTATGAGTAAACTTGAGTTCATCTCTTTGAAGAATACAAAACAGCAAGTCGATAACAATTTTACGAATGAACCTGATGAATTTTCTAGAAAGGAATTTTCAAGCTGCCTGAAACATAGAAAACGTCATAGAAGAATAAAATCGTTCTTATGTGATTGAATGAAAGTTTCTTATTTTATACTGTTTCATTTCTGCTCATCATTAAAAAACGCAGATTTGGCAAAATGTCATTCGAACCTCGACTGTACATATGTTGAGTATTCGCCAGCTAAAAATTAGCATGATGAATACTTTTATTGTAGAATGGTGATGGCTCAAGGTATAAAAAGCATTGGTCCATCCTTGCTGCTGCAAATGGACAGCAAATGATGGATGGCGACAGTGTATCTCGACAGAAGTTAACAGCAGCAGTGAACGAAAACGAAGAAACGAAGCTCCAGCAGCGTATCTAGCGACTGGTAGTGAGTTATTTATTGACTAAAACGGCTGTTTTCCTTGTCAGTCATATTACTTGAAGCCATATCCTTTCAGTTAACTTTGAATCAATAGGAATTTGGAGGCTCTAGCAGGAGTGACGGGGTTTAAGATTATTAATTATATTTCAACTCAGGTGCAAAAGTTCTAATTCAACGACGAGTGAATTCTGTTCCCTTCTTTTCATTAGTCATGAGGTAGCTGCCCCAGCTGCATGTCTAAGAGTATCGGAACAGCAACTAAATTAAGCACAGTAAGAGAAGTTTTGCTTATTTAAGCCGAATACAGAATACCATTTATAATAAATTATACAGAAAGTTGTAAGTAAAACTTAAAGATGAATATAAATTAAATAAATTTAGCGTACGTTTTTACACGAAATTCAAAATAAGTATTTCATTCCATTTTTATGTGTATAATTTTAATTTAATACGAACGAGGCAAGGAAACGTTTCAGAAACATTTTTTATTTTCCTGGCTTCATTTCTAAAAAACATCTGATGTGCACACCACATGACTTCCTTGTACGGGATATTAAATTATACGCATTTTGTCTTGACAATCTGTCGCTAGGTTCCTTAACAGAGTTACATCTAATTCATTTTATAGTTCAGAATGCACAAAAAATTATATCATCTGAAGAATTAACTAATCGTTGTCTCACGTTCATTTCAAATACTATAATAAATCTGAAACAATGTATAAAAGAAATTAAACAAATAAAAAAAAGAAACAGTTTTTCAGAGACTATTCAGTATTTCTCATTCAATTCAGTTCTCACTTCGCCACAAGGCAAAAATGCATAAAAACTTAAAATATCTGTATTCAAAATTACGAAGTAAATCTTAAACACTAATTTCCTTGAATAAATTCCAGAATGGATTAAGCATGATTTAATTCTCAATATTAAAAGAAGCTTTGTTGTTGCGATGCTTAGTTTCTCTAGATTGGCAACAAATTCACTATTATCTTAAGTTTCAAATGTAAACAAATATGGCTGCCATTGGAAAAATGATTAGGCTTAGCCGCGCTTAAACATTTTTTAAATTGTTGATAATTCTACAACTCTTGCACGCAGACTTATTAAAGGCATACAAGCCTTAACCGGAAGCTAAGAACAACATAATTCAATCATTTTTAAAGCAAAAAATGCGCAATTTATCAACCTATGTGAATAAAAAACCGAGCTCACTGAGCCGAGTAACAGAGTTAATCGCCTTAATGTATAAATACGTACGTACGCACAGACGCTACAAAAAAATCTCTTCAGAATCCATTTTGAATTAGATTTATAATTTTTTTGTGGAAAAAAAGAGTCCTTTATCCTGTCCTTACGTTCAGACATCAAGCAAAAAACATCATTAAATTGCATTCGATAATGGTGAAAATGGGCATTTTCGTTGAAATATGATAGACGAAATTTTTCGCGATTACAATACTTCCCTTTTACTTCGTACAAGGAAACAAAAAGGAATTTCTATTTGTGGCATCGATTCACGCATGGATAAAATGCAGAGCAGCTAGCCGTGGAGAATGAAGAACCTATCCACGGTGACTAGTAACTTGACTGAATAAATGGATTAATTTTTTACATCGTTGTACAAAGAAAAGGAACTATTGTAATATAAAAAAATTTCAGTTATCAATACTGAACGAAAATATCCATTTTGACCGCTCTCGAATCCACTGAGATGATTTTCATGTCTGACCTCTATACTTACGGTCAGAATAAAGTACTATTGTTTCCAAAACGATTTGTAAATTGGATTTAAATTAGATCCAAAAGGGATTTTTACGGAAGTATGTTTGTGTCTTTCACGTATATTTGCACATATCTATACGTATGTTTGTATGACGGATGTTTGCACGTATCTGTACGTATGTTTGTATCGCATAACGCATTAGCGATGAGCAGTAGAATGTTGAAATATTGTGTATAAATTATAATAAAATATAAGACCGGTATAATATGTCGTTTACGCACCTTCCTTTTTTATAGCAACTGGAAATACCAAACTAATATATACTTATATATATATATATAATGAGAAAATGAATAAAATAAAAAACATCTTAACAATTCATCAGATATCCAAATCGGAATATATCACATAACACACACACACACACACATGCACACGCACGCACGCACACACGCACACGAGCACAGCGGTAAACATACATATATGTACCCACCCCCTTAACCGGCTTATATTCCTTATCCGCTTTTATTTTCGCAATCGTCAGTGATAGTCACGTACTTCCATTTACAGAAGTGTTTAGAATGCCGAAAATATTCAATTTTTTGCAATGTCAAATTAAAAAATATTAATATTGCACAAATAACGAAATCTAACTTTTAATGTGGTCTCCCGGTTCCTATACTTATATTTAGAGAAGTTTTATGCACGTTATGAAAAAGTAGAACTATAAGAAATTTGTCAAAAGTTAACCAATCTATTTAATTTCAAAATTTGCAACCTTTGATATCATTTTCAATTTTCCTTGAGTGATCAGTTAACTAAGTTAGTAATTCGAGGAAATACCTTTAAATGAAAAAAAGAAAAAAAGTATATAATTTAGTTGAGAGTACAAGGAAGTCATGTGGAGTCAACATAACAGTTTTACTTCTTTGTTCGAAGTAAAGGATGTATTGTAATCGCGAAAAATGTTGGGTGTCATATTTTAACGAAAATATTCATTTCAATTGCTCAAGAACCATTTGAACAATGTTTTTGCGTGACATCTGTATGTACGGACAGAATAAAGGAACGTTTCTGCAAAAAAGGATTGTAAAATAGATTTAAAATGGACTCAGAAGAGATTTTTTCTTGACGTCTGTACGAACGTACGTATGTATGTATCTCGCATAACTCAAGATCGAGTAGCCGTAGAACGTTGTTGAAATTGTGTATATAGGACGGGTATAACATGCATTTGGGGGCGCTCCTTCGTTTTCGTTGCAATCAGCTGCACCAACCGTATATAAATGTACTGTTGCGTGTGTACGGGTTCGTTATGGATTGGATGCGCAAGTCTTTAAAAAGTTAATAAATTTATTCTTTTCACAAGAAATATAACAAAATGCTGAAATCCTCAGAGGTATTCGTATAACATCACAATATCTCAAACGTTAAATAGAACTCAGTTCAAAACAGAGAAACTAATTCTATCTCACACCGAATTCGCTGCAATCAGCAATCAATTCGTAGGGCTGCTATGTAGGTCTTTAAGGACAACCGGAGTCGAGGGATCTTGGAAGTATCAGTTCCCATTGGAAAGTCTTCCCATCCTCCGATTCGAATTTCCGATACAAGACGCCGTTTCGAATATGGAGTGAGTCCCAGAGAGCCCAATATTGTTTTGTCCTGGGACTATAGGTCGAAATGTCCTGCCAGGTAGGTTTTATGTTTGAGGTTTCCATTAAATCAATTATGGGTTTAATGTCACGGTCTTCCAGCTGGTCTTTTCTGAATTTTTGTCACTCCATGGGTCTGGATCAGCCGATGTTGATGTCATGCGACCGAATTAAAATGCTGGTATTTAGCTTCGACCCTGGAACAATATCGGCAGTTTTCTGGGCAAGGTCTTCTAGACAAGGCGTCAGCGTTTCCGTGCGATGATCCCTTCCGATGACGGATAGTGATGTCATATTCTTGAAGTCTCGGCATCCACTTGGCTATTTGACCCTCGGTATTCTTGAAATTTAAAAGCAAGGCCAATGATGCATGATCTGTGAGCAACAGGAATTTTCTGCCATATAGATAATGATGGAAATGTTCTATGGCTTTGACTATGGCGAGCAAATCTTTCCTTGTGACACAGTAATTCCTCTGTGGTTTAGACAGGCACTTGCTCGAGTAAGCCACAACGCAGTACCGTAGCTAAGGTTTCCAGCTCTCGGGGACAACTGAAGAATTTGCCCCCCTTTCTGTGTGCCAAGAATGGAAAATATTTCATTAAAAAATTTCGTAGCATCAATCTGGCGCCGCCTGGATGGTGCGCCAGGGGACATATGACCCTCTTGTCCCACCGTAGCTACGTTACTGCCACTACACGTTCTTGGCCCTCTATTTCTTGGAACAAAACTGCGCCGACACTTTCATTACTCGCCTACGTGTCCAGAATAAATGGTCAGTCGAGCTGAGGATATGTCAGGATTGGAGCAGATGCTAAAGCTTCCTTCAGGTTCTTAAATACATCCTTACATTCTCTTGTCCACAAGAACTTTTGCTTGCTCTCTTTCAGCTTGTGAAGGAGTCTTGCGATGAAAGAAAAATCTTTAAGGAATCTCCTATAGTAGGTGCAAAGCCCTAGAAAGCTGCTCGGGTTGTGGAGATTTTTAGCACGTCTCCAGTCTTTAACCGCTGAGACTTTTAAACGATCCGTGCGCACACCTTCAGCAGGGATGACATGTCCGAGGTAAGTCACTTGCTGTCTGAATAATTTGCATTTAGCTGGACTCAACTTTAGATTTTTCCTAACGATGATGATGTCATCGAAGTATATCAGACAGGCTTCGTAGGAAAGACCTTTCAAAACACTCTCCATTAGGCATTCGAACGAAGCCGAAGCATTACATAGTCCGAATGGCATCACCGTGAACTGCCTAAGTCCTTACTCGTCTTTTATCAGTCATTTATCAGGATTTATCGGTCATTTATCGTCTTTTATCAGGATGTATTTCTACCTGACAATATCCATTCTTTAAATAAAGTGTCGAAAACCACTTGCTTTCAGAAAGAGTACGCCTCCCAATGCCCACTCTTTAAATCAAGTGTGGATTACCACTTGCATCCAGAAAGAGTGTCCAGAATGTCGTCAATTCTAGGAAGAGGGTAACTGTCTTTCTTTGTAACCTCGTTCAACCGGCGATAGTCAACGGAAAATCCTGTTGAATCGTCTTTCTTCCTGACGAGGACGATGGGAGATGCCCATGGACTTGCTGAAGGCTCGATGATATCGCTTTCTTGCATTCCTTTAAAAGCGTTCGTACCTCTTCCTGTTTAGCAGTCGGTAGACATCTTTGATGTTGCTTGATTGGTGGATGATCACCGGTATCTATTCTATGTTGCGTCAAACTGGTTCTACCCAAGTGAGAAGACGAGCAGGAAAAAACATCTTGAAGATCTTGAATGACACGTTCAACGTGACACAACACGTGACACAACACGTGAATGACGCATTCATCTCTTCATCGTTCAATTGCGCATTCTTCATTAACACCGATGTGATGCTGTCTGCAGACACAGTTTCTGAGATGTTACTCTTTTTTCAACCCTGGTTACTCGAGTATATTCTGCCACCACTTCACCTTACTCAATAACTCTCGCCTTGTCAGTTACATTAGCAAATCTCACCAGGATAACGGTTTTCGATAGATCGACGAGTGCTGAGGGTACTAGTACTTCTTCGGGCTGTTACAGTTATTGGAATATTCTATGATGCCTTAGCAGAAATTTCTGTTTGGGGTATAGATCCAGGAAGTAAAAATTCTGTTCTTGCTGGGACTGTGATATCGTATTGATTTATGACTTTGTGGACAGATTTAAGTGCTTCATCGTTAATTCCGAATAGCACTATGTCTTCAGAGGTAGAATGCAGTTCGTTATTTTTAAAGTCCAAGGAAATACTGTATTTCCATAGAAAGTCCAATCCGAGTATGTAAGGGTCCGTAATCTCTGCTACATATGCCGTGTAATGGTAAGTGGCCTTTTCAAACGTAATGTTAACATTTAATTTTCCTTCGATTTCGATCTACTCGTGTATCGATGATTATATTACAAGGAACTCCACTGATGTGTCCCATGATGAAAAGTCCCTTACTGCCGCCATTCACTGCAGAAACATGAAGCGCTTTAAGCTGCGTCTTTTTATTCTCTGGCACCCTCCGCCTCTCGAGATGGCCCCGAATTAGTTTCCCTACTTCTTGTTAGGCGCGGTCTTAACATCCATGCCCAGGGCTGATCGGCAGTTCCTTCGCATGTGCCCTAAAGCACCGCAGTTCTAGCACTTTACGGTCGGGTTCTTATCACTAATATACCGTCTCAAGGCATTCACTTGTCTGGTTAAATCGTCTAGACGAGCAGACATTTGATCCACTGGTTCTTGCACGTGGGCAGCTGTGATTGGGTGGCGGTCTCTACGAGTGGCTTGCTGGGCTGCCTCGAATTTCATGGCATACACTAGAGCGCCTTTCAAGTCCTTGACATCAGCCATTCGCAGAGCTTTCTATATTTCAGGATTCCGGAAGCCACCGATAAAGTACACCAGAGACAGGATTTCCCCTGTTTCTGTCGGGCACACCGTAAAGGCGAGGTGAGATAGCTTTTCAACACCCGTAGTGAGCTCATGGAGTGTTTCGGTGGGCTTCTGTTGAAGGGATTGTAATTGAAGCCTGCTGTAGTGTTTCAATCGTTTCTCCCCAAAGCGCAGCTATATTGCGCTGGACAGAGCTTCTAAACCTAGCCTTTTGTTTTCGGGAAGAGTCTGAAGGATATCCGCTGGGTCTGCTCTCAGAGAAGCGGCGAGATGACAGGCTTGGGGATCCCATCCATTCACTTCCGCTACTATAGAAAACTATGTCTTATATACTTGCCAAGAGATCTTCCCATTATATGTCGATTGCTTCAGAGAGGAACGTGCAGGCATGGGTAGAAATCTAAAACCATCCGAATTGCTCTCTGCTGTCGTTACGAATTTCTTTAAATTATCAACTTTTTTGCGACTGCAGAAACCCTGTCATCAATTTGTTGTTCGATATATCCTTGGACGGCAGAATCGTTTTCTTCAATTTTTTGTTCGATTCTCTGTTCAACGGGCTAAACTCTTCCTTCGATTCTTTGCTCCACAGCGAAAACTCTAACTTCTATTTTTTCTTTCACAGAAGAAACTGTTTCTTGAATTTCTCCATTTTTATTTTCAACAGCGTCTATTCTGCTTTCCATAGACTCAAATTTGTTTTCTATTATACACATGATCTCTTTCTTAAAGTTTTTATCTCTTCTTTAACGGATTCTTGCCCCCCCTTTAATCTCTTCTTTAAAGGATGCTTGGCCAGCTTCCATCTTTTCTTGAAATGCAGCGAAAGCAGTGAGGAACTGTATTAATGCTTCTTTCATCGCTATTGTTATTGGCATTCGAACCCCAGCCTTGACACCAAAAATCGTTGCATGCGTACGAGTTCGTTATGGATTGAATGCACAAGTATTTAAAAAGTAAATAAATTATTTTTTTTAACAAGAAATAAAACAAAATGCTGAAATATTTCCTCAGAGATATTCGTTCAATATCACAATATCTCAAACGTTAAAAAGAACTCAATTCAAACAGAGAAACTAATTCTATCTCACACCGAATTCGCTGCAATCAATAACAGCATTAAGTAAACAACAGTTTGCATAAAACAGCTACAACTGAGCTAAGGTGTTTTAATTCGGCATTTATAAGCTTCTTAATTATTCACTAGAACATTCTAGTAAAACCTATTTTCTCATTTTGTGGATGGCAACAGCAGTTATGAGATATTTGTTTATTAAATATTAAAATGCATGGGCTCTTTTATTTTTACTTTTCCGACGTAGCTTTCTATTCAAAAATCGTCTGCGTTGCACGGGAAAATAAAACAATTTCAATTACAATTCTAAATGAATAGCTAAGTGAATACGAAATCCATAACAATATATTCCCACTCTGTTTCCTGTCGCAGTGAGTTTAGGTTTTTTTATTCTTATATGTTGGTAAATTGTGCTTTAAAAGTGCTTAAATTTTGTTTTAAAAGTGATTGAATTATGTGGTTTTTATATGCTGGTTAAGATTTTTATGTCCTTAGGCAATCGGCGTGCAATAGTTGTAGAATTATCAACAATTTAAAAGCTTATTTTTATGCCTTTAGATAATCTGAGTGCAATAGTTGTAGATTTATCAACAATTTAAAAGTTTATGTGGTGAGTTAGGCCTGACCAACCGCCATTTATTTACATTTGAAGCATGAATTAAATCAGTTTCTGCACCTTCAGTGTCTTTTGGTTGCAGTGTGGAACCAAAAGTAAACTTTAAGTTTTGTGGACCGAATAATTTGTCTTCTTGCCCGTTGCCAGAATTGCTTGTTTTTGCACAGAAACTCTACTTGTTTTTTTTTAGACAAAAGGGCTTTGTCGCTGAAGGACTATTGTTTTCCTTTTGCGATTTTGCGTCAAATGACTGTGAATGTCCGTCTCACATTTTAAATTGTTGGCACCAAATATTATCGCCTGTATTGTATTTTAAGAAATTAAATAATGGAGAATCTGCATAAATGTATCTATGTTTCTCTCATTGTGATAAAACAACGGTACCTAGAGCCATCCAATTTTGAATGACGTAATCCTACTGCGAATATCGGCATGTGGAAGAAAATTTAAAAATTATTTTATTATCGATTTCATAAACGGATTTTTGCAAACTCAGGCTTTCTAAGCAACAAATAAAGGTAACACAGAAAACGTTAAGAAAACGCCCCTTTGGACGTAATTTAAGGTTTGAAACCTTTCAGATTTTTTATTAGTTATCGTTAGCTTAAGTTATCATTTTTAGTTTTATTTATTTGTTTTTTGAAACTGCTTAAACGGTATTTGGTGTTTTATGTTTTTTCGTATTTTACAAATTTTAATAAACATATTTTGAGCATTTTTGCTTTGCCACGAAGTGAAATGTGAATTAATTGAATGAGAAGTACATCTGTAATGCAATTCGAGGAAATAAGTTAAATGAATTGCAGCAAAAAATGTGTATAATTTAATAGGCCATACAATAAAGTCATGTGATGTTCACTACAGATTTGTTTCATCTCTCTCTATATAAGCGAAATACCACTGACTCAACACGAGATCTCCGAAAGTATACACCCGATTGACTTGAAATTTTGCATAGTTACTCATTTCACGATGTATGAAATGACAGGTGACAGGTGACGGAGGACGGGGACGCCTGACGTGTGACATAGGCAAACAGGCATGTGTCCCGCGCCCTCCCCTATTTAGAAGCAACAGCTCCCTGGAGCCGCAGGAGGCCGCACCGGGAGCCTGTAAGGATCATGAAAGTATTGACATGGCCATACAAGGGCAGATGGTTACATAGGATGTTTGCTTGACAGAGGTACATATATATCACATATGAACACATACACGGAAAAAAAAACTAGCAACACATAAATTACATACATTAGCACATACATAAACGCATAAGTAAACACATAAAGTAAACACGTATGATACATATATAAACACATATAAAATACATTTAAGACAGATATAAAACACACTTACGATACAGATAAAACACACAGGAAATGCACATTTATAGTTGATACAATAATATGCGTAAATACATTTATACGCTGCACTAATACACAATAAATACACATAGAGTAAACACATTACAACACACATTATACGAAACATAAGAGTACATGATACAAAGTACACGGAATACGACATTAAGCAGCATAAAACATATATAGACATTGCTAAGCGCTATATTACTGCTACAGTTACTCTACACACTACATTATTCATACAGTTAGAAAATACAGTAATACACGCCCAGTTGTACAGTATTCGTTGGTTCAGTTAAACGTGCGAAGTGACATTATTATAGTACTTACAATCTGCCTGGCGCAGAATGTACACGATACCCACAAGTGTACAGCCTGCAGCATGTGATGTTGCACAGTTTGTTAAGGCAGAATGCAGTAACTGAGACTATTATGACTAGCACTGTTTTATAATGGGAGGCAAAGGTCTTGACCGTAGGCCTTAATGGTGTTGACGATTTTGCACACTGTGTTGATTGCCGCCTTATTTTTAATTAGAAACTTGTGGAAGGCTGGTAAATTCGTGGGTTCCGGGAAATGGTACTGTTCTGTGAGTGGGCACCGGAAGATATAGTGATCGGGTGTCCCCTCTTCACCACATACACAGTGATCCGTGTTAGAAATAGTGCGTCTGTTGAAGTAGTCCGGGAAGGGACCATGCCCAGTTACAAAGTTAGTAAGTGGAGCAATTGCTATGAGTCTGTCCGTTGTCACCGTCGGTAGAAAGCCATGCACTCTTCTTCCTGTGTCTCCATGTTCCCATATTCTTTGCCACCATTGGACTGCTGCGCCTTTGAGCAGTCTTTTAAGATGGGAAGGTGGCGCTGGAACAGTCATGGGGCTTGCGTTGATATTTGAGGCTGCCTCTTTGGCGAGTACGTCCGCTGCCTCATTACCTGTGTTGCCCTCGTGAGCTTTGACCCACGTCATGTCCACGTGTACCTGTGGGTTATCCTTTAAGAGTTGTTGAAGGCGGATGATCAAAGGGGAGGCATGGTTGTGCTTGCTTAGGGCTAGCAAGGCAGACATGCTATCCGTATAGAGATAAGCTTTTGAGATTTTCCGGCTTATTAGATATTCAACAGCAGCAGTAATTGCTATCACTTCGGCCTGAAAGACGCTATTGCTGTCACCTAGGTGGCCTTTCCAATGGTTTAATTCTTGGCCTTGCTTGTAATGGAGAAAAGCACTGCCAACGCCTTCAGCATGTTTAGAACCATCAGTGTAGAGTGTATGGCTGCTGATGTGCTGTATTTCCTTGTTGTTCTGCTGCGTGATGTGGGTGTGGACCCCTAGTCCTTTATGCGCTGGGTGTGTATGCAGCGGCGTCCTGGGGTGCTCGTAATGTGCTGGACTGTAGAGAGTACCAGCGAAGGAGGCGTCTTTCCTCAGGTGGATAACTCTTGTATATGTCGCCTCTAACTCAGCCTGGATGTGTAGAGGGACTATACCTGCTAGAGTTAGGGCAGAGCTTGTGGCTGTTGTGCAGTATGCCCTGCAGATGCTTATGATAAAAGGGCGCTGGAGTGAGGTTAACTGCTTTATTTTCCTTGTTGTCATCGGTTGAGCCCAGATTGCAGCTGCGTACAGCGCAATTTTTTCCACCACCGTACGATAAAGCACTTTTTGAATGTGGGGATTTAGTCCCCAATTCCTTCCTTGAAATTTCCGCGTCATTCTGGCAATAGCGGAAGTTTTTACTCTCATTTGCTGCAAATGTGGCACCCATGTTAGGCCAGAGTCCCAGACCAGTCCTAGATACTTCAGTGTATCCGTGAATTTAATGTTGCGGCCAAGTAACCGAATACAAGGACGACGTACAGGCCTCGTGCCTGGTCTCGGGATAAGGAGTGCAGAAGACTTGGTGATAGAAATCTTGAGCTTAAGGTCTTCGCATAAGCTTGCGAACTTAGCGCACGCTTCACTGCCATTGGCTTCAATTTCGTCTCGTGTGCGACCCTTAACAAGGATAGCCGCGTCGTCAGCATATGCAATGATGGTGGTGTGGTCAGCCCACGTCGCTTCGAGGATTTTGTTGAATGTCAGGTTCCAGAGCAAGGGCCCTGCACAGGACCCTTGTGGGCAGCCTCTGGTTTGGGTCTTAGTAACAATGCCATTATTGCTCGCTATAAGTAATTGCCTATCTGTCAGATAACTGTCAAAGACTTGGTAGATGTTTTCCGGGCATTGCGCCTCTCTGAGGGCCTGCTTGATGGCGGGCCACCAGAGGGTGTCGAAAGCGCTCTGGAGGTCTACTGAGATGAATGCAGTCTGAAGATTTTGTGAGCGATTATGCTGGACTTCGTCATATATTCGTTGAAGGGCATGTGTGGTCGAGCAACCTGAACGGAAGCCATACTGCTTGGGACTGAGGAAGTTGTTTTTGTGAATATGATACTTCAGCCTGTTAACTATGATCTTTTCATAGATCTTACCCAACGCTGACAGGAGGCAGATGGGACGAAAGGAGCAGGGATCCATCGGGTTCTTATCTTTTTTGAGAAAAAGTACCACATGTCCCTTCTTGAAAGCTTGTGGAAATATTCTGTGGTGCAGGAGTTTATTGAAGTATAGGCAAAAGAAGGTGGGCCGTGCACGGAAGGCGACTTTTAAGATTGCATAATCGAGTCCGTCCGGGCCTGGTGCCTTCTTCAGTGGTAGGTGGCGGAAGATGTGAATGATTTCCTGCATTGTAATGGGGACATCTTTTGACGTTCTTGGGGTCTCTGTGGCGTTTCTCAAATGTCGTTGGGCCGTCGTGTCATCCTGTTCTGGATCCGCTGGGAAGATTGCGTCTTCCCAGCGGATCCAGAATGTATGAAATGAGTAACATTCCGTTCTTAGTGCACCTAAGAACCAGATTTTACGTAAATCCTGTCCAAAATGGATTTTTGTTATGCCATCACAAACGGCACTAAGTCAAAACTCTTTTTTTGAATGTGAGTTTTGACTTTGATTCACTGACTGGCACTATATTTCTCGACTTTAAATTTAAAACATTTACATGCATTATCGATTCGAAATTAGACATTTCGTCCATATAAGAAGTCTAGGTTCACATTCAAATAGATAGTGTGCTTAGCAAAGCGAGCTGCTGTTATCTAATTGATAATGAATGAGATAGTTTCGTTAGCCCTTATGTAATGCCATATGCTTTTACTAATACTAAAACGAAAAGGAAAGTGATTTCTTTGGAATTTACAATTCAGATTTTAGATCATCTTACAAATGAAGAAGTTGCTACGTCTGTAGCAAAGAGTTTTATGTACATGCAGCTGTAAAATCTGTAAAGAAAAATGAAGCTGCAGTTAGCAAATCAATACATTCTAGAATAAAAGGAAAGATTCGATAATCTATCATTTGGAGATATTGATGAATTGTTGATAGACAAGCCTAAACTTAGATGAGATATTGTGCTTGATACCTGTAATCCTTGTTAATGAAGAAAATAATAGTGTTTTAAAAACCAGATCTAACAAAAGAAGGTTTAGTACGGCTAAGAAAGTGGAGTAATCATTTTGCCGAACATAACGTATATAAAATACTCTGGGAAGTTTCAACGTGAACTAAGCGTCTTGCAGAACGTAATCAAAACACGAGCACATCGATTTGTAAAACCAATGAATTTGTAAAACCGATTTGTAAAACCGTATCAGATAATAATCCTGCTGTTTTAATTCAAGAGCTCAGATATGTCAGATGTTACGGTGCCGACAACAATTTCACTGATAGCAGTGGTGTGGAATTCGTACGCAAAAGTATGCGTGGTTTATTGCCAGAAAAGAAAATGAATCAGATCTTGTTACGTATAAAACTGCTTTTTTTTTGTTTCTTTTGTAAAGAATGTGTTTTCGTAGTAACGTATTATTAGCTTAAAGGGCGTTAGCCCAGAAGGGTTATTAATTTCGTTTTGCGATTTTGCGTCGCAAACATTAAATGTCGGTTCACTTTTCAAACTGTTGCCACCAAATATTGTAGCCCTGTATTATATTTAAAGAAATTAAATAATGAAGAATGTGCATAAATGTATGTATGTTTCTCGGATTGTGATAAAACGACGGTAGCTACAGTTATCAAATTTTCAGTAGTGTAATCTTCAAACGAATATGGGCATCTGGAAGCTCTGATTTGGAATTTGTTTTATTATCGATTTCACATTTTGTAACACTTTAACGAATTTTTGATTAATAAACTCAACGATTTCAAAGCGAGCAATGGCAAAACTGTACGAAAAAAGAACATTTTTATCTCCAGTGCGCGAGACTGTGTATCGGAAATTCTAAAGATATGCTCATTTTAAAATTGTTTTCCGATATTGCTATAGAATTAAAGTTTATGGTTCAACTGGGAAGAATATGATATTTAATAAAACACACGAAACGTTAAAAACGTTCCTTTGGGCGTAATGTAAAATCTGAAAGCCTTCAGATTTTTTTTGTTTATTAAATTTACTTTTGCTAATTTCTTAGACCTTCGTTTTAAGATAACATTTTTTAAGCGAATCGTTTTGGATGTCTGCTTCAAGAATTTATCTATCATGTAAAAAATATTTAGATGTACTTTAAACGAGTTATTTTACGCTTTTTGTTCATAAAAAAAACTGAGATTACACGAATCTTTTTTATTCTATCTTATCACTTTTACAGGAAATTTCTTAAAAGATCTTGCTAGTTATAATGCATTTTTGTGACGTTTGTTAATAATTTAAACGCTCAATATCATTTATATTTGTAACGTAAGCGTGGATACGCAAGGTACAATGGTAAAATACGTTCGGGCTGTATTAAAAAATTATGGGCTGTATATGTAGGTTCATTGCATCATTAAAATAGGAAATGTCTACCTGAGGCTGATTCGCTTTAATACTTTAAAGGTTTTTCATTCAAAAGAACCACGTCAAAAGATTTTTATATCCGAGGCAAATCTAAAAGTTTCCTTGTCTAAATATTTATATAGCTTTCCTATTAGGATTTATTTAATTATATTGAAATATTTCATTCTTTGTTACGTTTTTCTTGAGGCAAATACTTCATTCATTCCACACACACGATGGCTTTATCCCTTGCCTCCATGTGTAGAATCATTGCAGCTCAGATTCAAACAAATCTTAATAATAGTAATGAAGATAACTTAATGAAATCCTACAGTTATAATTATTAATTTTTTCTCTTAAATGTTAAGATCCTCAGCTGTAATTAAGGAAAGTTTTATAAATTTTATAAAAAGATTTAAATAATTTTTGGCTTACATAAATAATATAGAGTTTCAAGATCGAATAGAACCACAGACGTACAAATTAGTAAGTAATAGTTCCTCATAAAAAATCTAAATTGAGGGAATTCAAAAATAAATTGGTAATTATAAGTAATTTACAAAGTTAATGGGGATTTAAAATTAAATTAATTATCACTTTAATTAACTAAATTAATTCAATTAATAAGGAAATTAATAATTTTAATTAGTAATAAGAAAATTTTAAATTAGTTTGTAAATTTCAAATTAAGTGTCAGTTATATTTTGATCAAGTGAATAAACTGAATTGATAACTTTCATTAGGCATATTAGTAATATAAAATTTAATAAATGATCTCTATTATTAAAATAGAAAAAACGACGGCACTTAGAGCCATTAAATTTTGAAGACACATATTCTTCCACCCCTTCACGTGCATTCGAAGCCCGTACATTGAATTTCGAATTTAGTTTTTATTTGTTTCGTATTTTGTGCGAAAGGGATATTTGATTAAAACTCAGCGATATAAGAGTCTTGTATTGCTACTTGGAAAAGCGTTAGTTATTTATATTTAAAATTAGAAAAGTCAGCGATGTAAAAGAAGTACGTTGCCATTCATCAAAACTCAATATATTTGTCTTTCGACTTCAACCGCATTGTAGAAAAAAGGCAGCTCTTAAAGCTACCAAATTTTGAACACTTAGGCTTTGATCCGAACATGTGATCCTAAAGGCAAAATTTTGTATTTTGAACTAAATTTTTATTTATTTCACATTTCGTGCGAATTTAAGGATCTTTTGATTAAAAACTCGGTGACATAAAAGCTTTGTGTTGCAGTTCGGCAAAGCGTAAGTTATGTGTTTCAGATTTAATCAGAAAACTCCATGATATAAAAACGTTGGTCGCTGATCGTTTATTTACTTCTGGTATACAACTGAAAAAGAGAGTTTTAACCAGTATAGTTATGTATTAATACCATATTAAAATTTGCCTGATTTGAAAAAATATGATGTACACTAGTACATCGTCGCACGGAGGTGAAATGAAGAAGATGAAAGTTCATGAATTTAGGTAAAGTACGCAATAAACAGTCAAAATATCGATGAACGATGCGTTGAGTCTTGGAGGAAAGCTTAGGAAGAAGCACGTGACTTTTTACAGTTGCTTTAATGGAATTGTAGTAAACTAAAATTCCAAATCGAGATTCGAAAAATAATCGAAGGCAGCAATTCAAACTTCGAGTTTGTCCATAATAGATTTTGCAAACTTAAATTTTACGAAAAATTCTTTTGCTTTTTGCATATGAATTTTTATCCAGGTGAAAAAGGATATATCATTTTCTTTTTCTGGTTCTTGCTTTTTCTTGAACCAAGTTGAAGAGGTGACTGGGATGTTTTATTCTTTTGTGTTGAGTAAGGCTGGAAATGCGAAATGCGCAAGTCGGAAATTATTTCTTTTTGAAGCTTCGTTTTCAGCTTTGGCTGCTTCTATGGCTTTAAGGATACTTTTAGGGTGTTTAACGCAACCCTTGTAGTAGAAACATGATTTCCAAAACAGTGGGTACAAGTTGCAGGCTTTTAAGCCTCTTTCTTTTGAGTACAAGTTTACGTTTCGTGTTGCTTCGCACATTTCATGCATCGTGCTATATAGTGACAAACTTCCCGTGTGTGCCCTTATCTTTGACATTTATGGCACTGCACGGGCTCAGATTTAGATTTGTATGTGGAGATGTTTACATCTAAACCGGTTTAGGTGTATTCATCGCCTTAAAACTTATAAGTTAAACTTATAAGTTTTAAGGCCAGTTAAACTTATAAGTTTTTTGATTTTGTAGATTCGTTTACCTTCTAAGGAACGTTTGCACTCAGCCTGGAAAAGTGGCAATTTAACTACGTTTCCTTCTTTTACAGAAGTGAGTTGACGTACTTTTAAAACAGGGGTTTCCTTTTTAATTAGCTCCTGTATGATAACTTCAGGGTGTGTGTTTTTGGATAATTTTTTATAACAGCTTTGATAGTTGATATAAAAACGCTAGGCAAAATGCAATATATATATTTGTCGAATTTAATCCACAATTCGGTGATGCCACTACCAAAATTAAACAAATATTTTCTTCTAATTAAACAATAATTATCCAGTATGTTGCTGTTCAGAAAAGTGTATGTTATATAATTTCTGTTTCGAATTTCTTCTGTTTTTAGTTAAGAAAATAAGCAATTTAAAAGCAATACATGTAAATTCATTTCAATTATTATTAACTAACCCGTGAAATCACATCAGCTGGATCCATTAAAATTACTATACATATTTTTCTTTTTTTATAATAACTGTTTTATGAGTCTCGCTGCGCAAGCGTTTAGCTTAAAAGAAAAATTAAGTTTGATATTTTTTGTCATATAAGAAGATTCTGATTATTGAAAATGATTTCACGTTTTTAACGAATTTGTGTAGTGAGAAGAAAGAAAACACACACAAAACGTATTCATTTCTTTATTTTTCGTAGTCCATAAATCACAAATATTATTCAAGGGAATCATATACAAAAACAGTCATAAATTCTGAAATTCAACAACATTTGATTCATTATACATTCAAGCAAGCCGTCCTGTATCACTTTTGTTTTCATTTGTAATTTACAAAACTCTTCTTTGGTTATTCTGCAAGAGGTACTGTACATGTCGTAAAGACTTAGCAGCAGATGAGGCGAAAATTTACTTATATTACGAATCAGGTTTGACTAAAATTTATAAAAGTCGTTTGAATTGAATTTCCGATATTTCTACGTAAAATGTGACAGAGATTGCCAAAAATAAAACAAAAGTAAATATTAGGTAACAACAAAGACTTTTCGACTCCTCTTTTGCAGCAATTAAAAGGTAAATTATTAATAAAGTAAATTATTAGAAATTATTGGTAGATTTTATATGAAAACAACATTTCAAGCAAATATTTTTATTCCAAAGATGCAATCGAGGATTTATATATATATAAATACTTACATTTCAAACTTATTCAAAATATTTTCATCTTACGAATTAGACCACATTTAAAATGTGGAAAAAGTCAGTTTGGATTTTATTGCAGATTACTTCTGTACTGAAACATCATGCAAACATCTGATGCATTTTAAAGAATGCTTCTAAAAGATTAAAAAATGAAGCACATATTTTTGTTCTCATAAATAGTTAAATGTTTTCTCATGTAAAATGATTTTGTATCAAAAATGCTTAATAATTTTTCAATGAGATGATTCGTTATTAAAAGGCAAGAAGCCATGCTTATCATTCAAATTTTAGATTAAAGTATTGAATAGTTAAAATTCAGAGTCGAAATTAATATCACCCAACGTTTTAGCTTGCTTATACCATGAATAAATTTAATTGCACAGTTCTATTAAATTTTCTCAAACGCTTAAAATTTAGGCTTCAAAAGAGTAACAAGAGTGTTCGAAACTATATGCAGAGCGTTTATAAAGCTGTTAATCAACTTCAAATGTTGATAATCGGAGGTATACGCATGATAGAAATATACTTACGTATAAAAGCTTTACATATAAAAGCTTTTATTTTGAAATTTTGCCGCAAAGTAGCCCAGATTTCTAACGTAGAATAAGATAATGTGAACCAGTATCCCTCTGATGTGAATAATTCTGTGCAAAACGATGTTTGTTGCCTGTTCTTGTCTACTGTAGCTGCTCATTTGTTTCATAGATTACTTTTGCGATCATGATCTAAAGTTCATCTAAAGGATGTGTTTTGGATAAATGCACAGTTTTTCGACATAAAAGCATAAAAATACTCCAATAGGATTTGATCAGGGGCACAGAACAGCCAAAGAACTTACTAGATTTTATCTAGATAAGTATATCGTATTAGATAAGATTTATTAGATAAGTATATCTATGTATACGCTGAGAATTTTTGTAAATGGTTTTGCTACTGAATTTTGGAGGTCGACATATTAGGAGTTCAGATTTATTTACAAATAATTGGACTACAAAAATAATGTCATAGATTAAATAATTGAAAAAAAAAAATATTATTTTTCGTTGTTATGTGCTATCGCAACCGCCTTAATAAAAGTTGCCAAATTTTCAAATGTATGTTACTGAACTCTGGCAACCATGCGCTTAACCATTCTTTAGGCAACTATGCTCTTAGCGATCATTCAGTCAAACTGCGCAACCATGCATCTGCGTTCGTTTTGCTGTATTCTAAGTTAAAATGGATTTTATAGACAAATCGTGACATTTTTTTGCTTTAAATTCAGTTTTAAAATATGCGCTTGTGGAATTTGGTAACAATGAAAGAAACTGCAGTAAAGCCTGTACAGGAATACACGATTTTGCCGCAAAATCGCTGACGAGAACAATAATGAGATACAGTTAGTAAGATTGCGCAAATTTAGTAGTCAGCATATTGTTCAAATTTGTGCAAATTCCTGAATTTTACACTAAAAGAGATTACTGTACATGAGGAGAGGAATAGCCTGAAAAAATTACGGAAGGATTTCGCGAAAAATATGTTTCATTTTTTAATGTATCATATAATCCTTATTTAGTAATTAAAATTTGTATTTCAAGTTGTTAGAATATATTCCCGTTTTGATATGTTGATAATGTTTACCAATTGGCAATAAATATTAGTAACTTGGAAATCTTATTAAAAGCGTTGCGAAAATCGGCAAATTGCACCTGACAAATAATTTTACCTTTTATTTGTAAAAAGACGTTAAATTGCACCAAGGTGGTTGCATTAATGTGTAAGTACCTTTTTTTTGTCTTATTTTATCAATAACATACATTAATCAAATTTCTAAATATGGGTACTCAACTTGCAATTTTCTAGGACTTTTTGGAGGTCTTCCTCTAGTAGAAGCAAGTTGGGGTGTATGTTGTCGTCCTTCATTTAACCAGCAGTATCGCTGCAGGCATTCTCGTAAATAACATTATCTTAAGTTTCGTTCATAGAATTTCTCAGCAAAAGTGATAACTTTCAGTTTAAAACTAGTCAGCATCTTTGGCTCTTTGTCCGAGCAATAGAAGTGAATAAACTGTATTTTACTTGTAAAAACGAGAGGAATTTGTGTGATTGTTTGAGAACTGTTGCACAGCTGAAAACCAAAGCAAAATTCTCACGCTGCCTAAAAGCTGAGAGAATTGAGGAAAATGATTTTTCATTTCATAGTACTCTTACTCTTATTTTACGAATAAGAGCCAAATTTCACCCTCAGCCACTCTGAGAGTTCTATCTAAATTAGAAAAACAATAATTCATTCTTTTGGTGATTATATGTGTATATATAACTGTATTTATAAAGCAATTTTAAATTGGATTTTCAATTTTGGCTGAATATTTAGAGCAAATCTTACCTTTCTGCTTTAACACGATTCTGTTAATAATCCGAAATATACAGTAATTAAAACATTATCTGACATTTGTTAAATATTAATGCAGAAAAATATTCAGATAAATATTTTCTGCAGTTTATGGTATATTTCTATTATACGTATTACTGAATTTAGCAATATTTAAAACTGCGCAGACTTTATAAGACGTATAAAATGACATTTATTTCATTAATCATCATACTATACAGCTCTCCACCACTTGAAGTCAAAAGTAATCATGATGAACATGATGGAAACATAATTATATATTTGTTTACACAGCTTTTAATCTTAGAATGTTATAAAAAAGCACCAAAAGTTTTTCCAGTCGTGAGCAGTATGTAAGTATGCAACATTAATGTTCTAAAGCATTAAAATGAAATGTGGGTGTTAAATGTTTCACTTTAAAATTGGGTCATTAATTCGAAAAGTTACTTAGGAATTTTTATAATAAAATGGAACGGTACCTTATTGAAATAAATATTTTGTGCGCTGTATTACACCAGGGTTGCGACAGTGCAATATAAATTGCAATGACAATCAATGTTTTCTAAAATAGGAGGAAAATTAGTGTTTAGGTTTAACTACATAATTTAAACTACCTAAAATATGTGAAAAATTACTATCCCTCAAGTAATATATATGCAAACGTTATTTGTCATATTGTGGAAATTAAGCAATAATGGTTTATTAGTCGATGTTTTCAGACATCAGCAATGACAAATATCATCATTTTATTTTATACCAGGAACTCGAAATTAAATTAGCTATTTAAAGAAATACAAACGACATAAGAAATATGAAAGTAATGCATTCTAATCGCAACCAAAGTCGCGCGTTATAATTACATTTACAGCACATAATCTTGGTGCATTGCTAACTCTTATAATTGCGTAATTATTCTCTAAGATTAGTATTAAACTAAGATGAATGATACAGAAGTTTGTCGTAAAATATAGAAGTTTCGCTGCGAAATTTATTACTAAAAAATAGTTAAGTTGCGTGTTTCGGTGTTGCCAGATTAACCTTTCGGAGTTATTCCGAGTATTTATTTTATGCTCAAAATAACAATGTTTTATTAAAATTCTTGAAATTAACGTCTTTATAAAATATTAATTTACTGTTCATTCAGCTCAGGTCTTTCCCCTGTATCAATGCTCAGCTCAGGCTATTCAGGTTTACTTAAATGGTACTTAAAAATTACTCCAAAATTATTCATAAAATGCTAGAACTATACGCAAGGATTACGCAAATATTTTCATTAAGAAAACAGGATAAATAATCTATAGTAAAACCTTTTGGGTTCATAAATAAGGGAAATATGAAATGACGTGCAAGTAAAATTTATGACTGATCACAATTTTAACACTTTATAGTGAAATATGAATTTTAGAATTAATGTTTCAATCATGAATGCAACTGTTATATCTTAGTCAGTTTTATCAATAGCAGAGGGCGTGTTTCTTTAAGCTTACAGTACATATTAGTAATACCAATTCTTATATCAAAATGTTTTGGAAGGGTTTACATAAATGCTGCTTATTTTTACAGGCAAAATAACTCTTTTAAATATATGATATATACATGGAATGCATTTTCTCCTTGCATGCTTATTCAACATACATAACTACTCTCACAATTATTCTAATGTTGAATTATTCTACTTTCATTAAAAATTATTTTAAATAAATATATTTTTAATGATATCATGAAACGGTGTTATTATTTTAACTTAGTATAAAAAACTATGTCATATTCAAACAAAAATGAAAGTAATGTTTATAGTTGTTGAAGAGGCATAATATTTTTATTTTATCTTCCGCAGTACAAGAGCACAAAACAAAGAGATTCAATTGAAACCAACGTGTTTCTCATAATTTTTTGCAGCACATGCTGTTCTATTTCATGGCTACAATGATTAAAATAAGTTCATTAATATGTCTAGAGAAAAATTTCTGACCGCTTTTTTTATACACTATTAGGTGCATCAAAAATGTAACAAATTATCTATTACTTAATTAGTTTCTATAAAAATCTAGTAAATATAAATTCACCTCTGCTTTGTAGAGATTATTACGTTATATTTAAAATGTCTGGCTTTAATAACACATTTACGTATTTATTTCATTACGTAATTTCTTACATTCTTGATATGATAAGAATAATTTTATTTTACCAAATGTTGTATACTCAAAGGTTCATGCAACTTACTCAGATTATCAGATTACATAAACTGATATAAAGATGGATAATAAGATGCCGAAGATGCGAAAAGTTTAAACAATAAAATGCCATAATTTTTCAAACTTAATGAAAACTAAAATGAAAATTTTATGTACTATAACAAATAAAGAAGACAATGCAGTAAAAATAATGAAGTTTGATATTATGTAAGATATAAGACTGAATAAACACTTGAATTAAATGCACTAGAATGGTGCGCTTAATTCATGCCAGTTTTTCGACGTACACAGGCAGTATTCTGAGTACTTGTTGTATAATTACTCACATCATTCTTTTTTCTATAACATAAATACATTTAATATGTACATAAGATTAAATAATTTCTAATAACTATCAAAAATGCTACAATAAAAATCTCGAGCATATTATTCAAAGAAATTGTGTTGAGCAAAATGTGGATTATGTGGAAAACTACTGAAATGTAATAGAAGGGGCAAGAATAATGGCAGATTAATTTAAATGTGGTAATCCTATTAGGAACTAATTTAAAGATAATTTCTTAAATATATTGCGTAAGAATTTAATTGCGCAAGAATTTAACTTATTAAAGTTCGGCTGGATCAAAGATACATTTAGATGAGCTGTATGTAAAACTCTCTCTCTCTCTCTATATATATATAGTTTTACTTTTACATATAGCTCATCTAAAAGTGTATGCAAGGACAAATATAATATAAATAGAAAAATGTATTAGTAAAGCAGTCTTTATAATCAAAAACGATATTAATTTTAAGTGTAATGAAATTCAAAATTAAGTGGAGTATGAAGGAAAACTTTCCCGAAGCAAAATGAACGTAATAAAAAGATTACAAAAATATAATATATTCATTTATTGCACAACACATAGAGAAAGACATGCCTTTTACCATCATTAATGCAGAAATACCGTAGTGTACTGCAGAATGGGCTTACTGCGTTTATGCAAAGCAAAAGTATTCATTCAGTCTTGAGCAAGTGCTTTCCACAGATAAGATGAGCTGGATTTTCTGTAACTGATACGACTAATCAGGTGGCAGACATGAAAGGAAGTCAGTAGACAAGTAGTCGACAATCATCCGTTACAGCAAACATAAAGAAACTTAAGTAAGCCATCAGTCGGTAGGAGGTTCCAGTAGCAGACATGATGGAAACTGAAAACATTACCTCAACAAATGCCAAGGGAAAGATACGAAGAACATTCAATAGACAACATTCGGCAGTTGTGTTGTCCTTCGTAGCAAACACGAAGAAAATTAAGTAAGAAAGTAATCGGTAACAGTCGGTAGTAGCAGATATGAAGTATCTATGCAAACGCTTAGTAGTAAACATAAAGGAATTTGAAGTTAAGTACTCTTAAGTAACAGACATGTGAAAAGTAAACAGACGAGCAGTTTGCATAAGTCTGTTAGCAGCAAGTATGAAAAAAATTAAGTATACAAGTAGTTAGGTAGAAGACAGTATAGCCAACATGTAGCAAATTATTTACGCAAATAGTCGGCAGTAGCCTGTAGTAGCGAAAATGGAGGAAACTGAAAACAGTGCTTTAACATATGCGCAGTAGAAGACATAAATGAAATTGAAGTCAAGTAATCTTAAGTAGCAGTCATGAAGGAAATTAAGAAGAGGTAGTAGTTCGTAGTAGCAGACATGAAGAAAATCGAAAGCAGTTTTTTTACCTAAGCAAATGTCAAAGAAAGAACTAAGTGGAACTTTAAAGTTAGGTTTCTAGAGGAAGTACAATATAAAAGGAAAGCATTTGGATGATATAATTTTGAAAGAAACAGTTTGGTTAGAACGAAGTACGCTGCTCACATTTTGTATTCATTAAGTTATCACTGGATCAAAGGACACGTTAATGGATCCTAAATTTTGCTTTAATGACAAGAAGCGTTGCATCTTGTATTTGTGCAACAAAACTGTTAATTTTACATTTGTCGCTTTTATTATTTTCATTCATATGAGAAAGGGTTTTCTTCAGGCCTTGCATGCTCTAGAATTTAAATGTATTAAGATGAGTATATTCGGGTATTTAAACCACAGGTTTTACGTTTAAGGTTCTGAATAAAATGTCTTTGTTATTTGCAAGTACAAACCTAAGGTATATTTTACTTGAAAATATAAGTCGCTCTGAAGTGTTTCTTATGTAGGTAACTTTCAAAGAAGTCTAAAAAAGCAAAATTCATTTGTTCTTAAAACTTTTTATAAATCATTTTTAGTCATGAATTATCATGGATTATAATAAAAACTTAAACGTTACGTGGAGGAGAAAACAAGCATGTACATGTACACATCATTACGTGCATTCACTTATGTTTACAATTATGCGTATGTATATATCCAAAATTGCATCTACTTATATACATATGTATTTAGGTAGACAGTCAGAAAGATATACACACATTATGTGTCTATCATCTCTTAAAAGGACATTTCATACAATGGATGTATATTTTGGACATTTCACACTTAACTTCTAAATAACGGACAATTCAGAATAACAAGGATATTTTTTCCGGGTGTATCCGCTATTAAGAATTTTTATATGTATTTGTATATGTATATACACGTGTGCATATACATATAATACATACATGTTTATAAATGAGCAGATATATGTATACATATATATCGTTCGTTTTACACATTGGCTTAAGTAGGAGGTTTAAGAGGCATCACAACCTCACACGGGAAGTTTGGTGTGTGTAGCATCAAAAGATAAGACCATAAAAACTCCAATCCAAATTAACCACGTCTGTAACTCCGCCGTTTTAATACCTGCAAGAAAAATACATTTTAGATTTATAAATTTGCAATATAAGAGCTGTGATCAAAGTTGCAATGAACAGAATTGAAAATGTTGTAAAAGTTTAAGTTCACTTTTAACAAGCTAACCTTATAATATGTATGCTTATAAAACATAGGTCTACAAAATTTAATACTGTAAGCTATAAGGGCTGAAATTCTAAAGTTTTCGAAACTGCCATTAATAAATAGCATTTTTTTATTATAATCCAAAATGACCCTCTTGCTTTGATGCCCTTCCTTCCAATATACACCCTATTCTAAATTGGCTTCATCAGCAGCTGGCAGAACCTTTAGTGTGCAACGAATTGCAAAGCCATCCATCTGTGCGAAAATGGTTTCCATATACCTTAGAGGTTGCTTAAGACCAAGTTTGAACGAAATTGATAGTTAAAGCGTAAAACATTCTTAGCCTTCAGTTTACAATCCTTGTAAGTCTGTTAAATGCTTGGCACGTTCAAACAACTGCTTGACGCTTTCGTAGAATTCCTACATCTTTCGGATTACAATTTAAAGCTATAATTATTGTTCTCTGAATCTCTTCAATGTTATTAAAACAATGATCTTTGAGGTGAGATTTCCCTTTAAAAAAGATAAAATAGTCTGTATGTACCAAATATGGTGATTGAGGAAAATGGCTGAGAATTTCAATACTTTTCTTTGCTAGAAATTGCGAACCGGGATTGAATTATATGATGACGCACTGACATGCAGCAGAAACCGGTTATACAATAAAGATTTTTTGAGACTAAAGACACTGGATTCTCATCGGAATTCTGTCTACTACATCTTTTTTAAAATTAGTCTTGAAATCGTGTGCCGCTCAGGAAGAAATTCCTTATGAATTTTCCCTTTCCAATCCCAACAGACCGCCAAAGCGATTTTTACTCGAAGTTTCTGAAACCAAAGTACTTTTGGCTATGATGGACCTTCTTCAGCGTAAGCAGATGATTGCTCGTTTGTCTCAAGATAATTAGCAAAGCACCAAGTTTCATCTGTTGCCACAGTTTGTTTGAAAACATCGGGCTAAATGTCTGCCACTTAGATCAAATAACAGTACACAGAATTTCAATTTTGTTTCTATTCTGCAGGTAATTTGTGAGGAACGAAATGAGAACAAATATTTCAAGATCTTCCATAACAGTTTTTTTGAGAAGTGTCTTTACTGATGTTAAACTTCTCAGAAAGTGTTAGAAGAGATAAGTGATGAATTCTCCGCAATAACTATGGAACGATTTCAGTGTTCTCTTCCGCTCGAAACAGCGAAGGCACACTTTACGAATTCCTTGGACATTTTACGAAATTGTCTGTACTAAAGAAACATGGGATGGCACTAATGCCGTAATCTCCGTAACGAACAATAATTGAAATACCTCTATTTTACTTTAGCTTTTTAAATCAAAATATTACTGCTATTCTCTCACAGCTTTCAAATCCATGAATACAGATTTCATTGGATCAGAATGAACGATCAATTCTCTTCGGAAAATGATGATATTTCTGAAAAATCATGCTGATATCTCTTAGTAATAAATCCTATTTTACTAATAAATTGGAAGTTTTCTTTGACGTTGTTAAAAAATTGGTAAAAGAATTTATAGGTACACTCATGAAAATATGCTTAACAAATTTTGCTAACTTTGATAATAAATATTATTCTAGTCCTAAAAATGTTGAAGAATACTTATAAGGTATTTCTCTCGCCTTCCTAGCATGCCTTCGTGGTGTAATGGTCAGCACACTTGGGGCGTATTCGAGAAGTCCAAGGTTCGAGTCCCGGCGAGGGCGTTGCTAATTTTTTCTGTTTTCTGCTTCAAAAAAATTCCTAATGCCTCTACACAGTTAAAATCATCAAATTTTACATCTACATTATAAAATTCCTTCATTATGTAAGCCACAGCAGCAAAAATCTTATTGTTGAGGATGAAAATCGAACAACATTTGCTCGCGTTAAGGTGATAATGAAAGTTGATGAAATGTTTCCCTTATGCTTGCTAAGGTACAATTTACACGAAAAAGGACACTTTTATATTATTCGTTCTGGGAATATATTAAATTTTTATATAGCATGTATATATGTATAACATTATATATAGCATATATTTTCAAAATTTCCACTTTGATGGGAATATTTTTGTATCTATACTTTAAGCATCAACAAACACAAAAAAAGCACCAATCTTGTCAGACCTCCGTTCACCAATTTAATTTTGCTTTAAAAGTCATTCTTAATCTGAAACTATTTTCTCCAACACATCAACGTAAAACGCATTAATTAATTTCTGGATCATGAAGGGTTACTAATTTAAAACATAATACAATACTTTACGCATAACTTCATAAGAAAAAAAATAATGATAATCATTAATTCTATGACCAGGAAAGTAAATGAAATATCAAATAGGTAAAAGTCAAAAATGTAATTTAACTCTACGGTATCCATACGAAAGAAAGTGGACGGCATAAATGAAAAGTACGAAGAGAAAAGGAAGGTATTGTTACTTGCATATGGCTTTGTGATGGACTGAACGCACACAGAACCGATGATAGCTTGATGAAATTTATTTTTCCAAATATATTCCACATTTCTGGAACTTTTCGCTTAAAAGTACCCAGACAGTTCTTCTCTGTATGACAGAGGACAATCAGTAGTTATGCTTCAAATCATCAGAACATCGGACTCGACGCAATACAAAAATCCTCAAATGAGTAAGCTCGCAGAGTGATCTCCCAATATTAGGCTAAACTCTGAACTGTACTGAAAAGCTCCAAGTTCCGCTAAATGCCACTTGCAAGTTTTTAAGTTTTATCCCGGCTGTCATGAGTTTGGTCCTTCGTCGAGTGTTTGAAGTGATAAAATGCTTTAGTGGCACCGGGGGACAGGATTGCAGACGCAAAGAGGGCGCGTGACAACTTTAAACTGAAAACTGATCGAACCTAAACGTCTCCAAATAATCGCCAGATTTAATTACTTTTGCATATTTTTCGTCTAATTCGGCAAGAAAAATTAGTTGCCAAAACCATCGCCAGCTTGGCGCTATCTCGCGAAGTGAACTTACCTCTGTAACCCTGTTTTTTCTCCGATGCTTCGCAATCTTTAGAGCTTTCATGTTATATTATGCAAGAAATACTGCAATTTACATATAATTTCACTAACATTATTTGCATATACGCAAAATTCGTAACAGTATGTTATTGTTTGGGTGAGAATCCTTTTTTATAAAAACATCAAGTAATTGCCTTTTCTGAGGCTTACCTTTTCTTTGTTCTTTAAGGTTCTACTACTTGAGACTACTATCCACTCTACTTGAGACTCACTAGGCTCAGTTGAAATTGGTCCGGTGTGATTTGTTGTTATCTGAGTTTTAAATTGTTTTTAAAGTGAGGAATGGCTTTGTCTTTGAAAATACTACTACTTTATCTTGCTAATGCTTTACCTGGGAGATATCGTTACATGAAACTTTGCATCGTACTCCATTCCACACATACTTCGCGTATAAAAAAAAGTGTTCCTGTTGATGTTTCAGTCATTTCTTGTTGAAATAATGTGTATGGTTCTCTAAAAACTTCTCCATGTCTTTATTGTTAACTTCCAATTTCATGAATTTGCCCACAGACACAATATCATTAATAATAAAACCTCCTGGGTACTTAAGTCCTGAAAATCTCAGCTTCAGTTCCAGTCTGATTATAATTTCCTCTAGGCTGAATTCACGATCATGTAAATCGCTTGCTGTCAGGCTTTGCTAATGACAGTGCAGCAATGGAAAATATTAAAAGGATGTTTCTCCGCGTACTAATTCCTTTTCAGAGGTTACTTCGAAACAGCTTTAGGAAAGCATCTGTTGCCCACATGAGTGGGTGTAACTCAAGACCCTTTTGCATTCCGAGATATCATTTATTCAGATAATTTGTTTATGAACCAATTTGTTCTTGATCAAAAGCGTTCATGATCCGGAAGTTCCACTATGCTTAGAAATGTTTCATACATATTTAAATATAATAATATGTTTTAATTTAATGGCGTGTCCTAAATTTGTATAGGATTATGATTTGCGAATATCCAAGTTACTACACTAACCTGCTGCTCTAATTTCCTTAATGGTAACTGCATGTATGTGGTTGATGGTTGCAACGCATTTGAGGATAACCTTTCCATTGTGAAGGACATCTGGTTTGAGCCGAAACCGAAGAGCCAGACTCGTGCTTTCCAGCTGATCGGGATACACAACTGTCTCCTGGTCAGACAATTCTGAATGCGCCTGAAACAGAAATTCTGCATTATTAACAAATGTCAAAATTCGTTATAAAAGAAATGTTTATATTTAATTCCGTTCATCTATTTAAAAGGATTAGTTAACGCCCTTTATGGTGGATGCTAGTGAAACGTCCTAAATTTGGTTCAATTTACATTAATGTTATTAAACGATTACAACATTAATGTTACTAAACGATGATTTCCTTTCATTTGAAATAAAGAATAGCTACACCGACACCTACTTAATCTTCCTTTCCTCTGAAAAAATTTCATATTGGCACTAAGCTCTACATTTTAATTGAAAGGCTTCTTAAAAACCCCGCCGTGTAAAACAATTTAACGTTATCAATAATCTTTAATCTTTACAAGCATTAGCCATCGCTATTTGCTTGGCTTTAAGAATGCAAACATTAGAGGTTGTAAATCACAATATAAACGTTTTCCTATTAACTCGGTTCCAGAAATGGAGACTCCAACCGCGCGCTAAAGAAATGCAAATATTTACTCTTAAAAACACAATTTGGCTCAATATGTGGCTCATTGGCGCAGGCTAATGCATTATATTGAACAGTTGCCAGAGTAATCAAACTTCAAATTCTTTCAATAGTTAAACTAAATTTCATTTTGATGATCGCTTACGGACGAACGAAACAGAAGTCACAGGAAAGAACTGATGTAAAAATAACGTGTTAGCTGAAATAAATACAGCTACAGAAAATATTCCAGTGTAGCTAGATTCATATTTAGGTTATCAGGTATTATCAGGTATTATATTTAGGTTATTTGGTAGAAAAACGTAAGCATAAAATAAATAAAGAAGTACAGAAATCTGAAAGAATTTAGATTTTAACAAGCGACCAAAAGGATTCTTTAAAGATTTTTACGCTTTCGCATGGCTCGCAGTCTATCACTTAAGTTTACTAATAAAGTTTGTTGCACTCACTCTGCTAACCCATTTCTTCTTGCCTTTTTAGCTTTATTATTAAACACCGTTTCCTTCGCCATTACGCCATATGCATTTCAACAGAAAATCACAAAAAATTTAAACTTGGTATTTGTTTAGAATTCCCGATGCAGCGTTAAACGCTGACATGCATTTTTCTATTTTTTCAATCTTTTCTCAGGTTATCATATCAATGTTTTTTCCCTCTGTTTCTATTTTTAATGTCTTGTGTGTTAACCGTATTTACTAAATGTCACGTTCACGCATTTACGCCACATAAAATTCAATTCAATAGCAAAATCAAAAATAAATAAATAAAAATAAAATAAAATGAAAAAAACAACCTGAAAGCTTTCAGATTTTACATTACGCCCAAAGGTGCGTTTTTTTAACGTTTTGTGTGTTACGTTTATTTATTAAATATCATATTCTTTGCACTTAAACCATAAAATTCAATTCAACAGCAATATCACAAAATAGTATGAAAATGAGCATATCTTTAGAATTTCCGATATGCTGACTCGCGCGCTGGAGATAATTTTTTTTTCCATACAGTGTTGCCATTCCTCGCTTTGGAATCACTGAGTTTGTTAATCAAAAATTCGTTAAACTATTATAAAATATGAAATCGATAATAAAACAAATTCCAAATTAGGGCTTCCAGATGCTTATATTCGGTGGAGGATTGCGTTATTCAAAATTTGATGGCTCTAGGTACCGTTGTATTATCACAATGCGAGAAACATACATACAGTTATGCAGATTCTTCATTATTTAATTTCTTTAAATATAACACAGGGCGATAATATTTGATGGCAACAATTTGAAAAGTGAAACGTACATTTAAAGTTTTCAACGTAAAATTCCAAAACGAAGTAGCCCTTCTGGGATAACGCCCTTTGGACTAATAATTATAAAATATTTAGACAGGAATGACTTATTAGAAATGACATATTTTCTAAATACTTTTAGAAAGGATTATGGAACCTCGAATATGTTAATAAAGACATATCTAAATTAGGGAATTTTATTTCGTGTTTAGCAAATCTGAAATGTATAGCCTAAGTCGTGTTTTGAAGAATTGGACAAAAAAAAAATAATCTTTTGTTAAAAGACATTCTCCGAATTTTTCAAAGCTTATTCAACGAGTTTCTAGTAAACATTTCAGATTCGCAATAAGGGTAAACTGCTTTATTTGACATGCTGTAGCTAATTTTCTCTCATTCTATTAGTACAGCATTCATCTGGTATTTAGGCCGAGTTCATGGTGAATAGTTAGGGTTTCAAGGGAGCTGCAGTTCCATAGATGACATGATAAATTAGTTTCGGAAGGGCTTCAAAAATAATTTAAATTGATACTGGCATCAAAGCATCAGAGATATAATCTCTTTGCCGTATATTTTAGCACGTACACCTTGCGCAAAAGAAAAATTTTACATTACACACAAAGGGCCGTTTATTTAGCGTTTTGAGTGTTACCTTTATTTATTAAATGTCATGTGCTTCGCACTTAAACCGTAAAATTCAATTTAACAAGAATATCGCAAAAAAATTTTAAAATAAGCATATCTAGACTATTCCGTGCGATGGAGACAAAAATGGTTTGTTATTAAGCATCGCATTTAGGTTACATGAAATTCAAGAAGAAAACGGAAATGCGTTTATTGCTTTTCAATCATTTAGGTTTGTCACTGAGTAACAGAAAAATTAAATTTTCTTTCTTACGCTTTACTGAATAATCACATCTAATGCTGCGTGAAGATAATAAGTAACTTTATTTGGAGACAGTAAGCCCACCAAAAGCCGAGCGGTTAAGTCGCTGAACGCTGAAAGTTCGGTCTGGGGTTCGAATCTCGGCGAATGGGTCGACTGCATGGGCGGATTCGTAGTTTTCTCCACGTGTAACTTGTATACAAGCCAGTTTCTCTTAAATGTCCTTCATGAAGGCATCCCTCCGCTTAGGCAGATAGTTCAATAACCGAAAAGACGCATATGCGGCAATGGCAACACACTGCTTTCAAATAGCCGAATCTGTGGATTAAAATTGAAACATAAATATATTACACTTCACCGAACGGCAACAGTAGGGAGATAGAAATGTTTTATTTCGAATAGTGTTGCCACCTTTCGCTTTAGAATCTCTGATTTAGTTAAACAGAAACGCATTAAAATTGTGCAAAATATGAAATAAATCAAAAACAAATTCGAAATCCAAAATTCGGGCTTTAAATGCCGATGTTCGAGTAGAGGACTGTGTATATTAAAAATTAGGTGGGTTTAGGAGGTGTCGTTTTCCTACATTACGAGGAACATACATACATACGTAGAGATTCTTCATTATTAAATTTTTCTTAATGATACATTGCCATAACACTCGGTGGTAAAAGCTTGAAAAGTGATTTGGACACAAAAAAAGTGAAACGAACAAAATAGCACTTCTGGTAATAAAATACATTGTCATGCTCTCACTTAATCAAAATATCTGATATATGGATTTTTTCTGCAGTTAAGGATTGAAATAAATGTTAAATCGTATTTTTTTGTAGCATGAAGTATGCGAATTTGACACAAATATATTAATTTCTGCAAAGCTAGATCTTTATACTTTAAAATTAGAATTTGGATAGGAAGCTAGTATTATAAAATATTATCTTATACAAATTCCTTAATGTGTAAAATAGTATCTTATATATAATTGCTTATTGCTTAATATTGAATGTTTTAGTGAAAATAATCTTAAATGTCTATTCTTCTCGTAGTGAAAATTATGAATAATTTAACACAAATATATTAAATTCTACAAAACTAGACCGTTAGAATTAGTATCGGGGTAAGAAGTTAATGTTTATATAGCATCATCTCCTTAATTACAGAATGTTTTAATAACTAAGCAGCTAATCTGAAAATGTCCATTCTTCTCATAATGATAATTATTGAAAAATTTAAATTAGTTCAAATATATTAATGTCTATTAAAATAAATCTTTGTACTTAAGAATTAAAATCTGGATAAGACAAGTTTTACAAATATTACGAGTTAAATTCAGTGTTTCAATGAATATAATTTTAAAACAGCATTTTGTTCTAATAACCCAGTTTTTTTTATCAAATTTCAGTTTTAGTCTTAAATTTTAATTTTGAAGACTCAATGTTACAATTAATCTTTAAAAGTAAGCAAACTGAAATTATACTGCTGAAGTTATACGGTAGTTAAAATTACAACAAATTTTTTTTGTTGTAATTTTTTTTTTATTTATAATTTCATATTAATTATTAAGCTTTTTACATTTAAATAGGTTAAAGACAAGATTTTGCATTAAAAGATTTTTTTAGTGAAGATTCATTTTAAAAATAAATTTTGTCTTTTTTGTACACGAAAAACAATTCAAAATTAAAAAAAGGTTTGAAATTTTAAAATAAAAAAAAATCTGATGTGGATATAACATGACCTCCTTGTACAGCCTATTAAATTATACACATTTTTTGTAACACTTCATTTAAGCTTATTTCCCTGAATTTCATTAGAGATATATTTCTCATTCAATCAGTTCAGTTCTCAATTCGCGGCAAGGACAAAATATATAAAAACTGAAAACATCTTCATTAAAAGCTTTAAAAAATTCCCTAAGACATCGAATACAGTTAAAAAAAGCTGAATACAGTTAAAAAAAGCTGAAAAAAAAGGTTCAATAAAACAAACAATGCAGCCATGGTTCCACTGGGGAAAATGAAACTGAATGCACCAACTGACTTGATTCACAATATTAGTAACTAAGAGTTTCGAATGCAAACAAATTTCCACTAGTTAGATTAACTCCACTTCTAAATTGGTGATAATTCTGTAACTATAGCATGCAGTTTAACTAAAAGTAACATAATTCAGTCACTCTGAATGCAAGAAATGTAAAACTTACCAACATATAAGAATAAAAAACAGACTCATCTAACCTTTGTTTAAGTCGAATGCTATAAAAATAGGAAGGTGCACAATTAGATATTATAGTAATCTCATTTCAACATTCTACGGCTAATCGTCTTTGAGTTATACGAGGTACGTACATGCAGACGTCAGGAATCAAAATCTCTTCTGAATCCATTTTTAAATCCATTTCGCAATTCATTTTGGAGAAAAATATACTTTTCTCTATCCATACGTCCATACGTACAGGTGTGATGCAAAAACAAAATCGTCCAAATGGATTCAGGACCGGTCAAAATGGATATTTCCTTTAAAATATGATACCCAAAATTTATCGCGATTGCAATAGTTCCTTTCCTTCATACAAGGAAGTAAAAAAGGAGTGCCAAATATATACATGTAATAGAAAAATTTATAAACTTCATATTCTATACGCATAATGTATGTCAAGTATTCTGAATGATTTTTAATTCACATAATGGTAGGTTTATTTAAAAATAGTTTGCTGCTTCATCACTAGGAGGGTTTTGTCAAAAACGATAATGTTACATTTATTTATAAATAACAAATCTAATTTCAGTACATCAAAATATACTGTTGCGTTTTACGGGTTCGTGGATTTGAGAGTATCCGATGAAAACACGATGCAGAACAGTAAAAAGCACAATTTGTTTACAAGAATCACTATTTACAGCACAGTTCCAAAATTACCTTTAAAAGCGTCGAAAATCTACAATAAATACGCTGAAATAATCAGCAACACAGCTTCAGGCTGTAACTGTAAAGGTAGCTTCACGGCAACACTAAACTTATAATAAAACACCGTGGAACAATCACCAATCCACTGTCAAGCTATACTGTAAAGATAGCTTCACGGCAAAGCACTATCTCGATTGCTTTCCGTTCACAGAACTCTCGCGTAGCTTAGCACTCGCAGTGAGCAGCTATTCTCACAACCTCACACTTAATCACACTCTTCACAACGCCGGCTCTCCGAAACGCAAGGGTTTATATAGCTTTTCTTTAAGTTCCACACGTTTCGAGAAATATCTCGACAGGAATTTATTCTAGAAGCTTCCCGATTGGACCAAGGGATATCGCCAATTTGGTCGCCAAATGGGCGATAAAGTCGCCAATCTGGCAACCCTACCATACACTATTTTATGGCAACCCTAGCGCTATGCCGGAAAGCTTACATACAGTCGCAACAATACAATGCATTTCCCAAGAGAATGCAGGTAGAAAGGATAATTTTCTAAAGCAGTAAGAATAGAAGTGTAAAATAAATAAAAAACAAATTACATATCACGTATTTTCTATGCTTTTTGACATCTCTAAAAGCTTCTTATAATAATTCGAATACAAGAGTAGATATTACTTTTTGCATATAGAATAGCCGCAATAAGTTTATGAAAAATGCAGTACAAAGCAGGAGACACTTCGAGACCTTTTTGCTTATAACTGATCACTACAGAGGCTATTCCCAGATTTTTTAGCCGACTTTGCTTTGGTATAAAAAAGTTACCTGCTGAGAAAACATTTTTTTTAACTGCAACTACATTTTTGAAAGTAAATTATTGTCCGCTATTTGATAATTTTGTTTTCCTGCAAAATGGAACTTTTAAAGAAGCAATGGACGGATCGCTATGTTTGTGTTCTTTCCGAAGAAAATTATTCGTATTTAGTTATTGCAAAATGCTGAGAAAGCCATGATTTTCCGGTATCTAAAGCAATGATGGATAATGTTATCAATAAGAAAGAAATAACTTCAAAGTTTGGCTTCAAGGAGAAAAATTGTTCGAAATACTTATCCAAGAAAAAAAAAAAAACAGAATGTTTCGGATGTTGCAAAGGTAGAAACTGTAATATTAAAAGAAAATCTTCGAAGTTAAAGGACAGTTGTAGAATCATTAAAACGCTCAGTATCAGCTATAAGCAAAGTGAGTAATGCTGATTTGAATCTTAACAAGACGGAAAAACGTAACGTGCATCGTCTTTCTCCACGACATGTTGCCGAAGACAGAAAGCACTGCAGAATTCTCCATGAGAAACAATTATTCCAACAAAAATGGTGTCACAATAGATGAATATTGGGTATATTTAAATGACCACAATAAAAATGGATCCATTTATTATCAGCAAACGGAAGGAAAAATCCTAGAACAGGGTTCAAAGAATTTAAAAAAAGGTTTTCAAAGGGATTTATGATTATTGCTGGTTTTACTGTAACTGCCAACAAAAATTAAAGATAGTGCAGAAAACGGTTAAGGTCAACTACACATAGTATCAGCAACATATTTATCTCCAGTTTTCAAATACGAAATACCTTCTCTTTACCCGCAGTGCCATCAATTAGTAGAACTGCATATAGACAAAGCAAGCAATTGCACGTCAACGTCTACTGTTAATTTCCCGGAAAAACTAGAACGGGAAACGTGTATCAAGGCTTATATCTACGCATATATCTGCTAAATCTCTTCTATATCATCCACGGAAGTTTGCGCTTTTGGACTTCTAAGAAGCAGATTATCCAGGCATCGACCTACAGCCCATCTTGGAATTTGGAAAGCTGTTGAAGAAGAATGGGATAAAATGCCTCTTTCGCTACTAAATATCCTCTTTCGCTTTATTGTCTTTGAAATTACGGTACAGAAAGATGGTGAAGAATAAGGGTTATCAAATGGATCATTTAAAACACAAAAAGTTTAGATAAAATATTTCTGTAAATACACTGCTCGACATTGAAAATGCAACACCAAGAAGGAGTGGTCAGAAATTTATTCAAATTTTAGAGTAGACGCAAGTCACTGAGTTATGCAAATGATGTGAAATGCGCAGCTCTCCGACGCACGTGAAGTAAGATATAAGGGAAGGAACGGGCAATATTCGTGTCGTTATTTCTGCCAGACGAATTATCGAAGAAAGTTGGGTTTTGTCCCAGTGGATAAGTGTAATAGGAGAGAATGCCAGGCCGCCGTCAACGAAGGCACTTCCAGCAGATAGACGATTTTACGACGAGGGGTATGGTGATCGGATAGAGAAGGGCGGGTTGGTCCTTACGTCAAATCGCAGCTGATACCCACATGGATGCGAGCACGGTGCATCAGCTATGGCGAACATGGTTAGAACAAGGGAATGTGGGAAGAAGGAGGGGTGGAGGTGCAGCCAGAATGACATCAGCACGCGTGAATCGACGCATCCGCCGACAAGCTGTGGCGGTCTCGCAAGTCACTTATACCTCGATTCTGCAGTATGTGCAAGATACCCTGGATGTTCCTGTGTCGACGAGAACCATTTCCCGTCGACTGGTTGAACGTAGCCTGCACTCACGGCGTCCATTAAGAAGACTGCTATTGACCCCACAGCATAGACGCCAACGTTTAGAATGGTGTCAGACTGGAGCGATGTGGATGACAGATTGGCGAAACTTCGTGTTCTCAGATGAGTCACGCTTCTGTTTATCCAGTGACAGTCACCGCATACGTGTGTGGCGTCGACTTGGAAACAGATCTAATTAATTGTGGAACGGCCCACCACGCGACAACGTGGCATCATGGTTTGGGGCGCTATTGCCTACGATTCCAGGTCACCTCTATTTCGTATTCAGGGCACTATGACGGCCGAATTATACTTGGATAATGTACTGCGGCCAGTGGAAATCTCCTACCCTCAGGGACTGCCTAATGCAATTTTTCAGAAGGATAAAGCCCGACCACACAGTGCTCGCATCTGCCAACATGCTCTGCAAGGTATACAGATGCTTCCCTGGCCACCGTACTCTCCTGAACTGTCACCAATCGAATATGTGTGGGATGTGATTGGACGCCGTTTGCAGACTCTGCTCCTGCCTCGTTCAGAAGACGAACTGTGGCAAATGGTTGAAAGGGAATGGAGAGCCATCTCTCAGATCACCATCCGCCTTCTTATTGACTCTATGCCTAGACGTGTTTCTTCGTGCATCGCTGTCCACGGTGGTCCTACATCCTACTGAGCAGACGTCGTTCTCGCTCTGTAATCTGACTATCATTTTGAAATAAAGATCACTTATTGCTGCTTGCTCTGTCTTTTTTCCAAATTTCATCACTTTCTGACCACTTCTTCTTGGTGTTGCAATTTCAATGTGGAGCAGCGTACAATGAAAATCGTCTAAAAATGCGCGATTAGGCTTAGTACTCATGTCTAATTTTATTATGATAAAATCATAATAATTTTTTAAGTTTTAATTGAAAATAATTAAGTTATTCGAATTAAATGTATAAAAGTGTTTAATGTTTGCTAAGATAATATTTACGTTTGTACTACTAGCAAATTTGTACAAGCATCTGTTGGAAATTTATCAAGAGTAAAACAAGTATCAAGCATTATATCTTTAAAGTAATTACTTTACTTTTACTCCAAAAGCATCTTTCTTTTATTCCAACTACTTAAATTACATGAAATTATATATATATATATAAAAGCACAGGAAACATTACCGTTCTGTAAACATACCTTTCAATTTCTAAAGCGTACTTTTACGTTAGAGCCAACTGACAATTTGCGATTGTACATTGAATAAATACAAATAGAAAATTCAAATAGATTTTGTTAAAAAAGATATGCGTAAAAGCATTCCGTACTAAGACTTTCACTAAACATTTTTCTAAAAAAATTTACTGTTTCCAGAAAGTGCTTTTGCTTTTCAAACGTATCCTTCCCATATAAACTTGCATTCACTTGTGCTCTTACAGAAGCGAGCGAGCTGTTGCCATTCTTTCATTTTTAAAGGCTACTTAAAAGCACTTTGAGCCAACTGATGTTTTGTTCTGCCGTCAGACACTTATTCCACCTATAACAGTCAGGAGTCCCGTATAGGATTACTCGTCTCTGAAAAGAGTAGAAGGGGTACTTTCCTTAACATTATGAAAGTTTTAGAGAGCCATCATTTCAATTTCATTTTGTATAATCCTCTCTATCAAAAGTAAACAAGCATTAGAACAGAGAATTTACTGTATCAGGGAATGGTTCAAAACTGAAATTTTTATGCGTTTTTATTCCCCTGGAATAAGTAAAGGAGGAAGAATATTTTTTTATGTAGAAGCTAAATTTCGTATTCCACGAGAAATGTCAACTAAAAAGGGTCCTCAAGAAATGGAAGTCGACAAAAGAAGCCTGCCTCTCAAATCAAATTGTCTTTTAGTGGAACAGCGTTTATCAGAACTTATGTTTCGAATTGTGAGTGGACTGCAGGAAAGCGTTTTAAGCAATTAAATAAATACAAGCCAAACATTTGAAAGTTAGAAAAGAGGGAGTGACGGCATTATGGCTTCAAGAATGCGTTTGTGATATTTTAATGCTAAAAATATCCAGTAACTGAAGAGAGTTTAAATTCCTTTTCTGGTTCATGGATAAATGTCAGGAGACAGTGCATCTTAAAAGGAAATATTTTGTGAAAAATAATAAAAGTGTAACATCTGAAGTGTAAAATATTATTAAATTTATTGTAGCCTAAATTATACTTGGAATTGTAGGAGAGTTGCTGTTTTGGAAACGTGCTTAATAATTATACATGTATACATAATATATATATCAGTAACGACATAAAGTAAGAAATTTAAAACTACTTTTTCACAAAGACCAATTCCTAATTAATAAATTTCAAATAATCCTACAAATGCAACCAAGAATTTAAAAATGTTAAAATCAAAACTTTTAAACAAACATTACCCCAATTAAAAAAGTTAAATGTAATTTAAGGAAAAAAGAACATAACAGAAGAGGAATTCGATAAACTTCAATGCTACTTCGTCAGGAGGAGGAACACTGAAATTAATTGAAATCTCTCTTCGACAAAAAAAGCCTTGCTTTTCTGTATCCAGAATTAGCCGATAAAACGTTTCAATGTACTATTTTAATTCTAATAGTTCATCCGAAAATTCTGGCCTTTCCCCAAAGCAAGGAAAAAAACAAAGTAAATTCTAATTAGAATCTTGTACCTTAAATAAACAGAATTCTATTTTATTTAAAGAGTTGAAAACGTAAGGAAATAATAGAAGACTTCAGAAAATATAAATCAAAATTTTACCTTTAAACATAAGAAAAGCATATAGCAGTCGCCAACAAAATGTATGAAAAAGATGACATCGCAAACAAATGCATGAATTACGAAGTAACACTCAGTCATAAAAATCGCTCTGCTTGGGAAACGTCATATCCTTCTCGCATAAAATAAACAACTTTTAAAGCTAAATAAATTGCATTTGAAATTTCAAATGATATCAAGTGAGTAACATTGTAGGTGTGTCAACCATTGAAATAATTTGCAATTTGATCTCTTTCGAAACTACAAAAATTTTTGAAAGTTTCAGCTGTTAGACTTTTGAATCACCCGATATTTTATGAGGTATGTGTTTACTGCACTTATTAAGAATTGCAAAATTATCTGCCATATGACATGAAAAGTCCTACATATGTATTCAAAATGATCCTAAAGTACCTGAAAGAGGTTTATGTCAAGAATTTATGCGAATAGATGTTAACTAAAGCTTTTGTGCTATGATGCACTACAGTGTCAGGTAGAGATTTCATACGCTGTTGCTGATAGTGGATGTTTCAAGCGTATATATAAATTAAAAAGGATTCTGTCAGTAATCTGGACCAACGTTTGGATCGAGTTGGAAATATAGTTTCGAATGAAGTGTTACGACGTTAAAAAAATATTATATGTGCAGTTTTGTGCGAGTTTTATAAAGATACACGAATACAAATAAATAGTATATATATAAAATTAAGAAATAATAATTAAATGATTAAATCAAAATTTATGGTTAATAGTGTAACAGGAAGAACATGTATCAAAACTGGGACATAAGACAAAGCAATTGAATAAAATAACATAATAAAAATAGCATACTAAAAATAATATAACAAAACAAATAGTTGAAAATTCTTTGGCCTTTTTCAATGAGCAGCCAAATTTTCAACAGAGCCACGCTTCTATATTATATTTTTATGATTTTAAATTCATTAAGTAAATTAAAAGTAAGCGCCAAAAAATTAAATTAAGTTGGATAAAACAATAAAATAAAAGATAAAAATTTTTAATTATTATGATATAATCTTTTCCGTTGTGACCAAGACAAAAAATACTGTATAAAATTTAAACAGTATATAAAATAAGAATTTTTTAAATTAAAATCAGATAAGCAAATGGTCAGATTAGAAGCAAGAGGATAAATTAATGTTTTTCAAAACTGCTAAAGAACTATGAAAAATTAAAATTAATAAAATTTAAAGTCAAGGTTTCAGAAAACAAAACTAAAAAAAAAAAACTAGAATCATAGAATATTAGCCTCAGCTCTGAAACATTTAAAAAAAAATAAAACTTAAAATAAGAAATAAAAATTAATTTCATAATAAATATTTTTACGTTTATACTTTAGTTTGCTTCATTTTTTATTTTAATTTCATTTTCTGGCATTACTTTTGATTTTGGACTTATTTCATGAATTTATAACCATCCACATATAATTCAGAAACATGGCTTTGTTGAAAACTATTCGGCTGCTCCCTGAAAAAGACCTAAGATTTTCCAACTAGTTTTTTACTATTTGTTTTTTATATTATTTTTATTATATTATTTTATTGAGCTGTTTCAGTTTTATTGCAATTTTGATAAATGTTCTTCCTGTTAGACTGTTAACCGCCAAATTTGATTTAATCATTTTATCTTGATTATTTAATTAATTTCGCAGCATACTAGCCGACCGATTTTCAAATTTATGTAATCTTGTTCATATATACTTGAGAAGGGGAATAAAGTTTGTAGAGACATTAGGTATTTTTTGTAAGCAGGAGAGATGAAAAATGAGCAATGCTCTCGCCGGGACTCGAACCACGGACCTCTCGAATACGCACTGAGTGTGCTGACCACTACACCACGAAGGCATGCAAAGAAGATGGAGAAAATACCTTTTAAGTTCAGAAATTTTTAAACCGAATAAAAAGTTCATTTCTGGTTACGAATTTTGTTCATTATTATTTTACAGCTAAACAAATTACCGAGGACGTATAGAATTTCAATATTTAAACTTCAATTGTTTCTCTTTGTTTTATTTTTCCTTTTTCATAGATTTCAACGGAGTAGATCTAATTATATTTTTCGCCATTTGTTTTTTTAGGTTCGCTAATCTTAGGAGGTATAAAAGAAAGTTAATATTTTTGTTACGTATCGACGCAAATATATATAAAACCATTAAATCTTATTATTTCACATTTTAATTCAAAAATAAAATGCTCTAAAATGTTTGGAGACTTAAATAAACCAGTCAGTTAAATTTATCTCTTAAGTTACTTCTTATTAGTTAATAACAATATTACTTCTCTATGAGCTTCTTATGCCCCAGCATTACTTTGTTGTCTCATAAAGCAAGTAAGTTTGCAGTGCATGAGTAAAACAGAAGAACTTATTATCTTTTAAAACAGTGGTCTTAAACTGGTGTCCCGACTGACGCATGCGGCCCATAAATAAATTTTATGCCGCCCTCGAAGACATTGCAATTTTGTGGTTGTTGCCAATACAGAGTTCAAACGATATCAAGATTTGAAGTCTGAGTTTATATCATTTTCATTTCCATTAAAAACGAACATGAATAACTCGCAAGAAAATACATAAATTTAGCTAATTAATTTACAATGTAAAATCAATCTCCTTCAAAGGTTTGAAGAATATAAATTTTATTAACTTTTATAGAACTTGTTAAAAAGTAAATAAGCTAATTTACGAATTTTTGCACTAAGAATTATTTCTGTGTATAGAACTACATTACAATGTGAACAACTCGTTTTTTGGCAGTTGATAACTAATAACAACCCGATTAACGAATGAACAGCTACAGTACATAATGAAGATAATGCTGTTAATTTCTCTCTAAGGCTGTAAACTTGATCAGATTCGAAACGCCATAAACTTAAAAAGTTTTAATAATTTGTTTATTTTTAGTTTAAATTAAATTAATTAATTAATGATTAATCAAACATGTTAGAATCATTTAAAAGAAATGCCAGATTAGGAATATAAAATTTAGTTGTCAATGTATTTGAATTACAAAGCGCAGTAAAAAAATGCCTTGAAACTAAAAAGTTTTTTATTTTAGATTAGAAAATAAATTTGAATTTTTTCTTTTTGCGACATTGGTACCATCCCTTATGTATTTAACAAGGGAAATTTAAAATTAATTTAAAATTTTTTTATAATGTGAATAAAATTTCTCATTTTGATTTGGTAAACGAAAATTAATTCGCCCCGTCATCTGTTTTGAGATCATGCATTCGACCTACATGTAGTTAGAGTTATACAGAATACTGTTTTAGAAAACACAGGCACACAAAAAAGTACCTGTCCTTTTAAAATTAATTTGGATATACACTTTCAGCATATTCTCAGATTTCAGCACACATTCCCTAGATAAAGGGGACATATGACGTGATATATAAATTTTAGCAGCCAAAAACATCCTCATTTGTTCTTTTAATAGCTCAGGTTTCTTGATTCTGATTTCAGATTCTGATGCTAAGTTATGAAACGTTTGGATACTTAACGTTGGATCAAAAATATTTAATAAAATGTATCTGCAGAAAAGCTATCATATAATCTAAAGAAATTGTTTTTCAATGTAAATTCATTTATTCGTTCCAGAAACTCGCGGCAGACACATAAAAGGATAGACCATTTCATAACTTCAAATGAATAGATTCCCTACAATGGCTTTAAATTTAATAATTCACCAGGCGAACTCTCATATTGCAAAGAGAGAGTGAATTTTAAATTACTTTCCTCTCCCCTCGCGAGGAGATTAAAAGCAATACATTCCAATAATGTGTAACAGGAGATATTTATAGAATATAACACTATAACTTTAATCTTAACGATAATGCTCTCTTCTCCGCAGTTGCGATGCAGTGAAGAACTTGATGTACTGATCAAAACCGAAATTTCCGGCTCGTCCGTTATTCTTACTGCCTGTAAAAGGAGGGGGGGGGGCAGGAATGAATATGGAATAAGAACCCATGAAAGAGTATTCTGGTACGTTTAATGGTAAAATATTTCGTTTGGGTTACATTCTAAAAGCGACATTATAAAGAGCCAAAATAAAATATAGCGTACTTTATGTTTTGAAATTCCATTTCTTGAGAGCATAGTTACATCAAAAGATGATACAAGCACAGATTTGTATTCCCAAGAGAAAGTTTTTTGTTATTTAAAAAATAAATCTTGGAGGTAACGTAATGTATGAAAGCACAGGGAAAATGTTTCAGAAAAGAAAAGGAAATTATAATATACACAATTATAATTGATATCGTAACTTTTATTTTCAGAATGATGATGTAGTTTTCAAAGCAAGTGGATTTTGACCATTTTCTTTTACTATGATTACACTCTTCATTTTTGCCACAATGTACATCATTAATCGTAAATCCGTGAAATCATTTAAAAGGTATTAACTTATGCAGTCCGTCAGAAAAAGGTGTACAAACTTTAACAGATGATATCTTTATATTGATTTCGACGACGAATTGAATTATCTTTCAGTTATATAGTTTGGTATTTGCTCAACACTTGTCGGTACTATCATGACTGTAATATGTGAAGTGTTCTGTCTGATAGTGAATCAAAATAGCCTCAAGAAACCTTGAAGGACTAATGTAAATAATGTAATGATAATGTAGTGCACAAAATCGGTTATGCTGGAGGTCGCGGACATATTGACCAATGACAAGTGGCCCGCCGTTGTGGTATGTGCCACGCTGAAACTTTGAATAATGCAACTAATCGTACGGGTACAAGTGTAGGAAGATTGTATCAAATCTAGCCTAACCTAGGACATGTGTGATTAACCTGTAATTAAGTTCGGTATTAACACAAATAAAAGAATTTTCTTTTTTTTAAAGTGTGTATATATATTTTTTGACAGGCCTGGTGTATACTATAATCATTCTTAATCTTTATTGCTTTGAAATGCATAAAAAGTCATTAAGTGTTTTGCATATTTCTCAAAAGCTTAGTCTGTCTATCTCAGCCACTAAAAATAAGCCCTTAAATCTCATTAGGAGCTTTTACTTGGACATAATGGAAATCCGGTTGGCGTCACAGTTGAACAAAAACAACACGATTATCTGTTTGCAGAAGAGATATTTTTTTTGACCACAATAAGAGACCATTATCAGATTCATATGTGAGAGTATCTCAGTCTAAGGATTGTCACTTAAGTAGACACAGGACAAAGAGGTGACGCATATGCTTTTGTCATACTAGTATTTGAATCTTATCCTTGTGATTCTTTTATGTAGGAGCTTGTCCAGAACATTTCTTGCTTGCACTCCTCCCTTAGCTCCAGAGTTTTCACAACCATATCACTCATGATGTCTATAGTTCCTATCGATTTTGACCTACTGGCATAATGTGGAATGAAACAGTTTATCGTCTAGATGGTTACATTGTTATCAATGGTGGCAACATTGAGCCTTTATGAAACAGGTTAAAAATGTTTGCTGACTTTACCAATATTTCAGTATGATGAAATTTGGTACTGAATGCATAGTTTATTTGTTATGAATTTAAAAAAATTTTCATGGACTTATGAATGTGGATGAAAGATGAGTTTTGTGACTGTGCTACAAACTAAGACTCTTCAATTTTATACATTTCTAAAATTTTGTACTGTTATGTCTAAATATGTATTGTACAGAGGCAAGATTTTCTGGCATTTTTTCTTCTCTGCATACAGTTCAAAAGGTGGCTAATGTCCATTAGAGCATCTTGTATTTAAATAATCGGAATTATTATACACTTCTTGAATAGTTCGTATGATAAACAATTCTCAGGTTCCACCAGCCACTTTGCAGAATTCTAAGTTAAAGTAATCATCTTAATTTATTTTTGCTATTCTTTACTTTTCGTTTCAAATTCTTCCCACATCAGAAATATACAAATTTCATTAGTACTTGAAAGCACGTCGCTAATCTTCAACTAATAATTAAGACCTATGACTAAATTTTACTGTCCATTAAATAAATTCGCTGATACTTAATTTGACACTGCGATCAAGTCATAGATGATAACGTGCTGTCGTTCTGTTTGAGAACTTGTCGGTCTCGTAACAATATCTATATTTGGTAATCAATACTATTGCACTGTTGACCTACGTATTTTGAGTTATTAATGGTGATAGTCTGATAAATGAACTTGTGACAGCAGATATTTTGTTGCTGCTATTTTTAGCTGCATTTTTGGCTGCTGGAACAGAAATAAGATGCAATTGCCTGCAGA
>KK116038.1:316487-365391 GCA_000611955.2 Stegodyphus mimosarum
CTAATTTTTAGTTCAAAAGGAGCTGTTAATCTCAAAATGGGATTTTACAATGCTACACAATGAATTGAGTATCATCTTTTAAATTATTGCCACCAAAAATTGGTATGTAAGTTCCTGGCACTGTAAAAAAATGACGGTACCTACAGCCATTAAATTATGAATAATTTTAAATTTTGAATAATTCGGGGGAAGTATTAAACTTCCCCGAAACACATGTACCCGGAAGCTCGAAATTTGAATTTTGAATTTGTTTTATTAGTTATTTACTTCATATTTTAAAAATTTTAAAGAAATTTTGATTAACAAACTCAATGATTTGCCCATGCTCGAGCGTATTGTCTTTCAGTAAAGCCTAATATGCTTCCGAAATTAAAAAAGGTTATTGAGTAATAAACTAAACGTTTTAAAAGCAATAAACACAGTACTTTAGATTAATTTATGTGATTGATTTAAATAAACATGTAGTAAAATCATGAGATATCCAATTAGAAATAGTCAATATTTTTATGAAATGACACTAGCTGAACTCATTTAAATCATTATACACTTTTTCATTTTCTTTATATTAACTATTTTAGGCTGCTGAACATGCAAGTGGCTACATTTTAAAGGAATAAGATAGCGAATATAAAAACATGTACGGCAACCTCTAGCACTCTATTGAAATTCTAAAAAAAAAGGCTGTTTTTAAATATTTCGTGATTTTGCTGTTAAATTCAGTTTTACGTGGCGTAAAAACGAAGATAGTGATATTTAATTTTTGGGTTCGCCATCTTACTGAGAAAACACGATATTACTGGTTCTTGAAAAATCTGAATTTTACTACTGTAGCATGTCTTGAGAAGTCAGGCATCACAGATGGATTCGTTCAAAGATCATCCCAAGTCTTTCTACTCATATGTTTGCAATGACCCGTCTTGAAAAGTCCATTTATAAATTTAACAATTCCAGAAAAAAAAAGAAAATTAATAACTCTATTTAGGTTTTTGCATAACCAAAGACTCATTCTTAGTTAGCGAAGAAATCAGCTTTTCCTTTATCATCGATCCGTTGCTTCTGCAGTTTGTCACACTTGTTTGACGAAAGCTTCAGAGCAAGTTCACAAATTTTATCGTGAAGACGGGTGCATAATTGCCTCTATCGTTAACATGGCCCTAGGCCTGAGCGACTTTGCTTTGTTGGGGTCCAGTTTGGAAGCGGAAACTCCTGCTGGATGGCTTCAGGGGTGTTCTTCCTGTGCCATCAAACAGCTCGAGAGGGCTTTCGACTCCCGTGTATTTTTAAGCGCATCCATGCCGCAAAGACACTATATACACTTACATTCTCCAAGCCTTCTTCAAGATTCGAACTCGGTCCCAAAGTAACAGCAGCTGGAAATGCTAACCACTATACCAAATAGAGCGACCCACCGATTCAGTAATAACAGGGAGCAAACTGAAAAATTATTATGCAATGAAAGCATCTTAAATTTCTCTATACCCTTAATGTGTAGACCTGAACAGTTTTGGTTCCAACATTATGTCTCGACAGCATACGTTTGTTTTTTAAGGGCAGCATAATGCAAAATAAGTTATCGGATAGCTGCAAATATGTAATGAGTATTTAATAGCTGGGTTTATTTTTTCCGTGTTGCTTTTCCTTTGTATAATTAAGTTATATCTAAGAAGTAAATCATCAAGGACACGAATTTTTTAGCCTCGAGGTTCTGTCTAACTATGTATCAAGTTGTATTTTTCTAACTATGACTGTAAGTGGTAAAATTTCTAAAAGCTAGAGAATTTCAAATAATAGAAAAAATTGAAAATTGAATTAAAGAGTATAAAATAAAAGAATCAAATCATATTTTAAATACACATTATGTTAAGTTAGCCATTAGCTATGAAAGCACAGTAATAGTAGTCCTATCTGCATATCTGGAATTCTGTAAGCTACTGGTGGTCAAAACACAAAATTTTAGAACCACACCACACAAAGCAGAGTTCACAACATTTTAGATTTCGTAACAACATTTAATGAAGTTAAAATGATTTGAATGACTAGACAAAATTATTTTCAAAAATCAGGTATTTTTAACAGGAATATCACATTCTAATAATGATTAATCAAACTATCAAACGCCAAGTGTAATAAACCCGAGGCAGTAAATATTTGTTTAATACAGGAAAGTTATAATGATATTTAATCTCTTTTAATTAAAATAGGAATTCAGCTCTGCTATCTTTTATGCGTTGAATTCGTAAAGCTTCATTATTTCATTGCTGTATGAGAAAGGTATGATTAACATTGATTCGTATTTCATTATGCCTCACTCAAAAAGTAAAATATTGCGCTAATATCCTCACAAATTAATAATTTGGTCAGATAAACTTCAATAGCCATTTATCAGCAGCGAATTCCTAATTTATAGAAACTCTTGGAGTAGCAATTTAATTGCCTGAATATTAATCTTCCTTTGTCCCATTACTGAATAAATTATTTTCCGTGAAGTGTATTCACCGGAGTGAATTAAACGAGAGAAATGCTTTCTGTAAAATAGTTTAATAATTTATAAGAAACAAATTCATAAACATTATTTGATTATCTGAAGACGGACCTATTTATCAACACTCAGTTTTGATTATATATGGGCACCTCTTTTGGGTAAATAAACGAAATTGCCTCTAGCTGATAGAAAATAATGCTTCAGTTTTCAGGCAAGCACGCTTTTCATTCACTTTCTCCTTTCTTCAAATATCTGCATTTATTTAATAAAAGTTTCTTTTATTTTTGGTATGGGAAGAAATACTCCATAAAACAAAAATTAAATTTAATATACGTTTTACAAATTCGGCGAAAAACTAGTGTCATAAAAAACGAGAATTAATGATATTAAAGTAAATAATATTTTCATTTAAGAAAATATTTTATAATGCTGTAAGTACAATACTTATCTGATAAATGCATTCAATTTTGTCAGAAAGCTATAAAAAATAAACGTAATTTCTTTGGCACTTTCTTGATGGTTTACAGATACTAAATTACTAGACTGTTTGGATAAAAACCTTTTATCAGGAGCTTATGTTACAGCGTTATTCTAATATGTTTTTTGACAATGTATGTACTTTCGATAGAGACAAATGCTTGCATATCGAAAATTGCGGAATTCAGATCTCACACTCCAGGACGACATCTTAAGAACCTAAGAAATAAATTGTTTTCTTATGAAAAGAAAGAAGCTTGTGAGTAACTAGATGAGAAGTACACGTGAAATTCTAGAATTCTTTAGAACAAAGAAAGCATAATGAAACTGAGTGACAGAAAAAAGTCATATATAGACGGTGCAAGCAATTTTCACCTGCCTCCGCGGTGCAGTTGAAAGCACGCCTGACTAGTAGACGGAAGGTAGAGTGTTTGAGTATCGGTGAGGAAATCGCTAATTTTTCCTGTTTTCGTACTCTAGTAAAGTAGTTAATCGTTCCAAAACGTTACAATAAATGTGTAACAAGCGAGGATAAACATCCTACTACAGACTGCTGTACACGTTAAAAGTATCCAACAGATTTGCCAATAAGAATGGTAGTGCCTTAAACAACTGTTGGAGTGCATCAAGTATAACAACGAGAAGGAAAAAAATTGAATTTACTTTATTTATAGTTTTTAGAATTCTTTTAGAATATATTGAATAGTCTATAGATTTGACTTTCTTTATTGGCTTTTAGTCATGAACTGACTTTATTTATTGGCTTATAGTCATGAACTGACTTTATTTATTGGCTTATAGTCATGAACTGACTTTATTTATTGGCTTATAGTCATGAACCGACTTTATTTGACTTCAATGAAATATGACTTCGGAAGGAATGTCTTCAGTTCTTCTTCTTCGTAAGCTCTAGAGCCTGCTACAAGGCAAGGCTGCCTCTCCAAGTTTTTCCCATCTGACCCTATCCGACACCACAGCTTCCCATCAGTTTTTAATTCTTTTCCACATTTGAGTCCCAGAGAAGGCTTGGATGCTTGTAAATATGCAGTGTATGTTCGGCATGAGAGCATTCGAAACACTAGAAAGTAAAAAGCTTTCTCGAGAGACTTGTTGATACGGGAAGAAGGGTGTAGACTTTCAGACCATCCCCGTTGTTTTCTCTATCAAAACTGGTACGTTACTGTATAGTAAATGTGGTAGAACTGTAACAGCAAAACCATTGATAAAGTTATGGAGCACCATTCACTTCTTCTTGTCCTGTCTGTTAAAGGAATATGTTTTGCTTAACTTAAGCTTCTTAAATGGCGCCCTGGAGCTTCACGCTTCGGTTCTGAACCAGACTGCCAAACTTTGGGAGATTCACGATGCTAAATTAAATCCTTGCTTAAAGGGGCAGAGAACATCAATTTTAAAATTTAGACATTATCTGTATATTTTACATTGCCTTCAGAGCAACAATAAATATACAATAATATAATGCAACAACAAAATAATGCAACAATAAATATTTATTTTAGTTTTCACAAATACTAATAATTTTTGTTTTTAAATTTGAAAAAGTAAAACTTAAAAGGGATACAATTTCGAATTAAAGTAGCTAATTGTTTTCTAATGCTGGGAACCTATTCCATAACTTAATTTAAAGGAATTTAATACTTGGATAATGTTGCTAAAATGAATACTTTTTTTATTTAATAGAGTTTACTTTACGAGTATTACAAAATTCAGTTTTCAATAAAAATTGTATAGATAATTCAATAACAGAATAAGAAATAACTTTTTAATATAATTTGTAAAAACAATATCTTTTCCCCTTAAATTAATGGTTCGTTTTCTTTAGACAGATATTATCATAATAAACGTGCACACATCCTTAGTTGAATCATTTGATAGTTAGGTCTGAATATAAACATTCGAGTATGTGATACTTACATATTGTTATTACGTTGTAAAGTTCTACTCTTTCTGTTTTCTACCTTGAGAAATAGTGATTGCACTGAAGAAGAGTTAAAATTGTCCTTTATTAAAATCTTTAACTAATTTACAATGCGCCAACTTGACGCAAACATACTACGCTTCAACTTGGGCGGTAACTGAAACAGTAGAATCAAACTTAAAATTTAAGATATTCACAATTAATAGAATTACACTACAGGGTTCATACAATCCTGTATCCTACAGCGTGTAGATGAGTCTAGTGGCAGCAAGATAATAACGATTAAGCCACGTCTAACCAGCAGTAACTGCTAAGCAGAAGTTTGCGTATAAGCACGCACGGAAATTTTCCGGACTCTCTCTCTCTCTGTCTACTGGAACGTCGATATTTAACTTATTCTCCCACTGGTAGAATTTGCATTTCTTACGCGCGCTACCAAATTTAAATATTCTGGCACTGACAATTAGGGGAATGAAGGCTTATAAGAAAGTAACTTCAAATTAAATTTAACTGGTTATTTAAAATAAATATAAATCCCTACAACGTAATAATGTAACTTGCATAATAATATGCTAAGATCACCCAGAAAGTAAGTACCTTTTGCGTATATCTCTCATGCATTTAAGCGTCTTGTGCTTTTACAAGATTTAAATTTTGTATTGCATATGCAATGCATTACTGAAAATTGTGTAAAATGTTACATAAATTTAGAAGTTGAAAAACGTTAGCCAGAAGGAAAAAAAGACAAAATTTCCATTAAAAAATGATTCAAAACATATGAATATATTTTCCCTCCTTCTCTTCTACAACACATATTACTAAACACATCAGACGCTAAAAGTTTGCCTTGATTAAATTCGATATTGTTGTAGATTTCTAAAGAATATCATTGTATAAAGGCTTTATAAAATGTCTATGTGATTTTGATAAACAGTATTTTTATCGAATTCTGTTTTGCGAAAGCGTTACTAACTTTTTTGAATTTTTAGAGAAGTATTTCTATATAGAGTTACCTATAAAGTGCCTTAAGCAATCCTATAGAGCTCTATAAGGCAATACTAAAATTGTTTTGACATCTACCAGTGGCCGAGAGGATAAAGACTAGAGAATACTTGTAGTTCATCCCGGGTTCGAAATCATGCAAAAGAATTGACTGTATGGTTGGTTTTTGTGCTTGTTCCTATGTGTAACGCGAATACGAGCCAACTTCCCTCAGAAGGTCCTCCGCGAATACAGGTAAAGAGCCTCGTGTGCTTTGCTGTACTCAGGTAACCTGATATAACGCATGAAAATATCCTTAAGGTGTTTTACATTCTAGAAATTATATTACGAAGGTGCAAAAAGAATTCAGAAGCTGTATCTGGACTCAAATAAAAGAAATAATACTTCAAGCAATTCCTTAGTTCGAAAATTTCTTCGCATCATCATCATCGTTATCACCTTACTAGTATCTTTCAGAAAACGAAATCTCTGACAGACCTTTATCCTTCGCTATAAATTCCGCTTATGCAAGTCTTCTAACAATTCATCGCGAAACGTTCACAAATGTACCTAGAAACTATTTCCTTTGCTTCAATATTATTTTTAAATTAAAAAAGGAACGAAGAAATATGCTGGCTATTCTTATGTTTTGACTCCGAAGTTCTCAAAAGAGTTAAACCACTCGAGAAATCATTAAGTTTGTTTTTTTACTCATTTTTAGCAGATTATGTTTCTTTATGGGCTTCCAACACACATAAGAAATGCCTGCTAAAAATCATTTATTACTTACAAAGTGAAATAAATTATATCCTACAAAACTTTTGTCCGACGAAGGAAAAAAAATGGTGGCTAAAAAATGAAACATGGAACCAAATTTTTTTTGCAAGTATTTCAAGATCTTGACATTCCCGTGCGTACAGATACCTTTTTTGAGGAGAGAATGTTAAAGAAAGTAGTAAAAAAAACGTATAGATCGCATTTTCTTTCTTTCTTTCATTTTTTTTATACAGCAGAAACAAAATTATCTCCACTGGACATTTGTATTGTATTACTTTGTCAGCACGTGGCGAAACTCGACTGTGAGAAAAAAAAGTACCGATTCTTTTCCCCAGTTCTCACAAAGCTTTTTTCTTATTTATCCTCTTATTTTTTGGACTCTGTGAGTTAAATTTTTTCCCCACTTCCTTTGCGGTCGAAAGAGCTAAGTATTCAGTCACGTGAATCACACGTAAGAAATGGAAGGGTGTGCCAAGAGAATTCAAGTGATTAATCTTAAAATTTCTTTTCCTTTTGTGCGGATTCCACCTCTCAACAAAGATAAATTAATCTAAACGCAATCGTTTTTTCAATACCTGGATCAGCAATGTATGTCTATTGAATTTTTTTCCAGGTAAATGATGGAGTTGTGTTTTTGGGAAAAGTTTGCTTTCGGCATATAGCTGAAAAGAAATATATATATATATTTCAGTTTCGTATGTGAAAATTATTACTCCTTATTCAGAATCTGAAAGCTCTTTCTGTCAAAAGAACACAGACATTCTAATAAATTTAAACAAAAGTGTATGGGACTGCATTTGTGAAATATTTGAAAACTCTTTGTTATGTAATTTGTTATTGTAGAGTGGAACAATTCCTGAATTGTAGTTTAGCTGAATTGAAGTTAAGGGAATTTATTATGCTCATATATTTCAGTCATTTTAAGGAATTTGAGATGTTTCGTAGGTTTGGAAACAAATGCTTATGTGAGATTCTTATGGATATTTTTTGAACTTCAGTTGTTTCATCAGTACATTTTCCCCCTGCAAAGATATTCATCTTATATTATTGGTAGAAGAGGCGGGGTATTAGATTATTCACTACAGGCAACATGTTTCTAATTTTCAGAGCTAAGTTACTTTTATTAACCCTTTGCTCTTGAGGCTTTCATCGTTCGAACGAATCAGCAACTCGAGACGATTTTTGGCATATTTGGTGAATTTCGTACTCCTAACGTAAATGGTTTCACACAAAATTTAAGGAAATCTAATGGTTTCTTTATATCTGAAGATACTTAGGGTCCTGCAGTACTTCCGTCGGATACGATTTGTATTACTTTACGTATTTATTCTCAGTTCTTTGCACATTATTGATTCTGTATTCGTTATCTCTTCTGCAAAATCCCTGTCGCTTCCACGTTCACTATCTAGTATTATTCTGATTTTTCACTTTCTTACACTTCTTACTCCCATCGCTGTCTTCATAACTGCTTTCTATCTCTCTATCGTCAAGTAGTCTACGTTCTTCATTAACGAAAAATCAAACTCTTCTTGACTCGGAATGACTCTATCGTATTCCATGCTTACTCGCTCCGTAATTTTGAAAATAGTATTCCTGTTGCCACAACTGTCGAGTTGTAACTAACTCGGAAGACTCATATATAATAATAAATCTAAAAAAATCTGATGTATACACCACATGACTTCCTTGTACGGAATATTAAATAATACGCATTTTGCATTTAATTCAAACTTATTGGATTGAATTAAATATACTTCGTCGATAGCGCATAAACCACAATAGAATAAATGCACTCTTTAAAATTCACTATATTTGTTTATCATAGTGACACACTGGCGCTAGCTTCACTTAACAGCGTTACATCTCATTCCTCTTATAACTCTTCAGAATGTACAAAAATTATGTATATCATCTGGAGAATTCCCTAATCGTTGCCAGATGGTCTATTTAAATACTATGATAAATCTAAAATGATGTATAAAAGAAATTGAACAAATAAAAAAAAGAAACAGTTTTTCATAGACGATTCAGTATTTCTCATTCAATTGATTCAGTTCACACTTCGAGACAAGGCAAAAATACATAAAAACTCAAAATATCTATATTAAAATTTACGAAGCAAATCTTAAACACTTATTTCCTCGAATAAATTCCAGAACGAATTAAGCATGATTTAATTCGTAATAATAAAAGAAGGCGTTATCTTTGTTTTTGCGAAGCTTAGTTTCTCTAGATTGACAACAAATCCAATGTTCTCCTAAATTTCAAATGTAGACAAATATGTCCGCCATGAGAAAAATGATTAGCTTAGCCGCACTTAGGCAACTTTTAAATTGTTGATAATTCTACAAATCTAGCAAGCAGATTTACTAAAGGCCTAAAACCCGTAGCCGGAAGACAAGAACAACATAATTCAATCATTTTTAAAGCAAAAAATGCGCAATTTACCAACATATAAAGATAAAAAAAACTGAGTCGAGTAACAGAGTGGATATGTAGTATATACTTTTGGTGGGACCGATTGCAACCAAAATAGGAGGTGCACATCTACATGTTATAGTAGTCCTATCTACAAAATTGCAACGTTCTCAGACTACTCGTTTTTGAGTTTTGAGAGATATATACGTACGTAGGTACGTTCGTAGGTATGTACGTACGCACAGACGCCACGGAAAAATCTCTTCAAAATTCATTTTAAATCAGTTTTATGATTTTTGGGGGGAAAATGAGTCGTTTATTCTGTTATTACGTACGAATGTCACTCGAAAACATCGTTAAATTGCATTCGATAGCGGTCAAAATAGATAGTTTCGTTGAAATATGATACCCGAAATTTTTCGCGATTACAATACTTCCTTTTTATTTCGTACAAGGAAGTAAAAACGCATTTAAGGTTAAAGATTGGCAATTATTTTATAAACATGTATTAGCGATATTACCCAGACCAAACCTACATAAACATCGTTGCCGCTCGAATTATCACGTCAAACTGAGTGGTGGTCGTGTTGTGTAGCAATTTTCACGTAACACTTAATTATTTAAGTCTGACTTAAGATTAATTTTCATTATTCTAAATTTATGCTACACAACGTTATTTTATTTAATATCTTGTATTTATATTTGCTTTGGTTTAATTTTAATTAGGGGTTTTGGTACTTTAAGATTTGTACGTCTCTTCCACTGGTTACTCGTAAACGCGTTTGAAACAGACAATGGAATTAGGTGCTTTCCTACGTAATAAACTTGATTTAAAATTACTTAACTTAGGTTGATTCTCATTTAACTTATATCACTGGATGCAGAAAAATTAGCCTTTTAATTTAAGAGTACTTTCAAGTCTCTAGCTTAAACAGTTTTTAAGTTACAGTTAATTATTTAACGAAATTTTTGCACTTCGTGAAATTGTTTTGGTTGAGGGGGAAAGGATTGAAAAGCGTCACTTTTGCAGTTGATTTCCAAGCCTTTGCTTAGGAATTTTGTCCGTTGCTTTAGGTTTGCTGGTTTTCCCACGCCTACGTCGAATTCTTGGTTCTTCTTTTGGCGGGCTTGGCGAGATTCCGGATTTTTGTTCCAGTTCAACTCCTCGATTTTTGGACGATTGTAGCAGGGGTTTGTTCGAGGTTTAGAGTTTTGGTTTTATTCACCCTTTTGGCGAGTTTTGGCGATATCTAGTGTCCGACCTGACAAAAAGGGTGTGCAGGTGGGATTGCGTGGCTCTTGGGACGTCTTTGTTTTTGCATTCGGCTGACGAGAAGACATTTTTCTCGGGTGCCTTGAGCACTTGGTAGTTACAACAGGGAGGATGAATTGGTTTTTTTAACGGGGGCTTTTGGCTCCAGTCACTTGCTTCTTCATGGCTTCTAAGCTTTACTTTAATAGTTCTTCAACAATGAAAAGGAAATAATACTACAATCGAAAATAACGTACTAAAAATGAAAGAAAAATATATTTCCATGCCTCTTCGTCAACTACAATAGAATTAATGTCCTTCAAAATGGAAAGAAAATTACTCTTCGTCAATTCTACCATCTGATGAACCTTAGTCTAAATTTTGCTCGTCAGACTCCGTCCGCCTCTTCAATTTATAAGAACAGAAAGCTCAACCCGTCCAAGCTACCTGTGTTCCGACCTGAGTTTCCTGATGGTTCTGAAGTTCGTAATACAGAAGGCATCCGCTCGATGAAACTTCAAGTTCCTGCGTACTGGGTATTCTTCGAATGTTCGGTCTCCGCCATGCTGCCGTCGGGTTCCCTCATCTCCAGGTTCACATCATCCATCAGTTAAGAAGTTTTTCTTTTTGAACTTTTAATATTAACTTAAATTCTTAAGGAAATTTTTCATTCAAAATTCTCTGGTTTAATTATTTCTTGGATTTTTTAAAGGATTCTATTATTATCAGAATTTAAGATTTTCATTTAGGTAAATGTTTGCTATAAGGAATTTTGAAATGTAGAAATTTTAAATCTTTAATATCTTTGAAAATTGGTTGATTTAACTGAGATCTGAAGAAATTTGTAAGCAGTCTTAAATTGCTCTAGTTAAAAATCTAAATTTTTTTTTCTTTTGGTGCAATACTATAATTACTTAACTCTGTACTTAATTATTAGAATTTTTACATGTTCTTGGATAAATAAGGTGTAAGAACCTTACAACTGTTAAATGAAATAGAATTTTTTTTAATTTATATCTTAACTCATAAAATAGTTATTACTTAACCAATAGTATTTGAATTGAAGTGGTTATTGTCTAAGATTTGCAGTATTTGTGAAAAATGTATAAATGTTTAGCAATTTGTTTTCTAAATTAAATAAGGTAGTCCCGGGGACTAGTATAATTTTATGATAGTAAATTGTTTGATATCAGTGTTTTAAGGAAAGTAATAAACTAAGTGAGTACTATTGATTTCATGTGTTTACTTGAATTTTCTAGTAACACAACATAGTTTCACCAGTAGCAAGGCTCTTCGGGTTATTCAAACGAAACTTGAAAAGTTAAAACACAACGCAATGCCTAATTTGTTTAGATTACTAGTATTTTACAACTTAGTATTTAACAGTCGGAGTCCATTCTCGAGACACCACATTAAATCTAGCGATGACCGAGAGTCACCACTCGAGTAAAAATAATTAACACATAATACAGCTACTTTTTGCATAACACCATGCAGCAGCAATGATGTAAACTGAGAGGAGCATGAAAGAAGAAATCATCCATTTGTTTCTTTCACTCAAACATTGATGAACTGAAAATCGCTTAGAAAAATCTTAACTGTTATATCGTAGCATATAATTTTAAAATTCTAATGAAGAATTTCACTCATAAACTGGCAGGTAGAATATTGGCTTTTTATTTAAAAGTCCGTAATTTAGTTAACCATTTAAGCAAATTCTTAATTGGGAATTTTAACAAATAATATAATAATATGTAAAAACGTTTTAGGCTTCTGCGAGAGATGTGAAAAGTAAACTACACCTTGTCAGGGATTGGAACCGTATATCTTCTACTTTCCAAATGGAAGTTGTAACCACTTTCCTCATAAAAATACGCATGAAAAAATGGGAAAATTCCTAACGTTCTAAACGTTCTCTTCGAACGACTGGGAAACGGTATGAGAATCAGTCGACCAACTCCAGATAGTGACAAATGAACATTCACCAGATTTTCAAGATTTTTAATTCTAGCTCGCTGTAAAGATTTATCAGCACTATCAGTGAACAAAAAAAAAAGTATGCACGCACCTGAGATTTGAAACACTGACATGTCACTTGCTAGCTTAATGAATCACTTACACCTTGGGAATGCGCGCTGGGGAATAAAGTAATTATTACAAATTTGCGACGTAGATTAATGTATTTAATTTATGAAGTAATTAAATAAACAAATTTTACTTCGTAGTCAATGTATATTTTCGTAATTTAATTAGATTCTACTTTACAAATTATTGATTTAGTTTAAGAAGTAGAATTAATTTTTATTTAGAAAACCATAGAAACTTTTTAATTTTTACACACTTTCATTTAACTTTTGGTTTTTAGCCCAGATGACCGTTAGCCCAGAAGGGCTATTAGTCTCGAAAAGGCATTTTGCATTGAATCACTCTAAAAGTCTGAATCACTTTTCAAAATGTTGCCACCAATAATAATCGCCCTGTATTATACTTAAAGATACTAAATAATAAATAATCTGCATGAATGTATGTATGTTTTTCGCATTGCGGAAAAATGACGTTCCCTACAGACATCAAATTTTGAATTACGTAATCCTCCAACCGAACAGGGGGAACCTGGATTTTGAATTTGTTTTAGTATTTATTTCATATTTTGTAAAACTTTATTTACTTAAGGATTGAAATTAAAGAAATTAGGTTAACAAACTCAAAGCGAGCAATGGCAACACTGTAGGAAAGAAAACCAATTTTATCTCCAGCGCGCGAGACTGTGTATCGGAAATTCTAAAGATATGCTGTTTTTAAATATTTAATGATATTGCTGCTGAATTGAATTTTATGTGGCTTAAGTGTGAAGAACATGATATTGAATAAATAAAGCAATACACAACACGCTAAAATAACGCCTCTTTGGGGGTAATATATAAAATCTGAAAGCTTTCATATTTTTCTTAATATTTTTTGGCTTCAGCAAATAATAGTTTTAGAAGCTTAAATATTAACCATTCATAATAACCGATAGTAACCGATAATGAGGGAAAGTTCAGATCCCTTTGTGCTGAAATTTTCATGTTAGGCATCTTATATTCTCTCTTTTGTTTTTTAATAGGTTCTTCGTCCGGCTTCAAATGTGTTTTAAAACTGAAAATCTTATCAATGTCATTTTATAAGAACAGGCGCTTATTACACTTATTTATGGGCGTTCTCTGCATGATATTTATCAAAGTGTAATCATTCATATCAAAAGTAATATTAAATTCGGCCGCTGGAAAGTTTCTTTAAGCGGTCAGCAGTTGCCTTCTAATTCCAAATTATTTTGTATATGTTTCCTATTTATATGGCCCATGTTTAATGCATCATTCTTTGATGTTAATTCAAAATTAAAAATGACTGCTTGGTATGATTCGATACATTTTTGAAGACCTACAAATAATCAAAACATTTTCCGATATAAATTGTTAGTAATTACTCTATCATGTTATGTCGTTTAGGCTTACCAAAGACTTATTTTATTATTTATTTTATACCAAAGACTTATTCCCTTGTTTTATGAAAATTTTTTTATAAAACAAGGGAACGTATGAAAAACAATTAGAAATATACAAATTCTCAAAATCTTTTAAAAGATAACCGCAATCCGAGACTATTAAAACGTTCTCATTTTATATTAAATGCAATCGAATGTTTAAAAAAACCAATAGTCTTACGTTTGCATATATCTTATGATAAACCCAAAGAAAATGGTATGGGGTATTCTGTAAAAGCAATTTTAAAGTTCAAGATTGCAGAAAAAATGACAAAAATGCATCGTCAGTTCATCCATTTTTTTCTCAAAAGCGGATCAGAAATCACGCTATGTAAGGCAGAGCAGAACAAGAAATCATATTCTTTTCCCATCTCGTTTATCCATTCCTTTTATGTCGGTGTTGCCATCAAGCTGTAAAGAAAATTTTTTATTTCCGTATACCACGGATCGGACGACTCATTTACATGACTTTTTATTCTTCTTCCAGGGATAGCTGTGAAATATTTTTATTTTTGAAGCCTTTAAAATTTTCTTTAGATATAAAGTACCACTTCATGTAGAAAGAAGACATTTTCCACCGAAAAATAGAGAGTAAAATAAATAAATAAACATTCTGTCAGAAAATGAATTGTTTTCGCAACATATATTTATTTTTTCTCTCATTTTAGTTTTTCTCGTCCACAGAGTTGTATATCCATCAGAGATTTTTCACTTCTCATTTGCGAGCCCGAATTTTTTTTTCCTGAGCTTACAAAAGCGTTTGCTTATGTTTATTTTATGAAAGGAAGCCCTTTTTTCTAAACAAAAATCGATACTGCGTTTATTTTAGGGAAGTTTATCTGTTGCTTCTATGTGGTTGCAATGAAAGTAAATAAGAGGAAACATATTTTTGTTTTTTATTCCTGTTTCTAAGGTTTTTCATCATTCTTGAGTTCAAATGTACGTTATATTAGTTACTGAATTCATGGCAGTTTATTTCAAGGGCTATCTGAAGCTGTCTTTATTATTTCTTCCATCCGATCAACAAATAGTTGACTTCTTACAAAAAATATACATGGTCACATTAATGGACTCAGACCCAAATTGCACGCAGGCAGAGTACATGATACGGAAGCAGCTGACAGAATGTTTTTTAATGGAATTAAAAGTTTTACTTTAACACAATTTTTTAAAGTTAAATAGTAGTAATAATAACAAAACAATTTCAAATTTATGCTTATTTTTTGTTTGAAATCTAAAGGTTGCTACCTACAACATCTCTGTTGGTTACACGTTGTAAATTAAAATGCATTGGTAGCGAAATATTAACTTTTCAGATTATAATTTATTTGAAACCGTTCTAAGGTATTGAATTAACCATTACTTAACTAAACAACACTAACAAACCACTACATTGAGTTAGAGGAAAAATAAACGAATTACGAAAACTGCGCAAGTGGGACAAGTGACTGTCTTTTGAACAAACATAGCTGTAGAGGTTACAGGGGAAAATATCGGCACGAAAACGCGTCTAAGAAAGCAACGTAAAGGGAAACCTCATAGTTTAAAAACGATGTGGAAGAAAATAAAACAAGGAGAAAATAATCGAAGTTCTAAGAAATCGTGCTGTAAAACATTTTCGTAGAGAATAAAGCTGATTAAAAACTTTGCAGTCTTAAAATATCATCGTAGCTAATATTATGTTAAAAAAATACAGCACCCACAAACCATTGCATGGCGATAACATCGTGGATGTGTTTTCAGACTTTAAAAACTTTAATGCATGTTCCCACAACTAATCCTAGTCTTAAATACTAACCTTTAATAGCGGACTACATAAGATTAAAATTCTATTAATTGCTGTACAAAACAGTAGTTTTTCCACTTATTTTCAGTTTTTGAATGCTTAAGTTTTCTTCTGACTTTTTCAGAAAATATTCGTTAGTTAATTCCGAAATACGAAACATATATCTGCGATGTTATCATAATCAATGGTTTGTAGGTGCTTTATTTTTTACCATGATATCTTCGACGACGATGTTTTAAAATTACAAAATTTTTTAACTGCTTTATTTTCTTGATGATGTTTTAAAACACGATATTTTATCCCTCCAAAAAAATTAAAAAATATGTTTTAAGTTTCACTGATTAAATATTAATGAAAACATATAAAGAATAATAATGTATTAAATAAATTAAATTCTAATTTATGTGTATTTTGTATCTAAAATTTAAGAGTTTGGCACCTGCAAGACATTTTTGTTCGTTATACTTCATAATTCTAATATATTGTTAGCAAAATATTACATTTTCAGACTGATATTTAATTCAAACAATTCTAACATGTTTAATTAATCACTAAATAGCTTACTTTCCTTCTTAAATTAAAAATAAACAAATTATGAAAATTTTCTAAATTTTCAGACAAAAGTTACGAAACGGGAGAGGACTCTAGAATAAATAACAACAGCTTAGTCATTTTCTTTTATTTATCAAATATTTTTCGTCTCATAAATAAAAATACATACTTTTATACGTAAATAATCATAAACTTCTTTGTTTTTTGCTTTAGATTGAGATTTGATGGAGTGTCGATTCTGATACAGTTTGTAGCCTTGGAGAGAAATTAATAGAAACTATCTTCAGCACGGATTGTAGATGTTCATAGACCAGTCTGATTTATTTTTTCAACTGTGAGAACAAGTTGTTTGGACACTATAAATGTATTTTCAAACAATGTTATTTTTTTAGTGGAAATATTTGTAACTCAGTGTATTCAATATTTGACAAATGCGACTAGAAGTTAACCAAATCTGTATAACCAAATCTTTAAATAAGTTATTTATCTCATTATAAATTGTCCATAAATAGAGCTATAAATAAAATATATAAATAGAGCTAATAGCTTTATTTATAGGTTTCTGGTGAATTATTCATATTCGTTTTTAATGGAAATTTATTTGACTGGGATTAACTAATTTAGCTGGGATTTCAAATAAGTAAACTGTTGAAATCTTCGAGATACTGTAGCTGCAACAAATACATGATTACAATGTCTTGGCGAGTCGCATAAAATTTCTTCAGAGCGTGAGTCTGAGACCACTACGCTAAGAGGTATTAGATATGGTGAAACCTTCATTGCTAATTATGCTCTGATATATTGCAGAGGACCCACACTGTACATTTATTAAATCAAATTCTGTGTCACTGAGTTAGTACCGCTTAAACTGCGGAAAGCTAGCTAATGATGAACGTACGAAAGATGCGAGATTTAAAGCTAAATCTTGTAAACCATAATAATGTTTTTATTGGAAATTGCTGTTCACGTTATGCATAGTCACGGGAACTTTAAATGATTTAAAATAATGTTTTCAGTAGAAATGATGACCAAGAAGGAATTCCGTTGGACAGCATACTTTTAGGTTTACCTGAACAGAAATCAGTTTATTTATAACATGATAAAAATTATTTGCGTAACAGTTATTTTTATAATATTCATTAAAAACATCAAAAATTTAAGAAAGAAACTATTGCTAAGCCAAGGAACTGTTGCTCAAGAAACAAACCGTTTCCAAGTGACGTTGAATGATAACATGACTTCTGTTAAAATAAGCTTATGTAATTTTAGATATAACATTCCTATCTGCAATGTAATACAATAAGCTAGGAAGTTAAAAAACTGACATAATGCTAAAACTGAAAACGCAAAATTAAATATAACAAAGCATATTCTAATTTTTTCTTACAATTTATTCATAACTTTAGAATATTTAAAAAGTATTATAACATTTAAATATGAGGTTTTAAATTTCTAGCTAAGTTTTATTTTTGAAAAAAAAATGATTAAAATTAGTTTCTAAAGAAACAGATTTTGCATAAATTGCAAAGAAAACATAAGTAGAACAATGTAAAGCGTATAGAAGTTTTTGATTTTTTTAAAAAATGTAGTCTAAAAGTACTTAAGATGGTTTTTTCTTACGTTGTTCAGCTAGAGAAGTTTTTTTTCAACACTGAAGCTGAAGTTTCGTTCAGCATTCGACGCGTGTGGGACATTTAAAACTAGTTTCAATGTAAATAAAACACTACTGAATAATTTGCCTTCTTGAATTCATAAAAGCATAAAAACATTATTACCTTTCTGAATTCTTTTCAGAAATGTTTGCAAATTTTTTGCTTATTTTAGAATTTGTTCTCTTTTAAAAAATGTCGGAATTGTCTATTAACTTGGATTTTAAATATTTATAAATACTTTTAAAAGTATTAGCAATTGTGAAAGCTGTTCAGATTGGGGTTTTATTTCCTAGTTATGAAAACTTTATTTCTTTTTTGTTTTTCAATGTCTACTGAAAACTGTTCAGTGTGGAGTTCAAATACATTTGCTTGAAAAATTCTTGAAAGCACTATGATTCACTGAAGTATAGAAATATTAGAATTCGTAAACCTTTCGCTATTAATACTGGTTCCAAGTGTAACTAAATTAAAGTTGCCCGCTTACGTTCCATTTAAATAAGATTTTATTTCTATTTTTGATGGCAACATAAATTATATGTATTTGTTTCCTATGACAGAGATTAAAACATATTTACAGATCTATTAGAGAAGCAGTTATTGAAAAGGAAATTTGCACGAAAAACGAATAACTAAAATTTGTTTCCACAACTTGATCTAGATTAATATGTGTCATTTTTTAAAAACACTAGTGTTTGGCGTTTTTTATTTTATGATGCTGTAGAGACATTAGGTATTTTTTGAGGCAGGAGAGACCAAAAACTGAAAAATGTCCTCGCCGGGACAAGAACTACGGACCTCTCAAATACGCGCCGAATGTGCTGACCACTACACCACGATGACATGCTAAGAAGGCAGGATAAATTTATTCCTTATTGTGTTTAGAATGGTTAGTTAAATGTTACGCTTTACTTAATTTTCCCAAGGAGTCCTGAAGTGTTTTCTTGTAATGAAGTATGATTATTAAATAATGAAGAATCTGTACTATGAATGCATGTATATTCCTTGCGCCACGGAAAACGGTGGCAACTAGAGCTCCCAAATATTAAACACACGTAGTCCCGCACCGTAACATTTTGAAATTAATAACAATCCAGAGTGGAATCTTAATACTATATATAATCTTAACACTATACTCTAAGATAGGATTATATCACATGAATAATATTATGTGTCAATTAATATGCCTCAGATTTTATCGACAGCTTTCATGTTCTCGTCGAAAGCATTCTGCAAAAGCAAAAAAGATTGCCATAAACTTTGCCTCTTTTGGAACTCTCGGAGCACCACTGTAAAATCAAAGTATTCTGCACGCATGTGCACCTCAGAGTAAGAATTTTGAATTTAAATGTTTTTTTATTCACATATTATTCTTCACAAATTTAATGTTTTTATGATTAACATGCTCAGAGATTTAAAAACGAACAGTTCCGACATTGCTGGAAAATGAAATATTGTTTTGTCTCCAGCATGCCAAACTGTTGCCATGCGGTGAAATGTAAGATATTTATCTTCCAGTTTTATTCAACAAGCTCGATTATTTTAAAACAATGCATTTCCGCTGCCTGAAGTAAAATACTTTTTACGTGTATCATCGTGTTGCCATTCAATAAAGAGTAAGATATTTATGTTTCAAATTTAATCCTTCATAACAAATTAAGTGACTGAGAAGCAATAAATGCAGTACTTAAAAATATTTTTACTACTTTTGAATCTGATTTACTTAAATGAAAACGCCTTAAATCATATCTAACTAGAAACATTAAATATTTTTATCAAATTTTGCACTCTCAAAACCTTTTAGCAAAAGTATCATTTGCTTTCTTGGCTTGAAAACAAACCGTCAACTGAAATCTAAAAAGTGACTTTTCATCCTTTCTTTCTCTAACAGTCATTAGTCAAAACACCATAGGCAAAAACAAAGTTTCTTTAAATCTTTCGTTTCAGCGTTTTTCTCTTTCTGTTATTACCTTTCCATGGAAGTGAAGAATCAATTAAACAGGTTTCTCTTTCAATTTATTTACATTTAATGCAAATCAAAGTAAGAAAAAAAACTTAGACGTTGTTTTTTCTTTCTGGCTCTCCGAAAAGTGTAATAAACGACCATTGGAACCAATTAAGCCAATTCTCCAGATGGTGACAGTTACCTTTCGCCTTTTACAAAGATATTGTTTTTTTTTGTTTGAGTCTGAAACTATGCAGAAGAGAATAATTTCTTATTTTTTGCAGAAAGCGCGCGTTCTTTAATTTAATTAACGAATTGTTCGTAAATGATTGGGTTATTCTTGAAAAGCCAGGCTAATATGCTCCGTATTTTTTTAAGAAGAAGAAAAGAAATTTTTAAAAGTTTTCACTGATCCCAGTAGGGAGGATTTAAAGAATGATTTGATTTTGAAAAGAGTGTATTTTAAGGCAGCCAATACAGTGTCAAAATTAATTATTTATATTCTTTATTAAAAAATGGATTAAATTATTTTCGGAGATGAATCTATGAAGATGAAAGAATTTATTTAGTTCTTAGTCCTAGTTTCCTACTAAAATGTAAAATTGTATCTGAGAACTAATGCTTTATTTAAGGACTTTGCATTCGATGCCTAAGAGGTATTAAATATCAGGAATAATTACGATATTAATTATGATATTCAATTACGGTTCTTATTTGAGAAATAAATGTTACAGTGTTTTGAAGCTCGTTAGATGGAATATCTATTAGTAAATACTAAAGAATGTGCAAATACCTATACATTCCTTAGGTTGTGATAAAACGTTTGCACCTACAACCACCCACTAATAAATACACAGTTTTTCGCCCAAACATGTGCACTTCGGTGTCTGAATTTAAAATTTTGAGTTTATATTTATTTGCCTCATATTTAATGCGATTTTAAGAAATTTTTGATTAAACACTTCACTTTTTCACTCCTCCCCCCTCCCGAATTCGATGCAAAAAATGTCATTTTTTATTTCACTTTTTGTGCTTCACTTTTTTTTACATTTTTAAGTAAGAAAAATGCTATTAAAATTAATGTTTGTTATATTTTCAAGCACTTAGAACAACTTTTATGGAAAAATAAAATATAAATATTTTCCTTGGAAATTTTCTTTTATTCCTACAGTGCGCTTAACAGGGAAGGTGCTTTTACGGTTGTATAAAAAATACTACAATTATAGCGTTTCACCTTTAATCTTTTAATCTTCTTGCTAAACATACGCTGTGAAACCCTATGTGGAGGACAGTGAGCAAATCTAGGCTATGTCCTTTAGTGTTGAAGAACTACAAGTCAGAAGGAGGGTTTAAAGGACCCTTTAATTCAAATAATTACAACTCTCCAACTTGAGAGTAAGCCACTACTTGGGCTGAACTAAAATAATATGAAATAAAGTGTGTTAACAAATTCAAATACCTAAGCTTAACCTTAAGTAGGACGGCGAGAGAAGCCTAACTCTCAGTGAAATGCAATAATGCGAATTTCACGAGTAAGAACTAGTAATTGGAATTGCCTATGAAGGTGAACTTTCACTAGACAGAGCGAATCTTTGCTCGCACAGCCTTACGGCGATAAATCCAAGACTCTGTCTCTTCTCCTCGTTAACTCCTGCCTTTTAAACTGCTATCAGATATATGAGATTTGCATAAATATCTCGCTCGCGCTAAATTCGGGAAGCAATCATAACTTCGAGATATCGATAGGAAAGTTCAAACTAAAAATAACTTGGTTAGTTAAAATAATGAATGCTACACAATTGCTTTACACTTATGACGGATTACAGTTGTTATAATTGCATTTACTAAGCTTTTCTACTTTTTTGTACGAAGTGAAGGAAGTACTGTAATAGCCAAAAATTTCAGTTATCAGATCTCGATAGAAATATCCATTTTGACCGCTTCAAAATCCATTTGAGAATTGTTTTACCTGACGCTTATATTCACGGACAGAGTCAAGGTCTTTTTATTCCAGAACGAGTTGTAAAATGGATTCAAACAGGATTCAGAATGAACATTTTCGTGACGTTTGTACGTACGTATTTATCTCGCGTAACTCAAAAACGATTAGCCGTAGGATTTTGAAATTTTGTATGCTATAACATCTAGTTCTGCATCTCCCTTTTTTATTGCAATCCAAAGGACCAAAAGTGTATATATATATAATCAGCCCTTACCCGGCTTTAAAGTCTTTACCGGCCTTTATGTTCACAATCGCTGGTCATAGTTATATACTTCAATTAAGAAGTGTTTTAAATGACGAAAATATTCATGTTTTGGAAATATAAAATTAAAAAGAAATTTTGGAAAAGAGTGAAATCTAACATTTAATGCGGCCTCCCGGTTTCCATACTTATATTTGGATATATTTGCTATGAAGAAATACAAATATAAGAAGTTTGACTCATAATTATTGCTACAAATTACGACAAAAATTGACTGAGATAATTAAATTAAAAATTTTTAGTTTTTGATGTCATTTTTAATTTGCCTCTAGGGATCGGTTAATTAAATTAGAATAATTCGAATAAATAAATTTAAATGAAATGCAGTAAAAATGCGTATAAATTAACAGGCCGTACAATAGCGAGTCTCTGTTCTAATTCTTTTACTTTTGTCATATTATTCAGTGAACACACATCATACCGTCTTGTGGGTCTTGATTGTTTCATCATTTTTCAACGGTAAAAAATAGAGGTCTTTTCTGCTATTCTTAAGACAGCTGGTTAGCATCCAGGAAAACTTAATTACCCTTAATTCTCAGTCACTCAAACGATGATCCAACTAAAACTAAAGAGGTGAAAAAATTAAGGTCTTTCTGCTATTCTCAGCACAGGTGGTAAGAATCCAGGAAGACCTTTACTTTACTTCCTTAATCAGTCAAACGATGACGTCTAATCGAAAATGGAAGTTCTTGTATTTACAGCTACATTTTTTGTACTAGTATCTAAATCGTCCAGAGAACTTTCACTACTCCTAGACTCATATACAAACTTGTGATTTTGATACAGAATTAGAGTCTAAATAGCAAGAAATTAGCTGCATACATTCTGAGTCGGCCGCTATTTTATGGTAAAAAGCAGTTTTAAATACATGTATATCAATAAAGTTATAATATCGGTAGTAAAATATTTGCGTAAAGCTAAGCACTGAAAGACAAAAAGGCATCAATCATGCAAATAATTTGAAAAAAAAACAAAGCACGATTTTGAACCAAACGGAATAGAACAAAATAGACTATCAGTGATTAACTACTGCTTACTACTCAGTGGATATCTAGTGCCATCTATATGTCTAATGTGATATTAAAATGGAAAAGGTACAGGTGAAACAGTAAGAGGAAAAAAGAAATGAAACTGTCCAAAGAGCGTAAAGGCAAATCAGTAAAGTCTGAGAGTAGCGCTCGTCCGGCGCACGGAAAAAACAGGCAAAACTGAGAGAAATAAAACCTTAGCGTTGCCTCTCAGCAAAGCGTGGGATATTTATGTTTGAAAGATAATCAGAAAACTCAACGTTATAAAAATGTGTGTTGCCACGTCAAAACGCAATTTATTTCTCTTTCGAATTTAATCAACAGACGTAACGATTTAAAAGAAGTTTGTTGTCATTGCTTGAAATAAAATATTTTGATCTTCCACTAGCTAGTGTGTTGCCATTTGTCAAAGAGTAAGATACTTCATTATTCTTTCCTATTTAATCTGTCTATTTTGATTAACAGAATAAATGATTTAAAGGTAAAAAACACAGTTCAACATTTCTAGAATTATTAATTACTCGCAGGACCCGTAAAATTACTTTAGTTGGAGTTACTAAAATCATTATATAGGTTTCTTTTTTATTGTAACTGTTTTAAGCGGCTGACTACGGAAGCTACTAGTGGTAAATAAAAAATACCCTTGCATAATGCCCTGTTAAATCTATAATCCTTCCTGTCGCAGTAGTGCGATATATATACCTAACTGTGAAGCACTGGTGTAATAAAAATGTTTCAGAAATAATTCTTTTAAAATACGCACGTATAAAATATCGCGAGCAAAGAATTTTTCAGCCATGTAACTAACGACTTTCGCTGATTTTCATTCTGGCAAAATTCTATGTTTGATTTTCTTTTGTAGTTTGGAAATAAATTCATTTTTAATGACCAAAGAATATTTGCATTGGCGATTTCCCAAAATGGCGACTGTTTTGAACAAGCATTTTAACTTTTTTTTTCGCAATAGAAGTTTTGCTACAAAAAATTCTGCTATATAATTCTAACCTCTTCTTTGTAAACCAGATTACTGAAAATGTCTCCATAACTTCAGAACACATAACTTTTTTTATTCACTTACAATATGATTGAGATATTGACACACAGAAAAAAAATAATGTTACAGTTACAGTGAAAGGTATGGAACTGGCAGGAAAAGAATGCATCGAGCTGTATTATTATCATGTGCCTTATCTTAAGGCAAAGAATGTTTTACTATTAATCAGAACATTCAACAAATCTGTCGTTTATTAAACTCCACGCCCTCTTCTACATTTAACCACAAGTTACCTGAAGATTATTCGCTGCAAAATGATTGATGGGCCAATACTTAGCAAAATGTAATCAAGAAGCAAGACAATGAAGTGCCAAGTATTCCCGAACGTCAAGTTTAGAAATGTCTAACAAAGACTAACACTATAATATGTGATGCATATTTCGCGATTAGAAATTTCGTAATATTTTTGGTTTTTGGAAAATTGTAGTTTCCTATGGCTAAAACATAATTAAAAGCTATTCTAGATGCTGTGATTGAAAGGAAAAATTCAACCTCATTGTATCAGATAATGAGGAATTTAAGCATGTCCAGTACGAAATAGTTTGGTTTATTTAATTATGGCAAAGCACATAAGGGCTATCTGCCTAATGGGAGGGATAGCTTAGCGAAGCCTTTCTAAGGGAAAATGGGTCGTGTGTACGTTACATATGGAGAAAACTATACATATAGCCCGTTCATTACCGCTCAGCAGTTGGTGGACACAAGAATGAAATGAGACCTGAGGAGAGTATTAGGATTTCTATAAATGAAAATATAAAAAATGAAGTGTGCCTTCAGCTTTGAGCCACGAATCTTCTAATGCAGCTGAATGTGCTAATCATGTACTCCATGGGAACATGGTCGGAGAAATACGACAATTTCTTATATTCTCACCAACGTAAAGGATGACTGAAGTGAGAAGCAAGTCCGGGTGAAAGAATTCGTGTGTTATTTATTGAAGAATATGGATATTATTAAGAATCATTGTTTATCATATTGGAGATCAAATTTTCCAAGCAAAATTTTGAAATATAGTGTGCTCATCAGAATTTGAACTATGGAGCTTCCGGTTGCTACTGTAACAGCCAACCATTCACATCTTGGAAGCGCGCAAGGGAAAATGCCATTTTATGATACAAATTGTCAGAAACTGGTAAAGGAAAGGGAAAGGCTTGGTTAGGTTTATTTGACCACGGCAAGGCAATGGAGGGCTCTCTGCCTAAGGGAGGGATGTTTTTATCGAAGACTAAGAGAAACTAGTTCGCAAACATGCTACATATGGGGAAACCACGAAAACGCCCATGCAGCCAGCCCGTTCGCTGGGATTTGAACCCCGAGCCGAACTACCAATGTTCAGTCACTTTACTGCTTGGCCGCTGGTGGACCGGGTATGAATATGGGAAGAAACACGAAAGAAAACGTGTAGAAAAAATCGGAAGGGGTATGTTATCTGGAACTTGTAAGAAATTTTAGAAGAAGAATATTGAATCACTACAATAAAGATTTTGGCAGATAGATTTCATAAATTTTGCCTTGCAGTCGTAGGGTTCCTCACTTTCATTCTGTTTGATTAAGTGTCTAGGAACTTAACGAACTGCTTAGCTATTAATCGCTTAAGTCCACGAACAGAAACGTAAACTCAAGATGCGTTAAGCACCCTTTATTCACTCAATATAAGATTTAACAGTCGGCCTCTTTCTTTGGGAGTACAGCAAAGCCTCCACTTGGGCTTAAACTCAAAATGCAAGAAATAAGAACTAACTAATGGCTAATTAAAGAGATTTAACCGAAGCTAGCACAATTCTAAACTAGTTAGTCCGTAGTATTAAATTAGACATCGAACTATCAAAAGGCACGCAATACGGTCGAGTGAAACATTAACCTAGAGAGACGTAGCATAAAGGCAAATGCGCGCTACTCAAGAATCTTAATTCTCTCTGTCGAAGTCAGTGAACTTGACTTAAATATTATTATTCTTCTCATTTGCATTTAACGCGATTCTAAAACCTCATTCTGGTAGGAAGTTGTAAATTGAAGCTAGGTAAGATATAAAGATGTATTAACTTAAAAATAACTGTTATAAAATTAAAATATACCTTACACGGTGGTTGCATCCGCAACAATCTGATTTCGACGGGACACAACCAGTCATATTCGAAAAACGTAATCTTCGTTTCAAGTGTAATTTCAAGCTTAAAAAATGTCAGTGTAGAGTGGTTTTTAAAAGACATAATCCTTCTTTTGACAAATAAAGAAATGAGAGAAGTAAAATTAAAGCTAAAATTTTTTTTTAAATTTAAAAAAATTTCCCATTTTAACATCACCCAGAGAGTTTTTATTTTTTGTAAAGGAGTCTTCCTGACCTGGCATTTCATCAGATTGTTGTGGGACTCTCTCTAACAGACTATTGTTTTTTATTATTATAGTCTTCCATACAATGGAAAATGATAATTATATGTGCTCATTTACACATTTGTTTTTATTGATACCATCGAATTATTATAGGAGAAAATAAATTTATGGTATTCGTTTCAAAGTATTTACTTTATATATATTACAATCACTTAATTTTCTTTAATTAAAACTAGTTAAACTATATGTTATTCTACTGCCCGATGAAATAAATTTTCAACAAAACAAAATAAAGGGTGCAAACATTTGATTATGTAGTATAAATATTTTAAGTATTATGTAGTATAAATATAATTTAATAAAAAACTGTTTTTTCACATGTTCTAGATAAACATAATCCAATATTTTATATTAAAGACTCTTCTATTTCTTGGAACTATAAATTAGCTTTTGTTTACAAATTATAAGTAGGAAGTCTTACTTTACTTGAAGCTCGCTGTTATTTAAAAACAAGGCATTAGTCCTGGGAGGTCAAGTACTGGCCCCATCAGATTATTTCGAAGTGCTTTTATGAATTACATCTTAAAATTAAATTAAAATTAAAATCCAGGGGTGTAAAAGCGAAACCCAGTCTAATATTATTGCATCTTGAACTCTGCGCTATAACAACGAGCTAGAAATACTTAAAACTGCAAATTTTTCCAATGCGAATCCTTAAAAATAAAGTCTGAACTTTTACACATAATTGCCTCTATGTATTTGAATTTCTTCTTGGCTTTACAAAAAAAGTGCTTTTAAGTAGACGAAGGTTCCTATTTAAGTAGCTTCCACGGGTCCATTTTTGTCAAGCAAAGCATGAAAAGGAGATTTAGAAAATATCATTTGCAACAAGCACAATATTAATTGGATCTGGTGAATCCTATTTCCTTTTCCTTTGGAATCCTGCTTCTTTTACTCATGTGCTTCTTTACTCTAGCATGCTTCAAATGCAAACTGAATATCTAAGCCTAAAAAGCTGTCAGGTACTGTTATGTTTATATTCAACTTAACCTATTAAATTTTAATAAACCTATTAAATTTTATGAAAACTTTTTCTGCAGTGCGTCTTCTTGTCTAGTGTACTTCATAAATTAATTTGTTGTTTTGATAAAGAATTTTTGTGTCTCTTTGGAAAGTCTCTATCAGTTTTCTGTTATTTAAACTAACGCCTTCTTAGTTTTTATGAACTTTCAGTAAAGAAGAACATTCGTCATTTTAAATCAAACTCAAAGGAGGATTTCATACTTTTTGGCTGTTGCAGTAACTATTCGATGCATAAAATATAACAGTTAAAATCTAGTGAAATTTTTATGAAAATTATATTCAAATGACAATGCATGTCACAACTGCAAAATGCACATAAATACAATAAATACATGCCATACAGACAAAAAAAATAATATATGTCTTTATTAAACTGTAGTGCATTTATCCCGCAAAGGCATATATTTAGATTAACTTGAATCGCTGCGGTTTCGATGGTCAACAAACTTTAATGATGTTATTTAACGATAAGGATGTGTTCTTTTTATCGTGAAATTTTTTGATAAAAATCTGAATTTATGCTTTTTGTTCAATACTTATATACTGTTTAAATGTTGTAGATTTGTCTATAATAGAGATGCCTTTTTTTTCTGGAAATGGCGTTTATAATCATCGTAATGGCTTAATAACATTGTCATTTTTTCTGTGCTTAACTCTGGGTATTTTCTTCTTACTGCTTTGGAATGTATTAGTAGTATTTTAAAATTCTTTTTACCTGTTTAATTCTCTAGGTTTATTATCATTGATTTTTTGTTGCAGCATGTTGCTTTACGAGATTCGTCCTTCCATCTCTGAAACGTTTTATATAACACTAAAATATTCAGTGGCTAACTTTGGGTTATAATATTTGTGCAAAATTGTCATATTTGTCTGCAGCTTATGCTTACTTATTTTTAATTTCTGAAATTCATTAGCAAACCTCGTGTTATACGTTGTAAAGCATCCAGAATGAACGAATGTTCTAAAAAATTAAAATATTCACGTAGTCTCCTCTTCAAAATCTTCATGCATACCTTAATACACTGGCTCTCAAAAGTAAAGCACGCGATAATGAAATTAAAAAAAAATGAAAAGCTAAAATTTTCATTAAAATCGAATTGCAACAATTAAAAACAAGCATTTATGTTCAAAAATAAAAACAATGTTTAAGTTTCGTAAATTTTATGATGATGTAATATTTGCGTCATAAACAAATTGATATTGAAAGCTAAAAACAACAACAAAAAAAAAACATTAATTCTTTAAATTATTCAAAAGAAAAAATTCTAAATTCAAAATTCGGGCTTCGAGGTGCAAATGTTCAAGTGGAGGACAATGTACATTTAGAATTCGATGGACCATAGGTATTATCGAATTCCTTCAGTGCACACATACAGGTTTTTATTATTTAATAATACTGAGATTATTCAAGGAGATCTTTACAAAGCTGTAGCATAAAATAGTAGTACATGAACTCTCAAGTGCCAATTAATAAAAGCATTTGTACTAGTAGTCTTAGCCTGCTGATTTCGTATTCGTTATTAAGCGATAAAAATATTTAAAAAAACTGTCTTTAATATTTCCTCTTGATTATAAGCTTTTGTAAGATAAATAACATTGAAATTGAATGCTTTTGCATTAGCTATTCAATGAATTTTCATCAGTCTTTCGTCCCCTTTTCTCCACAAAGCAATATGGAGGTGGCAAGTTCGATTGCTTTTATCTGTAAAGATATATAAGACGAAAAGAAAAAAATGTGAAGCAAAAAATAGAAAATATAAAATAAAAGAATAAAATGTTGACAGTTTTATAAGCAAAATACCGGAAAAAAATGAAGATACAAAAATTTTCTTTCCCATTTTAAAATTTTTGCATAAGCCTTAGAAGAAATTATGCAACAGATGCAGAAAAGATAAAGGAATCAGAAAAAAAGAAAAAAAAAGATATGAAAGACAAGCTTCATAAATATTTACTTCCTACGGGATTTCGGGTTCACACACTGGAGACTCACTGCTGACTGACAAGTCAACCGCATGTTAAGTAGGTTTCACAAAAGATGTGAAAGAATAGAAAGAGGAAGTAAGGAAAAAATATCTGATTTCCGGATCCCCCATTTTATATATTAAAATGGATGTTTCGACTTTGCAAGGCCTTAAGAAATCTCCCTTTTCTGACGATGCAATACCTCTCAATTTACAGCATAAAATATAAATTGGTTTATTCACACCGTGGAAAAATATTATTCATTCTTGCGTCATATTATCATAAAAAATCGCGGTTTCATCTTCAGGATATATTTTTGAATGATGATGATGTACACTGCGTATGACAGTGTCAACTTTGAGCCACATCATGGTTGATGTGCTTCACAAATTTTAGAAAATTTAAGTTGTTATTTCATCCATCAAATATCTAAAAATATCCATCTGTGTTCTTGCGTTCAACGTCTTTTTTATTTATTCATTTACTGTTATTGGTTTAAGGCAGAGCGCTAAGATTCAGCATGAAACTAAAATAAACCAAGTATAATAATTTAGAGAAATCTTTATCTTTAAAATATTCAGCATGTCTTTAAATGATAACATTTTGCTTATTCCCGTGGTTTTTAGCCTTTTGGCTCCTCCCCCCAAAAGAAAAGAATAATAATGAGAAAAAAAAATATTTTTTGTCACGTGTTTAATGTATTGGTCATGATTAATGTAAAAAACATAATTTTTAGTTTTTCGTTATTATAGAAAATAGGATAGTTACCTGGAAAATAGGATAGTTATTATAGAAAATAGGATAGTTACACTAGAATGTTTCTAGGACTATACGCCTTGATTTAGGTTTGACGATACTGTAGAAACTGTTCATATCTTTCGTGCAGAGTCTAATTTTGCAACCTACCATTTTGTACAACGGAGTTCAACTTTCGTACTGCATAAAACACATCGTAAAGATGTCTCGTAGGTAGGCATACAAGCTGCTTCTTGTCGGCAAAACTCAGATGGAACAAAAAGTCTATATGTTCTGGCAAATTTGTTAATGTCTTCAGTTTTCGTCCGTGTTTTTCCCGTTTCCTCACTGCTATCAATCCTCTCGCTATAGAAATTTGAAAATATTTTAATTGCAAGTATTGATCTTAGCTCCTCATACAGAAAAACATATGCGAATTTTCAGTCAACAAAATGCCAAAATATACGAAGCCACCGCTTTAAAAATAAGAAAACTTACCAGGTGTTGCACAAGCGATATTGAAATGTTATTGCTCAACACACATAAAATGCAAGGCTGCTGTATTCTAAAAATGGTATCACAACAAGAAAATATTGATACTGAAGAAACGCTGTTTTTTATTCAGAAACTTCCTCTCGGCGTCGAAAGGATAGCTTTATATGCTATCCTGTTTATGAATTTCAGAATAGCAGAACAATTGCAGCTCGTCACTGACAGAGTCGATAAGATACTAATTACGTTTGCAAGATAGCATTATGTTCGTGATTTGAGTTCGCAAATATTTAAAACCAATCAGACTGCGGTCGTTTGATTCGGGCTCAAATTCTTGGGATGGGGTGGCTGGAACAGTTGTTTTTAATTTCTTTCCAAGTGCAAAGTGAACATGTGCCATTTTTCCTTAAAAATCAATCCTTCACAAAGGCATTCTTCCATTTAGGTAAATAACTCTAATGTATTTTTTCTTAATCAAAGTTAACAATTTAATTCCATTCAACTAAAATACTCTTGTATATGAGTTAGCATCTGCTACTCTATAGCTTATTAAATAGCTTTTATCAGTGTGAATTGAAATTAACAAACATTTGTTCAAGATAAATAAAAATCCTAAATTACTAAATTAAATCAATTTTAAATAATTATTTTATTAATTTATTAACATCAAAGAATGAGTAATGAGTACCGTGAGTGCAGTGGGCGCCAGCTCATTGTCAAACGAGCAACAAATTGTAGATTCAAAAAGTATTTATGAGTGTCCCCACATCATTTGAATACTCTTAACGACTCCAAGTACTGCAGTAGATGCTAACTCAGTTGAAAACCAGCAACAAGATTGTCGACTCAAAACATATATGAGTGCCCACATAATGCAAACATTCTCATCGTCTCACTAAACTACAGTGGATGCCATTTTATTATGAAGTGAAGGAAAATAAGACAGTGGAAAAGAAAGATTTACTTCTAAAAGTACAGTAATTTTATGAAGCTTTATTTCGCCGAGGAACTGATTAAGTACGGAAATAAGCCAAATTCATGACTCAATGTTGTGCATAAGGGAAGGGCTTTGCAATGACTCCTGGGCAATTTATTTAGTGTCCCAGGTTTTCCTCATGCGTTTCATGGTGCAGCTGATTTGATTGGCTTGTTTGCCGCTTCTCGTCTCTTTTATATTAACCTCAAGAATTCTTCAGTGTTTTCTCTTGGTGACTCTATGGGCAGCTTTATGACTACTCTAGTAACTGTGACCACTCCGTTCTCGTTGTGACCCTCCGGACAACTTTGTCACTACTCTAGACAACAACTAGACAAAAAACATTTAAACGCTAGCTTTGTAGTTCATAATTTGAATTGTGTCATCCGAAATACTAGGAAGCAACACAGCTAATAGCTTAAGTTCCAGAGTCAGATATTTATTTATTTATGAATAAATATGCGTCAAGTTATTGACGTATTTGCGTACTTTCATATATCCTGTCCCAAGAAATATCAGTGACGCTGAATGGCGAGTGATAGCATACTTGAGCATAATGCGGAGAGATTTCTAGCAACACGTTATTAACTGTCGCGAAGATCATCCGACTTTGATTTACTTTCGTCTGATTTTAAAATGATTATTAAATTTTATGATTCCCGATTAACAAAGGACTATGCAGCACATTGTTTCCGCAAATCTGGAATCGTACCTCGAAGAAACAGTGCGACAATTATACAGTAATGCAATGCTTTACATTAGGTCAGTTAACAAATGCAGAGTTGCAAATTTTCATGCTGCGCCAAACTGGAAAACATGTTCATAAAAATTATTCTGTTTTAACAAGACACAACACCATTTCCGAACGTGTTTTTATTTTCTTGTACGTAGTAAAGGAAGTACTGTGATGGGGAAAAATTTTGGTTACCAGATTTCAACGGAAATTTCCATTTTGACTGCTCTTGAATGCAATTTGATTATTTTTCTGCGTGACTTTTTTATATACGGATAGAAAAAATGACTCTTTCTTCAAAAACGGAGAGTAAAAGGCATTTTAATTGGATTAAAAGCGGATTTTTTCATGACGTCTATACTTACCTATTAATCTCATATAACTGAAAAAACTATTAGCCGTAGAATGTTAGCAGATGTAAAATCATGCTTTACCGACACTTGGGGTGTGAGGTTTGGACGTGGCAAATGACGTTACTGAAAGGGAGGCTACTTCACCGCTGATGTCACCGGAAAGGACGTAGATTGTAGAGTGGAGGAGTTCATATGCTGCTGCGTTAGAAGTCAGTGTCAACACTAAAAGTTCGGAAACCATGGTAACTACAACCGTAGGTTACTATCAAGACGCGATAGTGTGATCTCTTTTTTTTAAACTGCTAAGAAACTGTACAATACTCATTTAGTTTCACACATATGCATACACATAACCATTTTTTAGTATTATTCGTACTAGACTGTGGATACTTATTTTTCCTATAATTTTAGGGTCATCGGTAAGACTAATGTTTTAGTTTGAGTATCCGATAATACGTTTTCGAGACCGTGATTTGAACTCAATTAAAATATCTCGAGGTCAGTAGTCTAACCTTTTGACCACTGAGCCCATGAGGTATTTTAATTCCCATTTCAAATCAGGCCTCGAAAATGCAATCTCGGAAAGTCACTTACTCAAACTAAAACATTAGTACTACCGAAGACACGTGTGTGAAACTAAATGAGTATTGTGAAAGTTTTTCTGAACAGTTTCAAAAAAGAGATCACACTATTGCGTCGTCATAGTAAACCACGGTAGTCGTTACTACGACTGCGTTGCACTCAGTTAACCTAAACTTTCAGTGTTGCCTCACAATTCTAACGCTGCATCATGCAAATTCCTCCCCTCTACAATATCTACCCTTTTCTGTGATATCAGGGATAATGTAGCTTCCCTTCCGGCTAACGTCACTGCCCACGCCCACACTTCACACTCCAGATGTCAGTGAACCATCGTTTTATATCTACTAACGTTGAAATTATGTATGTAGGACCCCATCTATCTTCCTTTTTTATTGCAATCGGCAGTACCAAAAGTTATATACCCATCAGCTTTACCTAGACTTTATTTTCTCGTCTTTGGTTTTAAATCTTTACCCGGCCTTTATTTTCACAATCTTTGGCCGTAGTCATATAGTTCCTATTATGGAAGTGTTTTAAACGACGAAAATATTTATGCTTGACAATGTGAAATAAAAAAAAATATTAATTTTGTACAAATAACGAGATGTTAGTTTTAATGCTGTCTCTCGGTTCATATATCCCGGAAAGTTCTACACTCATAATGAAAAAAGCAAAATTTCAATATGTTTGACTCCCGCACTATAAAAATTGGCCGGGATACTGAATTTCAGAATTTAGAATTTTTATGTCAATTTCGACTTGCCTTGAGAAGAAAAAGATGAGTAAATTGCGTTAGAATAATTCGAAGAAATGCCTAAATGAAGTGCAGCAAAAATGTGTATAATTTAAGAGCCGTATATGGAAATCCTGTGGTATTTATATCTATTTCTTCTTTTTTATCCTTTTTTTACGCTAGAAATGGTTATTAGTCTCAAACCTCATTATTTTGTCAGTATCACTTTTCAAATGCTGAAAACGAGTGTTACGTATTATTTTTAACCCCTTCAGGACGGATGGGGTGTATCATATATGCATCAGCAATTAATTCCCTTATGATACAGTATGTCGCTTAGTGCAACTCATCTTGGAGACGGTTGCAGGAGTACGATTTCGCAAGACGGGATATTTCGTGCCGCTAAACCTAACTTAAAAACAAAATTCATTAAAAATAATTTTTTATGAATTGTTTTGATTTTTTTCTGTAATGGTAACTAACAATAATATAATCATAAATGCAGCATATCAAGAGATTCTGAAAAAAAATTAATTAAAATCTAAATGCAAGATGAAATGTTGTAAAAACTTATTTAAATTTTTAAATAAACATACGTAAAAAATAATAAAATATATGATCAAATATTATAGCATAACTGATTCAGAAAGCAGACAGTGTGTTATAATCTAGTAGCTATCATTTTATTAGCTATGAAGACATTTGCAGACAGAATATTTTAATTATTCCATCCCAGCAGAATAATTAATCCTAAGAATTCCCTCATTTTAGGCACATCTAGAAAAGTATGTTGATTTTTGATGAAGACGGATTTTCACTGATCTTTGTTTGTAATCCAGTATCGGGATTTCTAAACCTGCACTTTTTCTAAAGTTTGTGATTCTATTGATAAATGTTATTAAGACTAAATTAGATTGATTGATTAATTAAGACAAATTAACTCTAGGACTATCTGCCTAGGGAGAGATATACCTTCGGAGAGGACTTTCGACGATGAAACTGTCACGGATTCCTATTGTACATGGTATCCCAGTAGGAATACAACGTTTCCATGCACTATTATTAGACGGAACAATTGTTTTAAATCGAAATCGTTGTCACGAATTTTCCGCTAAAGCAAAACAAAACAAACAAGAATCAGCATATAAGTAGGTTTAATGATTGAATTTCAGGATAACTTCTTAATTAAGCTGTAAAATGTGTATGTAGTAAATAATTTTATTTCTATTATAAATCATCATTTATTTATAAAATTTCTCCGAAGTGTACCGAGATGTTTGCACTAATACTTATGTATCTTAAAACAGAAAGTTTCTTCGAATGTTGTTTATCAATAAGATTTCTAATTGTATTCCGACTTCTCACATTTTGAATACCACATTCTCTTATGTTAGAAATTAATTATATTTACTAACTTGACATCAAGAGAAAGTCTGATCACCAGTTGCGGCGCCAAAATTTCCAAAGGATGATACATAAGTTACCATATTTTATATTCATTTCTACGTTTTATGCAATGCTATTATTCTCTTGAAGAAGAAAAGACAATATTTAAGAATTGGAAATAATGATCTGTATAATACGCATAAAGTATGCTTGCCGCAGGTGTATAGTTTAGCGTCGCCGGCCGTGACCATAAGCACAAACACGCATGAGCCAATCGAACCGATTTGTTGAAGAAATAGAGTGAATGAACATGAAGAATGTAGTAGAGACATTTTAATGAATTCTAATATAATAATTATTATAATTGATTATAATAACTTTACGATAATAAATAATTACTATAATAATACCATATTTAATCACTATTGCATATCTTTTTTGTCTTCGAACTAAAATATGCGCTCTTTAATATACATTGAAACAAAAGAAATATCTCAAGAATTAGTTATAATTATTACATGATAACAAATTAATATTACAGTTATTTAATTAATTATAATAATTACATTATAATAAGAAACTATTATATTTCTTTTTGAATTTTTAACTAAAGTTTATGGGAATTATTATACATAGTTGAAGTAGAGGTAGAAACCAAATTTGCTTTAGAAAAAACGAACGAAAATAGTTTTTGTACAAAAGATCACAATATTGGCAAATGTCATGTTAAATTAACTATGATCAGGGTAGATTGCGCTCAGATGGGCTAGATACCTGTTGATCTTTTTTACCGAAAGAATGCTTCTGCTAAAAAATATATTTCCATTATTTTTAGGGGTCTTATTTTTAAAAGTAAGCAATGAAATATGCACTGTCTACGCAAAATTCATATGTTATGAAAAACATTTTCAAAATTTTTGGTTTCCAGGATTGCACATCAAAGCGAATTTTCGCTTTTATTTCTGCGAATATGAAATAAAGGTACAAGAGACAACTAATGACAGAATCACATGATGACATGAATCACTACCGAAGGAGGCTTTCTCTCCTTCGGTAGTAAATTCTCTCTTTCCGGAGAAAAGCGAATTCTCGTGTGATCTTTTCACTCTGCGGCACTTAATTAACGCCTCCTTTGGACGAATCTAAGTGTTTTGGCGAGAAGCCAGTCAAGGCTGCGTTTGACACGGTCGAAATATACAAGTTTTACGGAGACGCCGTTGGCGAAGAGGATCAGAATGCTGAACTGAGCGCTGATAGTCCGACCCCAGCTTAGCTGTAGCTCTTGTTTTCGTGTTTCTTCTGATGTGTAACGTCAGTACGAAGATCTTTTTTAATCTCCGATTGATCATAAAAGAAGAAAATGAATTTATTACCAAAAGGCATACAAAAACGTAGTTACTCTATGAAAATTCAGGCATTTTTCATATCGGTGGACAAACTTTCCGGTCTGTCTGCGAAGAACGTTCCCGCTAGCGTTTTGAGATGGGTCTGTACGTTGTTTTGAAGCTCCACATTGGATTGGAAGATTTGGTCTCCTAACTACTTCTTCAGTTCAGAAATGAGAAGAAACTCATGCTAAGTCGGGGCTATACGAAGGGTTATCAAATAAGTCCTATTCGAAGTGCTTTAGAATAGCTCGGACTTAACGTCGAGTGATTTTTCGTCTCTTTCCTGGATTGAAGAACTGCCTCTCCAATTCTTCAACTCGGGCCAAATTTTCCAGACGAATGAGGAGCTTTAAAACCCTGTTCAAGCCCATGTCACATCTCTAGGGTTAACGTACTTCATAGAGGGGATCGGAAAGCTTGTCCATCAGTATGAAAAATACCTGAATCGTCTCGGTGGTTTTGTCGAAAAGTAATCATATTTCACACGGCCTTTGGTAAAAAATTCGTCATGTTCATTACTCTTGTAATTTTTAATCGTCCATCGAAGGACGGGGAATGAAAAAGGGGCCGTCTTGTAAGCAGTTTTATTTAGAAAATACTGCATGAAGGCAACCCTCGCCTTAGGCAAACAGCTCTTGTTCGTTTTGCCGCATTCAGTTAAATAAATAAATAATAATAATAATAAATACACATATATTGGCATCATTTTTATTGATTATATTTCACTGATTTAAACTGCGAAGACTTTTAAGTTTTATGCTTTTATTATTCCCTTGCCTGCATACATAAGTCACAAACTTTTGAAAGGAATAGAGACATTAAGACGCATATATTTAAATTACCCTGAAGTCCTGAAATGTTTTTCATGCAATTTCAGTAATAGGGCCCTTGAACATTTAAGTTGAGAAACATAAGTGGAAATGCAGGTTTGGAATGACGCAAATGAGATTGAGGTTAGAAATAAGTAATGAAGTCACCATTTTACTACAGCTTTTTGAATGAAAGAGATATCGAAAAAGAAACCTTTTCTTTCTAAAGAAAGTCTAGATGATATTCACTGCGTTTTATTTCACTATCTGAAATGAGATGCTTTTGAAATGTTTCTATTCGAAGAAGTTGAGAATTCTTTTTTTTATTTGCTTGAGTATATTAAAGTAGGTGGGGATTGCGTTTTAAGAAACGGATGCTAGTATCTTTTACTTTGCTGCATTTTCATGTTATTATTTCTGGCTTTCGCTTTACATTAAACTCATTTTCTTTGCTTTAATATATTTTCTTTCTAATGTTAGGGTTAAGAATGCGTACTAATACAGCATGGAACATTTCAGTGTATTTATGTTTAGATAACGTTGCTATATATAAACTTGAAGGAGTTGCAAAAGCCAGTTTATTATACAATTTAATGAGCAAGAGTCTTTCGAAAGAGAAAATATGAATGGAATATATACGCTGATAAATGTAAAAGAAATCTGAAGAGCAAGCAGTTCTAGGGATATATATTTATTTTAAATAACCAGTTAAATTTAATTTTAAGTTACTTTCCTATAAGCCTTCATTCCCCTAATTGTTAGTACCAAAATATTTAAATTTTGTAGCGCGCGTAAGAAATGCAAGTTCTACCAGTGGAAGAAAAAGTTTAAAGGGAAAGTTGAGAGAGTCTGGGAAATCTCTGTGCGTTGCTGTACGCAAGCTTCCGCTTAGCAGTTATTGCTGGTGAGACGTGGCTTAATAGCTATTATCTTGCTACCTTCACTCATCTATGCGCTGTAGAATACAGAATTGTATCAGCCATGTAGTGTAATTCTACTACTTGTGAATATCTCCAGTTTTTAGTTTGATTCTGCTGTTTCAGTTACCACCCAAGCAGAGGCGTAGTATGTTAGCGTGAAGTAGCTAAAACCCTTTCCGCCCACTGCGATTGTATCGGCTATGTCACTAGTTTCGTTAAGGGGTTAGCATTTTTCTCTCTGACTTAAGGGAAGCCTCCGAAATTGCCATTTCTATATATCATTTTATTACATATAAAAAGATAATCTTTCAATCTGACTGTTCATCTGACCAATCATTAGTCTGATTAAAACTGACAGTTCATCCGAAAACGTCGGAAATGCAGAATTGCCTATGGTCCTGATGATACCGGATCTGGGACTTCTACACACTGCACAGCAAAAAGCATTGTGTTACTCTACTAGGCGATAAGGCGTATTGTACGAAAACGATAACGAGTTTCAGAACATATTTAGTTTGTTTTATTTTAATATTTATCATACTTTAAACCTTTAAAAGACACACTACCAGCTACAAAAAATCTATGTCCATTCTACGAACAACCAGTGGCCGAGTGATTTATAGCACTGAATTCAGGGAGTTTGTCCCAAGTTCGATTCCAAGAGAACAAGCTATCTACATGGTTATTTCCTGTACTTTCCTCCAGGTATAATGAGAATATGAACCAGTTTCCTCAGAATATCCTCCACAAAAGCATTCATCCTTCTGGGCAGATAGCTTTTGTGTGCTTTATCATATCCAAATAAACTAATCTAACTTCGTTCCATTCCACTGTACATGCACGACATGGCAAAAAGTGCTCTGATGTTAAGAGGACGCCCATCCAGTAAGTGAAAATCTGAAGTACGAAGCACAGCGAGGGTCAATTGATCTCAGCTTTACTGCTTCCAAAATATAAAAATCTCTGAAGTGGCACCTGAGCTAAAATATGATGGACGGTAATTCTTCCACGCCTAGATTTTAATGGCTGTTTCTCGTTTCTTTTAAGAATCATCCCTAAAGTGAGGGAGAATTTAAAATACATCACATTCTCTCTTGTGTGTTTTCATAGTGTAAGCAATGAATGCGTCCAACTAGCAACTACACTGCATTTTAAATCCTAGCGGAATTTGCTGATTTTAGAAGTCTTCTGCTTTGAAAGTTTAAAATACTCTTTAGTAGCGCCCCATCAGTGGCCATATGATTAAGAAAGTTAAAATCTAGAGTTGGTGTACGATCCCAGGCGCTCGGTGTGGTTGCATGGTCACGCCGACACATAAGGTCGTGATTTTACTCTTGTGTGACGTAAATACGAGCTAGTTCTACGAAGAAAGCCTTCCAGAAAAGCATCCCTCCTGTTAGGAAGGTACTCCTCCTTTGCTTAGCCATATTCAGACAACCTAATTTCTACAGTAGCAGCAGAATTAAATAGTTGTGAAAGATAGCTCATTCCCAAGTAGGGATTTATATTTTAAATAAACAGTTAAATTTAATTTGAAGCTCTTTCCTATAAGCTTTCATTCCCCTAATTGTCAGTGCCAGCATATTTAAATTTGATAGTGCACGTAAGGAATGCAAATTCTACCAGTGGGAGAAAAAGTTAAATATCGAGTTCTAGAAGAGAAAGTTAGAGAGTCTGGGAAAACTCTGTGCGTATTGGTAACGCAAGCTTCGGCTTAACATTTATTGTTGGTCAGACGTGGCTTAACAGCTATTACCTTGCTGCCATTAAGCTCATCAACACGCTGTAGGGTACATGATTGTATAAGCCCTGTAGTTTAATTCTACTGCTTGTTAATATCTTCAATTTTTGAGTTTGATTTTACTGTTTCAGTTATCGTCCAAACAGAGGCGTAGTATGTTAGCGCCGAGCCGACGCATTGTAAATAAGTTAAAGAGTGTAATAAAGGACAGTTTTAACACTTTGTCTGTGCAGTCACTATTTTCCAGATTTCACACAAGAGTTAGACAGCAGAACTCTACACCTATTTGCATTTGGATGACCGATTTTTGTCCTTCTTCTCAGTCACTCTTTACTTGAGAAGGTAAGGAATTACGTCTTTTTTTCTTGAGTGTTCGCCTGATGTAACAAGGCGCAATTAACTTTTCATATCTCTTGGCTTCGCAAAGTCAAACCGTGTCTGCAGTGGCTCACGAACAAAAATGGGCGGAAGTTAATTAGTTATCATTACATATCGCTGACTGAGTTGTAGTCGCTCCCCCCCCCCAGTTCCAGTCACCTTTTAAAAGGTGAAGACTGTAAGAAATTATCGCATTCTCTTGTATCTCAAAATATCAGGGATGCATCTTTTGACACAGCGTGGCTTCAAATAGCACAAATGGCGTTCGCCGAAATATGAAAAAGAAAACAACGCAAGGGAAAATCGTCGTCGTTTTTGAGGAGATCCTTGAAATGATAGATTTCAGATACATGATTACGCTTAAGCACGCATAAAAATTTTCCTTATTCTTAGAATCATTCGAATTTTCTTTCATAGTTACAAATTTATTCCGAAATTCAAGTGAATCTACATTTATTTTAACATTTAGAGCTAAAATATTCCGAATTATTATTATTATTATTTTTTTTTTCATTCAAGTGAATTTTTATTCTTTAGGAAATGTAGCATATTTTGAAACAAAATCAGTGCCTCAATAATTTATTTCTTCTTGGAGAAAAATTCGAACAGGTTCACTCATTTAGATAAGCAACATTATAAAAAGAATTTAAAGTTAGTTTGACGTAAAAAAATTATATCTAAATTTTCAAAGAACTCATTTTTGAGAAAAACTCGAAAAAGGAAAAAACATTTCTCTATTAGCCACATTTTAAAACTTTTTAAATTTCTTTGACTATAATCATGTTGTGATAACTGCTTTGTAGTTTCGTTTTATTTCTAGATTCTTGCTGAGTGATTTTATAAATCCTTGTTTCAGCTTTGAAGAATGGTTAGGTATGTTATGTTAATCGACTAAGGTAAAGAAACACGAGGCCTATCTGTCTACAGAGTAGGATGTCTTCATAGAGGAATTTTTAAGGGAAACTGGCTCGTACCCACGTGACATATGGGGAAAACCGCAAAAACCAACTATGCAACCAGCCCGTTCGTCGGCATTCGATCCCAGGATGAATTACCTGTGTTCAGCGATGTTACCGCTTGGATACTGGTGAGTCCTTTAAGAATGGAAAATACTAACAAATCTATTGTTAGAAGCTTCATTCAGTCCATGGATATGCAAATGTAAATGATTCTTCGAATTCGAATCTCTGAAAATTAATTTTTTTTTCTTAACGGACGCAATTATGAAAAGAAGTGCTTACGCATCATACCAAACAGAGCAGAAAAGTGTAAAAAATACCTTAAAATTTCAGTCAAAAGCTATTTAAAAGATACCTCTTGAAAGTCTTTCTACACTCACGTTTGTGAAAATTGCAACACCAAGAAGGAATCGTCATAATTGAATGCAATTTAATACACAGTTGAGTGGTAGTGGTACAAATAAATGATTAAATGTTCAAAGCAAACAAACAAGAACAAGAGATCAGAATCAGTATTTTGTGTGGCCACCACGCGCCGCAATAAGTGCTGCTACACGACGTGGCATGGAGTCAAACAAAGTTTGAATGTCTGACTGAGGAAGAGCATTCCATATCGTTTGTACGCGTACCCAAAGTTCGTCTGCAGACGCAACAGGACGAGGATCACGAGCAAGACGCCGACCAATGACATCCCACACATGTTCAATTGGCGACATATCCGGGGAACACGCAGGCCAAGGAAGAAGCTGTACCTGCTGCGCTGCAAAGAAGGATTTAACAATCCGAGCAGTATGAGGGCGGGCATTGTCCTGTTGAAATACAGCGCCTGGCAAGCTTTGAAGGAAGGGAACAGCTTCGGGCTGTAGAACTTCACGGATATACCGGTTGCTGTTCAGATTGCCCACAATTCGTAGCAATTGAGATCGTCTATGATATGCTATGGCGCCCCAGACCATAACTCCGGGTGTTCGTCCACTGTGGCGTTCGATAATGCACTCCGGAAGGTGGCGTTCACCGGCATAGCGTCTGACACGAATGCGGCCATCATGGTACCACAAATTAAAGCGGGATTCGTCAGAAAACACGACATGCTGCCAATCAGCACGCCAGTCTCTATGCTGATTGGCCCATTGTAGCCGCAGGCGGCGATGGTCGTGCGTTAGGGGGATCCTGTATAAAGGAGTCCGTGCGCGCAGTCCACACTGCAGCAGACGTCTACGAATTGATGAAGCACACAATGAAACACCTGTAGCTATTGACCACAGTGCTGCCAATTGTCTAGAGGAAGCTGTACGGTCCGTCCGCGCCATGCGGACCAGGTGTCTATCATCGCGAGCTGACGTCACATTTCGGGGTCCACTCCCGGATTTCCGAGTTGTCCGACACTCGTCCGTCCACTGCTTCCAAACGCGCATCACTGTGCTGCTGTTACGCTGCACACGAGAGGCTACTGCACGATACGACAATCCAGCTTCACGAAGGCCGATGATTCTCCCTCGTTCAAACTCTGTAAGTTGTTCAAATCTCGCTCTCTTTCGTCGACGAGGCATAAGTACAGATTGAGTTAACGTTTACCACTAGCAGATAACCACCGATAACCATACACGCCTCGCTACAGCCGTCTATTTATTCGGATCCATCAGCCGTTCAGAGGGCGCTGCTCAGCATACGCATGCGCTACGGATTTGCAATTCTAATCATTTGCATATCATGTGCTACTTTGCATTTCCTGAAAATTTCAGCTCACTCGCGTAAGTCCTTCATGGTGTTGCAATTTTCACAAACGTGAGTGTATAAAAGAGGGACATATCTGTCTTAATTTACAACTTTTATCTTAATTTACTAGCGTTTAGTACAACAAACTTAAACATATTATATATATTTTTGAAAACAGGAAGGCCTGCTTTATTTTTTAAAATCAAATCTAAAAAAACGATTTTTGGAAGATTAATTTGGTCTTATTTTCCTTAAGTGCTATAACGTAGCACTGAAGTTTACTAATTTGCAGACTTTTAATATTTTTAAGTTGTTTTCTTGATTTTTCAGTAAACGTTTATTAGTTAATACAAAAATATGAAAAACAGAAGTAAATATTTTCCTTATTTCTTTTTGTTCTCACAAATCATTACCCGAAAATCCACTTAATTTTTTTTAACTCAGAAAACACATATCTGCGATGTTGTTATCATGCGATGATTTGTAGGTGCTTTTCTTTTTACCATAGAATTCTGTAAGAAAATGTTTTAAAAGTTGCTAAATTTTTTTGTACCGCTTTATTTTCTATCGCGATGTTTTCATCTTACTTTCTTTCCTCCCATGATGTTTTCGACGAAGACATAGGCTTCGGGTTTTTCTCCACGACGTTTTTATTCGCGATGTTTTCGTTTGTCACTGGGCCAAAAAAGTGCCGAAGGGATTCAGGACCCAAGACCCTCATTTGTGACGTGTGACGCTTGGAATGAATGCTTTGATTTGGTTTAATTAATTACGGCAAAGCACCGGAGGGCCGTCTGCCTAAGGAGATATATGCTTTCGTGGAAGACTTCTTAAGGGAAACTAGCTCAGATCCACGTTGTAGGTACGGGAAACCGCGAAATCTGTAATGCAGCCAGCCCGTTCGCTTGGAAACGAACTCAGGTAGAAATACCAGTGTTCAGCGATATTACTGTTGGACCACTAATGGGCCTTTTGGAATCAAGGTCAATAATAATAATAAAATAAAACCGTCGAAAAGCGGATGCACAGTAAAAAAAATTGCGATATTATGTGTTAAATAATAATTAATTTTTCATCGATTGATTTTAATAGTTGAATGCATGATTAGAGTATGAAGAAGAGTTCAGAATATTTGCCTGGCATGATGATAAGCATGGATATGATAATTATGCCATGGGTATGGTAATTAATGCAGTAGAAGGAGAAAAATCGTTTGTCATATAGTTTAGTGAGAATAATAGCTTATAGTCGTGTTTATGGAATTCGTTTATAATTTTATATTGTGAAGAATAAAAGCGTGCGGCGCCCATAATAAATTAAAGAAAAGACTATGATATCTGACAATGCAATAAAATTAATAGATTTCGTTATTTAGGCGTCCCGAGCTTTTATTTGCGATTGTGGATGAATTTTGTAAGTAGTATTAGGTAATAAGTTATCAAATTATATCATAGCTATTTTTCCCCTTTTAGTGCATTAATTATCATATCCCTTTTAAGGAAAAGCTTATTGTATGAAAAAAAGTATATGTATTTTACTTTTGAAATGAAAGTAAAAATTATCAAGCATTATAATTAAAAGCTATAAGGGAAGAGAATGCTTTGCATTTTGAATTCAGTGAGAGTACGGCACATGTAAAGGTTCACTATTGAAAAATTGGATTTTAAAAATAATGGCGAGATAAAATTCCAAAATAGCTGTGATTAACAGAATCCCATTCATTCATTTTCTTTTACTTCTTCGGAGATACGGATCTGTATTAGTGCATCCGCAAATTCCACATGCGAAGCGAAAGGTGCCTAAAATACGCCCATGGAGATAAACGTAATAAATGGCTTTTATTATCGAGTATGCCTTCGTTAGGAAGTTTATGCTTGAATAATTTATTCTCCAAAAAGCTTAATATCCTTGCTTTATCAATGGATTGAGGTTTGTAGGTCCCACCCATTCGAGATGTATGAATGTTCCGAGAATACAAATGCATCGTTCCTCAAGATGCACAAATTCTGGAATGTCTTTAATGAAACACTTTAATTTTGATATAATATATTTTAAGTGTATGGATCTTACACTTTTCATTTAATATTTTTAGATAAAGTTTTATGCAAACAACCAAAAATTGTCGAATACATTAATTTGTATATAGTATTAATATTTCAATTTCTAAGCTAATTTATATCGCTAAGAAAAGTCTCAGAGCGTAGTACATGAGAATTAACGCCGATTTCACTTGTAAGGAATTATCGCATTCCTTCTTGAGTGTGTCGATGCGTAACCATTTTCAACTATAATATTTTTTTTTCAAAAGAGGTATTTTAGGTTATAATAGTGATCTTTCCCATAATTTTATGATCACAAAGTATGTCGTATCACCTAGAAGAGGGAATTACAGGATTTTAGCAAATTCATGAATTCGACTTTTTCCGTACCAGGAAATAAGAAGAAATTACCTCGAAATCCTTATTCTAAAGTAACAGGGTATATAAAGTAGAGGATCTACGTATGTTTCAAATCCCGGCGAGGTCTTAGCTGACTTTTCAGGTTTCCTGTATTGCAAATTTTCTATGCAAGGATCATAGCTAAAAATTTAAAAAATATTTTCCTAACAAGAAACATTCTAATTAAGCTTTTTAATCTCATGTACGAAGTAAAAAGGAGGTATTGTAATCGCAAAACATTTCGGGTATCATATTTCAACAAAAATATCCATTTTGACAGCTATCAAATGCAATTTAATGATGGTTTTGCGTGACATCTGTAGGTAAGGACAGAATGAAGGACTCTTTTCTCCCAAAAAAATTATAAAACTGATTTAAAATGGATTCTGAGGATATTTTTTCGTAGCACCTGTACGTACATACGTACGATGCATAACTCAAAAACGAGTAGCCTCAGAACGTTGAAATTTTGTATGTAGGACTGCTATAGCATGCAGATGCGCACCTCCCTTTTTGGCTGCAATAGGCCGCACCAAAAGTATATACATATATGTACATATATATCCAATCTGTTATAAGGCTCAGTGAGCTCTGTTTTTTTAGTCTTATATGTTAGTAAATTGTGCATTTTTTTGCTTTAAAAATGATTGAATCATAGTGTTCTTATGTTCCGGTTAAGGGTTTTATGCCTTTAGTAAATTTGCATGCAATATTTGGAGAATTATCAACAATTTAAAAGTTGTTTAAGTGCGGTTAAGCCTAATTATTTTTACCATAGCAGCCATATTTGTTTACATTTGAGATTTAGCAGAATAGTGAATTTGTTGGCAATCTAGATTCGCAACAGCAGAGATAAGGCCTTCTTTTATTATTGCAAATTAAATTATGCTTAATCCATTCTGGAATTTATTCGAGGAAATACAAGTAAGTCTTTGAGATTTACTTCGTAATTTTTAATATGGATTTTAAGGTTTTATGTATTTTGTGAATGAGGAATACTGAACCGTCTGTGAAAACCTATTTCTTTTTTTGTTTGTTTGTTTGTTTAATTTCTCTTTTATACATCGTTTTAGACTTTTTATAGTATTTGACTACAACATGTGGCAACGATTAGATAATACTTCAGATGATACGCATTATTTTTGGGCATTCTGAGTTATAAAATGAATTAGATGCTAGCGTCAGAGTGTCGGTATGGTAAACAAATATAGTGTTTTTAAAGAGTGCTTTTATTCTGGTTTGATTTATCTGTGAAGTAGATTTAATTCAATCCAATACGTTTAAATAAAATGCAGGAAAAAAGTGCGTATAATTTAATATTCCGTACAGGGAAGTTATTTGGTGTACACATCAGATTTTTTAACTTTGCTTAATTAACTTGATTCCATTAGAAGCAAGAAGATGACGGAGCAAAAATAAAGACAGCGGATTCCCTCGCGAATTGATTCAAAGAACCGATTCGTTTTACTGAATGAGCAAACGATGATTCGACAAATCGGAGCTGTAGATCCTTTAGAGTTCACCCACTGAGAGCTCTTGTTGAAAGTGTACATTAAAGTTCGATTCCCATTCTAAGGAGAAAGGTATGTTTACCCACCCATATTGAGTTAATTATTTCGCAACTTCTTCATTTTTTTTTTCTACTTTGTTGCTTTTATGCAGAAAGAAAGTTTTACTCTCAGAAAATCTCAGAATAATAATACTTATGAATTCGAATTTTTTCTGTAGCAGTCATTACCATGTTTACGAAGCATGGTTTGGAGGTAAGAAGAAATTACCTTGAAGTTCTTATTCTAAAGTAACAGGGTATGCAAATTGGAGTAACCATATTTGTAATCCTAAATTTAAGTGAACGCTATTACCTCTCATTACCATTAGTGAAATTCAGGCAATTAGACCATTTCACTGTTGTAATGACAGTATTTATAATCGCAATCTATTTTTGCATTGTGCTCATGAATGTTGTCATCACATTAAGTCAGTGAAATGGCCCGAGTGCTTGGACTGCACTCACTAATTATCAATAGCTTGTTTTACTACCAGTCATATTTTATTGCATTTCATAACTGAAAATTTGCTGCACTAGTTACTAATAACACTTGGTCAGGAAATATATGTGTTTGTATTGGTATAATTGTTACTTCCTCTGCCACATAATAATAGTAGCAAGTGAATATTTAAATGGGAATTATTGGTGAATGCAGCTGTAAGTTATGTTGCAGTGCAAAATTGAAAAGCCTTCAATCAAAATCAATGTTTCATGATATTTGCCATTTGTTTTGAAACATCTTTCAGTTTTCATGTTAACTTAATTCTTACAAATTATAACTATTTTTCTAATTTCATCCTATGACCGAAATTAGTTGTTTTCCAGACGCTGTTCACACATTTTTAGACGACTTTGCTTTGCTATAAAAAATCGCTTGCTTGGAAATTTTTTTTTAAACTGCAACTATTAAAACTGCAAATTGTCGTCTGCTACTTGACAATTTTGTTTTCATGCAAAATGGCGCTTTTAAAGAAACAGTGGAAGGCTATGCTATGCTCTTTCCGAAGAATATTATTCGTATTTAGTTATTAAGAAATGCTGTGATAATTTTTCGATATCTTAAGCAACGATATTGTTAACAAGAACGAAAAAAACCTGAAAAATAGGCTTTAAGGAAAAAAATTGTTCAAAATACATATCCAAGGAAAAAACGGAATGTTGCAAATGTAAGAAATATAATATTTAAAGAAAATTTGCGAAGTCAAACGACAGTTGGAAAATCATTAAAATGCTCAGTGTCAACTGTAAACAAAATGATTAAGGCTGATTTGAATCTTAAAACGGCGAAAAAAGGTAACATGCATCGTCTTTCTCTACGACGTACCGCCAAAAGCAAAACCCGCTGCAGAATTCCGTATGAGAAACAGTTATTCGGGCGAAAATGGAAAAATGTTGTAACAGTAGATGAATCTTACGTATATTTGAACATTACTCAATGAAGAATGCAATGAAGGAAGCAACGAAGAACAATGGGTTCAATAAATTTAAGCTCACGCATATAGGGAAAGCAAAGCTT
>KK116038.1:365430-382976 GCA_000611955.2 Stegodyphus mimosarum
CTCTGCAGCCGAATCCTACCTGCAACTTTAAAATAAAGTAACGAAATTGTTGAAAAATTCAAAAACTATCTGAACACTCAAAATAAAATTTAGGAGGAATATTTTAAATTTATTGTTTAATTTAATCTAGTTTCTTGATAATAAATGCTGCTGCTTTTTATATTAATTCTTTTTGCTGTTATTATTATACGACAAATTAAATTCATCAACTTCTACTGCTATTATAGGATAAAGGGAGTATTATAATAGTATAATAAAGACTACAGATCACTTGGGTTCATAATTGTTTTTAATTTATTATATTTTATTGATTTATAAATAGAATCACCTGTTATAGATGTTAAATGCAGATGTCTTGTTTAAAACACTTAATAGGTAGTTTCGAGAGACTATAATTCAGTTCAGTTGAAATTAATGAAGGGTTTAATATAAAGCGTGATGTTTTTGCATGCTGCTACTACCGAGATCCGAAGGATCATTAGATTTGTCGAAATACATCAAACATAAAAAATTATGTCTGCTTCCGCCGGGATTCGAACTCTGGACACCCCAACTGCTACCTGAATTTCTTCGAATTAACAGCTTGAAAGAAAGGTGTAAGGAGGGAGAAAATACTTTACACTGCAATTAACGGTGATCTACTTCCTTAGGAAGTGTGAATGATAAACTCTGAGTAAAAACTTTAAGGCCAGTAAAAATTTTTGAGAAAATGTAAAATGAAATAAAAGGGATTCAAATAATATTAATTGTTAAAGTTCATTGATAAGAAATAAATGCTAAAAACATAATGTTGTAAATACATAATTATGAGAAACATGTGGTTATTTACAAAGTTAGTATTTCTGCCTGAGTAAAAACATTAAGGCCACCAGTCATTTTTTAAAAATAAATATAATCGTGTAATTACCATTGCAACTACTAGCTTGTGACAACGCTGCAAGTTTCATATTTGTCATACGTTTCTTCGAAGTATTAGTGATCTTTGTGAAGATGGCGAAGGGTAAGAAATTAACTGATCGTGAAAGAGGAGAGATCGAAGCTTTGTCTTCAACAGGAATGAGTAGTCGTGCTATTGCGATAAAGATGGGAAGATCAAAGACTGTAGTCAACAATTATTTAAAGTTGAAAGACAATTATAGTAAAAAGAATAATGGGGGAAGACCTAAAGCTTTGTCTTCGCGTGATGAATTAAGAGTTTGCCAACTTCTATCTACTGGAAAGTACTCAACCAGGAAACTGATTCCGACGATAAGTTTAAAAGTTTGTCAAAACAGGATTTATAACACAATTAGAAGGTCTGGAAGGTTCACTTATACAGCAAAACTGACTAAGCCTCAGTTACTGCAGAGACACAAAATAGAGCGTTTGAATTTTGGCCAGAAAGTCATGACCTGGGACAACCAATGGATAGAAATTATTTTTTCTGACGAAAAAAAATGGAATTCGGATGGACCAGATAGATGGCTGTAATTTCTACTGGCGATATAAGAAATGAAAAAGAAATGTTCTCCAAGCGCCAATCAGGGAGAGGGTCTGTCATGACTTGGGGCTGTTTTGCTTATAATGGTGTGGACTCTGTTGCATTCGTTTCAGGTAGAATGAATTCACAAGGATACCAAAATATCCTAACAAATCGTCTTTTGCTAAGTGCTGAATGTCTTGCTGGAGAAAATTGGAAATATCAGCAAGACAATGCATCTAACCATTCGAGTAACAGCACAAAAAATTGGTTCCATGTCAACAATGTTGAAACTGTGAAATGGCAAGCTAGATCACCTGACCTAAACCCAATCGAGAACATTTGGGGTGACTTAGCAAGAAGAGTTTATGCAAATGGGAGACATTTTACATCCAACAACAGAGCTGTAATTTACTATCGAAGGTGAATGGTATAAAACCGACCCCACCCTTTGTCAAAAACTCGTTTCATCCATGAAAACAAGAATATTTAAAGTAATTCGAAGAAATGGCTCCCACACAACCTTCTAAGAATTTGTAATTTTTTTTCTTATATGCTATTTTCTATGTTGGCCTTAAAGTTTTTACTCAGGCTCAAATATTCATCTGTGTGTTCTGTAATATTTTCTAATAATAAAATATTTGCAAATTAATTTTTCTACTTTTTTTTACTTTTATTTAAGCTTAATAATTATCAATCAAATGGTATTTTAATTCCTCAGTTTAAATGTTTCCATTTTCTCAAACATTTTTACTGGCCTTAAAGTTTTTACTCAGGCTGTAGGTAAGTTAGATTATATGAATTTAACTTTTAGAATAAAGCAAAAGACTGTCTATGGAATTATAAAAACTCTTTATGCTACCTAAGAGAGAATTTTAAAAACGCCTTTCTCATTTCGCCGAAAAAGAGTATTAAATGCATAATAGGTACTAACGTATGAACTTAATTTGAAGATTTTTTTATAGATGAAAAGGTAGAAGTTAAATATCGAGGCAAATCGGCGGTTTTCGTGCCTTTTGTTTTAGAAAGATTTCCGAACTATCAATGTTTTTTGTAAGTCCGTAACACAAATTTCAATTACTTAATCAAGATTACGCGATACATTAAAAAAAGTAAAACATTACATTCTTCTTCAAATTTTTCTGTAACAGTTTTCCATTATTCTTCTTCCGAAGTACACAGCTATCTGTTTTCGCTTAAAAAAAGGAGAGAATTGCGGAGACTTTGCTTTATGCAAACATCGGCAACAGCAGCTATCTAGAAACAGTGTATACTCGTTGTTCCCTTTAGAAAATTTTCAGCAAAATTTTGTATTCTTGCAGAAATGTTGCCGCAGTTCTTTCCGTTGCTGGCAAATTCCCCAAGCTTACATTTTAAAACTAACTTTAAGGCAAAATATTTCATAATTTGTTTATGAAAACTGTTGGAACTTGGAATACAACGAAAAAAAAACCCATACGAAAATGGCGGCGTTGCTTGACTGAAGGATTGTTATGAACATGGTTGTTGGAGCAATGGTTATGCGTATGGTTGCTACAGTTTGTCACGTTCTGAAAATTTGGCGACTTCTACTTAAGTGGATGCGTTAATACGTAGGTGCATGACATTTGAAAACATTATGAAGTCGGCTTTCGAAAAAGATGTTTAAATTATAGACTTGGCATAGACGTTATATTTATTCAAAGTAAGTGACACTTTGTATTACTCTAATTATTAGTATCCGCTTGTTCGGCCAGCCACTTAAAATAGTTATCATAAAAAAGAAGAAAACGTGCAATGATATTAAGAAGTCCAATGAATGTAATTAAGATTGAAATGCATTTTCACTAAAATTTCTCAGTTTAAAAAATAGAAAATATATTCTTAAGAACTGCGTTTATTCCTTTTAAATCTCTTAGTTTCTTAATTAACAGCAAACAGATCAAAACTGAAAGTTAAATACCTTAGAAAATGCCAACATACTGGCGCGGGGAAGGTGAAATTATTTTATTTCCATAATAGTACAGCATTGCTTTTAAATAACCGAGTTCTGAAAACTAAATATCTAGTGTCTTATCGAATGACAACAATCTAATAAGCTCGAGATAAAAATGCTGTATTTTGCGCAGTATTGCCATAGCTTGCTTTGGAACAGCTGAATTTTTTAATTAAAGGTTCCTTAATTTCTCGCAAAAGATAAAATAAGTAAAGAAATAATTTAAAAACTTGTAAATTCAAAATTCAGATTTCGGGGTGCGCATGTTCGGGTGGAGGACCAGGTATGTTCAAAATGCGGTCGTTCTAAGTGCCGCAGTGCGAGAAAGACGCATACATACATACAGATTCTTCATCATTTAGCAATAAAGAGAATAGCTATTACGTGAACATATTCACTGGTAAAGCATTAAATATTTTCATGAAAATAATTAAATGTATTCATTAATATCTTAGTTATATCATAATAGATAATTTTTTACGCAATTACGTTTTCTAAGCATTTATTGAAAGACAGTAAGAAAAACGACATACATAATCCTTTAACTTTCGTTTTAATGTACCATCATAACTTTACATCTTGTATTCAGCAGTCCTTAAGAAACTCAAAAACAATACATTCGCTTCTGTACGCAACTGAGGCTCAATTCTTTAAGCCTGTAAAAAAGTATTTTTATTTCTGGAGCAAAAATTTACTTAAAACCCTTTCCCATTACTATCACAAGCATTCCAAGTTCTTTACATGAGGGGCCTCCTTTACTGTCGGAATTGTATTCCTATAGACAGCATCAATTCCTCGAACGAAATTAAGACATAATGGACTGATCGAATCTTTTATTCAATCACTTCATTCAGTCGAATCCAAATCGGAACATTCCAACAGACAGCGATATTCGAAGGTGTTGTACACGCAATCGAACTTTCGAAATTCAGTCGAACTGTCCAGACAACGAATTAAATTCGGAGACACTTACTAACTTTAACTATTTTTCACCCGGCGATCCAGAAATTAAATTGCTACTCCGGCCATTAGGAGAATGGGAGTACCCATTGTGTGGAAAGAGCTGGAACGAGAACTTCCAGGCTATTAATTCTAATGAGTTGTATTCAATATGTAATATAAAAAAACAACCAAAGCGAATTAGAGATTACTTGTTAAAGGTTATTCTGATTCTTACAAATTAGAAATAATGGAGGGAAAATCGTGTAATTTAGTTCTTGTTTTGAATGAAATATTCATTTGTATCGCCTTATAAAATTTTGACAAGTGTATAAAGCAGCTGAAATTACTGTAGTCGACAGGTACAAACTGGTTCATTCCTAGCTGCAATTGGCAAAATTATACTAACGGGAATTTTTGAGACCAGAAATAAATAACCCCAATAGCTCTCAAAAAGTATTCTGACAACTTTCGAACCACCATTTATTCTGTAAACCTCGACACAATTTTTCTTTGCATATAAGACAGAGAGAGAGAGATACAGTGATACCTCGGTACGCATACGAAATACGCCCAATTTGGTAAACGTCCTGCTTGGAAGCGAAAATGTTTTTTTAATATACCATATTTGTTTAGAATACGACTCGGATCGAGTCATGACCTCATGTTTTACACTTGTTTACCTCTTTCGAGACAATCCTATGACTGATCATGAAATTCAATACGCCTATTTATACTATTGAATAAACAACTCGCGCTATATCCCTGTATTTTCAAGTGAATTTGCATTTTTGTTTGCGTAAAAGGTTTGTAAACTCATTAACAATAACTCGCTAATGAGAATAGCTAGGGAACGAAAATTTGTTCGGATCCCCACAGAAGTGATAAATGAGATTGCTAATTAAGACAGCATGCATATCGCAGATTTGGTTATTGCATACCGTATGCCGAGTCCGATGGTGTCTATAATTGTGACAATAAAAGACACTATCAAAATCGGCTAATATTGTAAAGGGTGTAATCGATTCCCAAAGAAAGATTTAGAGACGTTAGAGCTTGCTGAAAAATTGCTTTTGATCTGGATACCAGAAAAACATTCTTGTAAAGTATCATGTATATTTATGTGCAGTGCTTCATTTATGGGTACTTTTGTATTAACGCATCCATCCTTGGTAGAAGTATCGAAATTTCAGAAGTCGTCAAAATGCGGCAACCATGCGCATAACCATCCTTCAGGTAACCATATTAACTGTAAATTTGAATAAGCAACGTCGCCATTTTCGTACATGCTATTTTGGTTGTATTAGAAGCTCTAAAGGCAAACAAACTGCGATACTTTTGGTCTTCAGCTGAATTTTAAAATATGCGCCTGCGAAAATTTTCCTGCAAACGAAGAAAGTTCTGTGAAATTTTTTGCAGGAATATAATATTTTACCACAAAGGTGGGACCGTTCAGATTCGCATTTGATGGTGTTGTATTTTTGAAAACAAACGTTTTGGAAATGCAATGTGAAAAAGTGTAACGAACACGTCGGCATTGGAAGTAGTAACTAGTTCGAGAATAGTCGGCTGCCATTTTTATCTACTACAGTAGTACAGGTGTCAGATTTATATACTGTCGTAGTTTACAACTAACGAGTGTTAAATTTCGTTTAGAGATTGAAATGACCGGTAAGACTGTGGTAGACTGGAATAATTAGACACGGGAGATATGTAGACAAAGAATAATGAAGAAACAAAAATTATTTGTAATTAGTTTTATAAATTGTTTTCTGGTATAAACATCGAACTAAAACTAAAATATGTACCTGATAATATGTATGATAAGAAATAAACAACTTTCTCGGATTTGAAATTACCATTCTTTTTCTACTTCAGAAATTGCCAAATTGCTCCAAGGTGGTTGCGATAATACCAAAGTACCCATTTATATACAGTACTTATTTTACCCATTGCACTTGTAGTTCAGTATTAAATACTGTCATCATAATAGGAATAGGTTTTTTTCGTAAGGACGAATAAATTATTTTCTCTTGATGTCTTATTGGAAAAGTTCCTTTGGTATATGTCCAAGGATCTAGAATCGACTCATGATGCATATTGAGAATAAGACTGTATACATGAAATTGTAGAAAGAAAATTATTTTGGCTCACAGTTTTGACTAGAACCCCGTTAACCGAAAAATGCAGTTATTTTTATATATGCAAAGAAAGCCTTTGTTGAAAAAGTTTTTTCTTAGTTGAAAGCTTATGTGATCTCTTGGGGTGTGGGCTAATGGATTTGAAATCATCAGAAGAAAGGCAATAAATAAAATTTAAAATAATGTATCATGAAAATATTTACTGATGATTTAATATGAAGATGTATACGAATAGTATGCCATTGATACACCAAAACCAAGAACCAAATTACACCAAAACCAGTTCCATCTCGTCGAAAATAATTTTCTAGCACAGGTCTCCGCAATCTACTACCTGCAGGTCAACGAGTGATCCATTTGAGTTCCGAAAATGAATTATAATATACAAAAATAAACTTTCAAATATAAATATGAAACAAACACTTGAAGAATATATAGAAAATTAACTAAAATAATAATAGCATTTTTACAAATTTTCAGTAATGATCATGCATTTTATTTTAAAAAAGAAAAATTTGTAACATAATTTTAAGGAGAAATCGGTAAGTTTGTAAAAGTAAGCAACGTCAATCCATAATCCATAATTTAAAATAGTTTTGTCCCCATTTCTTTCAATTTACAAATGCGAGCTAATACTTTTATACTTAATATTTACATTAAGAAAGGCAGTCTTGACTGCTTGATGTCACAAATTAATAATTGGGAACCATTGATATCGAAGAGAAAAATAAAGTTCATTCAGTTATATTTATGTTTATAATAATTATAATTATAATTTCTGCGATTAAAATTTTTAAAGCGTATTGGAATTATTTTCTCAATAAGGTGTATCTTACTATTCACCAAAAAAGAGTGTTCTGAAATGAGAAACGTCTTTTTGATACACAGATTTTTGTTGAATTTGATCTACAGCCCAAAAATGTTGCCGACGCCTGGTTTAGCAAAGATAAAGGTCTAAGAGTAAACATATGAATGGAACTTATTTATCGACAGCTTCTGAAAAGAAGGACTGACGATATACAGTAACACTTTTAGTTTTCTTAGTCCTTGAGGAAAAGACAAAGTAATAATCCTTCAAGATCTTTAAATGAAACCACTTACCATTACGAGTGAGAAAAAACTGCATCAGCTTAGTTTAGTATTCACTCATTTACTCACATGTGCTTCACACGAGTTCAATAAAGTCCGTATATCAGCTATTTTTAGTTCCTTTTAACAATGTTACAGTTACTTAAAGTGCAAAAGGTTTAGAATCATTACGGCGTTTTATCTTTAATCAAGTATTCCTTTAATTTGGCAAGCATTGTTTCACTGTTAATAACAACAGTCCCATTACCTAATGGTTAAATATTTACGCATTATTCTTTAAATTTTCTCTATCGAGGTTGGGGGACTAATGGATTCCTTTCAACATTCCACATCAGTCTTCCAGTTCGTTTTAGTCACTGTTTAAAATTAAGTTGATTAATAGAACGCTAAGGGAAAATGAAAATGGAAATAATTGTTTGCGATGAAAAACGTTTCTTCAGACGATATACTTTTGAAGCAAATATTCAATTTCAAAAATCCATTTTATTTTACGTTTATATATTCCTTTCACATATTTACGTTCGTAAATACTTTTGTATAATATTTATTTACACACTTTAATACTTTTACGTATTACACATATAGTACATATTACATACAATGTATTACACATATAGTACATATTACATACAATGTATTACATACTATATATTATACACATGAAACATATTATATATCTGTAATCTTAATATATAGTATTAATGTATCTAAATATATTATTTATTTGGATATTTAGGATTAAATATATTTTTGTATATTTCAAAAGTTCATTTATTTTATTCTTTACTTTTTAATACAAAAATTAACTTATTTTATGCTCATATGCTATAACGATGGTAATGAAAAATATATTCCTTGGGAGTTAATGCATATTTTACTGTTAGAAAATTCCAAAACAATTTCAGTCATTAATTTTTAAAAGAAATTTCTTACTTTAATTCCTGAACTTTGAAAATTTGTAATTTATACAATTTACTTGAGAATTGGGTACTTTTCAGTTATCGGACGGCATTTAGACCAAACATACCAATTAGTTGATGTAACCCCAATGAATGAGTTAATTTCATATGTGACTATTTTACTAAATCCAAAATAAACAGAAAAATAGAAAATTTAATTTTGGTACTTGCGTACTATCGCAACCATCTTAGTAAAATTCGCCAAATTTTCAGATAGTGCCAAACTTTACCACGCGCATAACCAATCTTCCAGCAACCATGCTCATATCAGTCATTTCAATCAAGCAACGCTGCCATTTTCGTATGCATACTGTTTTGATGTATTCCAAGTTCTAACGGTTTTTATACAGAAATCGTGATATTTTTTGGCTTAGTTTTAAAATATGAACTTGTGGAATTGATCAGCAATGGAAAAAACGGGTCTAAAATTTCGGCAGCAATGCAGAATTTTGCTGAAAATTCTCTAAAAATAGCTAGTGAGGGAGAATAACAATTTCGTTATTCTCTTGTATACTGCGATCTGTTTTCGCTTACGAAAAAATCAGAGAAGTGCACCAATTCGGCATTATGCTTAGTTTTGTCATTGCGCATAATTAAACACTATATAGTATATTCATTATATTATGTAAAATAGCTTTTCTTTATATGAAGCTACATGAATCATTAGAGTTGTCTCCATCTAGTTAAATTTTGCGGCAACATATGTTCAGCGCTACAGTCCGCCCCGGCAATAGAAATGAACCAAATAAGCGTAATACTATATATTTTGAAATTGAAATTATTGTTTATAAATGAATCAGATCCCAAAAATATTCAACTCCGTTATTCTTTATCAAGATCACCAAATAATGGGACGGTACTTATACTATTCAATTTATACAGAGATTTTCCTCATTAAGTAGCATGTATTTTAGATAGTTCGGCATCGAAATTCTTTGTTGCCATCGATAAGCAACCACAAGTGACTTTATGCAACTTAAACAGAATTTCTCATATTCTAGAAGTCACAGAAGACTGGAAAATTCAACATTTTAGTTAGCGCCAGATATTTTATTAAGCAAATCTTCTTGTGTTCTTTTATTAAGCAAATTCCGTTTCAGTTACGCAGATTTGATTATAAGCTCTATTTAAATTTTGGATAAATTCATATTTTAATTTAAAAGATTTAAATTAAAATTAAATATTGGTAACATTTCATATTTTTATCAATATTTGTTCCATGCATTATGCATGCACTATTAGTTTAAAATTTATCATGAATTAAAAACTTATTTTCGCGAATTTTGTGTGAAACATTCGTGATTCGATTCTGTACGTTTAGGATTAATGAAAGGTAAATAAAACTTTTAAGTTCACTTTCTTTCAACATCTTATATGTGAAATGCAGCTAGTAGATATAAAAGGTTTTAAAAGAGTCACCCAAAACTACGAAAGATGATAGCAACAGCAAAATTAATGACGTAAACTTCGAAGTTGAGTGACTGAGGTTGAAAGTTTTGTATATGTGTGGTGATTGGTTACGAACACGCTACTGATGAGTAGCATCAAACCATTAAAATCTTTGAAGCTTCGTCTTTGAACTTCTTCATGTTCATCAATTCATAACGCCTTTGGATATTTATCTTTGGCTTTGTTCAATTCATTTTTAACATATTATGCAGTTTCAAAGTAAGTTTTGGTACGAGTATAAGCTAAAACAATTTGGAATTCCAACAATGAGTTTCCAGTAATTAAAATTTTCCGCATTGTACTTCCTTAAAATATTCATTTGGTATTTTAATATAACTGAAGACGCTTATTCAGAACTTTAATGTTAAACAAAATTTTAATTATTCTGAGAATTTTTCCTCATTCGCTATGCTTTAATAATACTTGTCTTTTGTACTTTCTTTAATAATTACATTAACTTCAGAAATTTTGGTTGAGGAATTTAAACACTTCAATTTATTTTGCAGTTCTTAGACATAGTTTCTGTTTTCAATTGCTGATGCTTGTGCAAAATGTGAATTAGGTTCCCGGAAAACGAAATCTTAAAAACTTCTACAGTTTAACTGCAATTAATTCAGAACTTATTTAATATCTTTCAGAGAGACATGTTGTTTAGAGTTTGAACATTATTATTGCTTAATTTTTGGTATTTTAAATGTTCTTACTATTCTTAAATGCAAAACATTTTACCATAAAAATTATTTATTAATGTCCTTTGGTCGCGCAAATAGAATTAGTAGTTAATGCATTTCTTTTTGCTCCGTATTAATACAAACAGCCATTTTTAAAAAAACATTTTTCACTTAGTAATATTTGAGTAAATTTCAATAGCAACAAAATTTATTAATATAACGAAAGTTTCCGCTGCCACTATTATCTAAAAGGATCACTTGTGAAAGGTATGCGATCCATCCTATTTATTTATTTATCTTTCTGCCTTTATTTTATCGTTCTTCAGCATCTAGCATAACTCAGAAACAAGTAGCCCCAGAACGTTGAAATTTTGTAAATATGACTGGCTAACATGCTGTGCACCTCCCTTTTTGGTTGCAATCGGCCCTACCAAATATATAATATATATATATATATATATATATATACACTCTGTTACTCGGCTCAGTGAGCTTAGTTTTTTTAATATGCTGGTAAATAGTGCATTTCCTGCTTTAAAAATGATTGAATTATGATATTCTCATGTTCCAGCTAAGGGTTTTAGTTCTTTAGTTAATCTGCATGCAATAGTTGTAGAATTATCAATAATTTAAAAGTTGTTTAAATGAGGCTAAGACTAATTTTTGTTTACCATGACAGTCATATTTGCTTACATTTGAAACTTAGCAGAATAGTGAATCAAGTCAGTTTCTGCACCTTCAATGTTTTGCCAAGTGTTATCAAAAGTAAACTTTCAGTTTTGTGCACCAAAAAATCTGTCTTATTCCCCGCTGGCCGAATTGCTTGTTTTTGCAAAAATTGTTTTTTTAATCGCTTTACCTGTATCTGGTGTTTTATTTATTTCTATATTTTTCAATTTTTAATGAAGATATTTTGAGTTTTTATGTATTTTTGCCTTGCCGCGAAGTGAGAACTGAATTAATTGAATGAGAAGTATATTTCCAATGAAATTCGCGGAAGTAAGTTTAAATGCAATGCAGCAAGAAAAGCGTATAACTTAATATTCCATACAAGGAAGTCACGTGGTGTCCGCATCAGATATTTTATTGTATGAAGGTTGTTACTGAATTATGAAACTACTGAAAATTAAAAAAAGTGAAGATTAAAGGGTGGGACTGGGAAAGTGGGCGGAGCACCAGAACGTTCGATTTACACGTTTTGTTTCATAGTACTACTGTTCTAGTCTGCCTATCTACTACAACGTGCGTCATAGGGCTTTAGGATCCAGAAGGCACGCCAAATTTGGAGATTTCCGTGTTAGATAATGTTTCTATCCTTGTAACCCTACTTTTCCGTTGTTTCGTAATGATTTTATTTTGGCCACATTATTATTTTTTATAACCAGGATTAATAGGATTGTGATATATTTCTGAGTTGAGGGATATTAGAATAAAATGTAATGCAATGCATAATCTATATGACGGGTACTAAGTATTATCCTGTCGATAACGAAACTGCCGCCAAGCAGAACGATTTAGCATCAGTTATGAATAAGCGTGAAGCATTAACATCTGCGTTTTCATTTGATACAATTCCAACCGAGCAATGGCTTTTAACTGTATTTTTGTTTTAATCTTGTGTTGGGTGTGCCACTTTAAGCATAAGGCGGAATATTATCGACCAGGAGTGTTGCAGCTCACTCGTGTATTACATTACATTATATTGCAATCCCAATTGATTCTCAGTATACCATGTTTTATTTTTATGAACAAGGATATACGTTAACTGGTACTACTGTATTTTTTCCTGCTTTTTGAAAAGAAATATTACTAAAATTTTGGACCTGACTTCTAAGGACAGTAAGCAGTGGATTGCTTCCAAAGATACGAGATTCTGATATTAAGAAAAAGGGTGAACGTACACGATAGGGACAGAAAAATATGACTAAAAGAACAGTGAAAGACTGCGGGATGTTTGTAGGCATTGCGCTGTAAAAAGAGTTTTCGGTAAACTGTCAGAGCCTAAAAAAAACACTAGAAATAGACGAAAACCTTTATACGGAGCTCTAATACAAAGATGGTCGAATAATAATTGTCTAACAAATAAAGTAGGTTTCATTTTCTTCAGAATTCTGTAGGAACGATTGGCGCAGCTTTTGGGGAATCTCCGCCAAATTTCGTGATTCGATGGCAGCTAGCTTTCACGGTCGACGGGATAATACAAAAGTAGAATATGATGTTTAATGTGCACAGTGTCGAGATCATGCCAACCAGAAATCCATTTATGACAGCGACCATGAGAAGTGGTGACGTCATACCGTGACGTTTCATAGCTTTATTTTCATTGTACGGGACATACGGAAAAGGCTTACTTCATCTATTCTAAACTCCATGGTAAAAAACGCACTATTTCGAGCAGTTTGCCATTGCGTTCTTTTAAATATCTGAATATATTAATGAAAAATTAATTAAATTTTTGAAAATAGAAAATAAACAAAAAACTGATTATTTAGATAACGGGTTTAAAAACTGCGCTCATGCTTAAACATTCTAGCAATAAAGCATTTCTAAAATAATAGGTAATAGAATAAACATTAGAAAAAAACACGACAAGCAAAATACCTGTTTGAGGAAATTTTGATGTACTGTATTTTTAATGGGCAATATATATAACCTAAATTTCTTTTGGTACGTAACATATTATATTATTAATCAGTTTGCCTCATATATTGAGTGGGAAGCAATGTATTCAGATGGATTTTTCTTTCAGAAAACACAGGAAGAATCATTAAATTCCAATTTTATTTTATTCATAAAGATAAAAAATAAGTATTTTTTTCTCTCTTGCCAGCTACCATCTAGCGTTTAGAAGCTAAATATCAGGTTCGTTGAAAAATATTACGATAATTTCTCTATCTGCTATTAATTATACGGCAGAATAATACATCGACGTTCATTTAGGAATTTCTTAATGCGGCTAAATGATATTAAGTTTCAATCAAAAAGCCATCAGAAACAGCACATCTAGCCAATAGTTCAACAAAATCTTTCTATTTTGGAAAAAGTACAGCTAGTTAGGCGTCATTAAGTCAAATGATTTTGCACAAAACCTTCAAAGTAATTTTCCCGTTTTTAGTTCGTTTCCTAGTCAATAACATTGTAATGTATTTATCGTGAATATAAAATAGTGTACATTTTATCCTGATCCAGTTACTTTAGTTTTCTCCCATCATCTTCTTATTTGTTTAGATTGCATCCAAAGAAAGTCATCCATAGAATTAGAATCCATAGAATTAACCGCTTTGACTGCGGTGTCGGTCCCTAGGGCTCGATACTGCGTTCGACCGGCCTCGGTCGCTGGGGAATTGTAGGAGTACAAACGTGTTAAAATTCTAAAAATATTTAAATATATTTAAATATTAATAGTTTCATACAACAGTAATATTAAAACCAATAATTTAAATTTACGCTTATTAAAAAGAAAAAAAAAGTCTTTCAAATTTAACTATACTCAACGAAAATATCATTATTGTAATTTTTATTTCAAATGGTTGCTATGGTAATAATTAAAAAAAATGTTTATCAGAATTCTAGTTTGATGGATGGATTTAAAATACGGTAAAGTCCTCGTAAAATGTAAACAATTGTAAATATTTCATTTAACAGAACTATTTCAATTTAGTATCGACATTGTTTTTTTCTCTGTAATCATTATTTGGTGACTACAGACCGACAGTGAAGTTTCCGTTTGGGCGGTATATATCCCTAGGGATCGAGAGTATTAAAAATGCAAAAACAAAATATTAATTTTAATGAAATGTATTAAAAATTATTTAAAAAATTTTAAATTTATTAAAAGTTACTTATTTTTTATTAGTTTTTTTTGGGGGGGCGGGGTACCGAAGGCACTCGCAAAAGGCACAATATTTGGCTAATTGCCTTATGGATCAAACCATTGCTTTTGTTCACTAGTTTCGTTTAGCACCTATGTCACAACTGTCGTTGTGAAGTTCCATTGTCTGGTCTAATGAATTATCATCTTCCGACAATGACAACCGTCATACTCGACTATGTCGACGTTCGAATAGCGAAAATAATTTACTCGACGTATTACTATTCCCTTCTTTACCGAACAGTTTTGGTCGTATAGGGAATAAATACTTTCAAAAACCAACTGACATTTTTTTATTCTCGAACTGTCTCTGCATTTCCGTGGGTTTTTTTTAACTAATCGCCTCTAGAAGGTTGTATTTTTGCCGTACGTACACATGTGCATTGGCTGTACCATTGTCCCAGAAGAAAAATAAGAAGATGGAACAGGTAGCCCTCCCTTCATTCTTCCCAGCACTCGCTGACTGCCGGCTGAACGGAAAGAACAGCAATATCGTCATCGTGTTCAATGTATTAAGGGGAAAGGGAAAATTCAAGTATAAAAAAGAAATAGCCATATTTTCATTAAATTTGTACTATAAACTTGCCGTATAGGGTTTTAATTCTTCAATGCTTTCTTTGCCATAATTTGTCTCTTCATATGCGATACGATTTAATACATACGTGTTAAAAATAACTATTTAAAAAAATTAATTGCTAGTTGTACAATGGCCAAGGCACTAAAGAAAAGGGGTTAATTTAAAATACTATACTCGCCTGACCAAAAAACATAGTGCTTTTAAATAACGAAATTTTAACTAAAATCCATATTATTACGTAACGAAAAAGATACATGTATGAATGCATGTATGTATGTATGTGCCTCGTATTGCGAAATAACGCCGGCACCTAGAGCCACGAAATTTTAAACACACGAATTCTTCATCCGAGCAAAGGCACCTGGAAGCCCGGAAATTGAATTCCGAATTTTTTTTTTATTTGTTTCCTCTTTTTTTTTCGAACTTAATGAATACTTAGCGATATAAAAGCTTTGTGTTGTCATTGCAAGATTTCCCTCCGGGGATTGACTCAGGAGAATTCCTGAGAAGTATTGGCTAGGATCTGTACTTAGGCAGTCTCAACCACGGGGGTATATAAGTTGACTTCATAGGACTAGAGCCGTAGTTCATTCTAAGGTTGGTTCGGACTTGGCAGGGAGCGTACTGGTACTGTCGTGTCCGTTCCTCTGTCTGTGGTGGAGCTAGATCGGAGATCACCGACCCAGTTCTCGGGGGTTTGGCCCCATTCAGTTCTCTTGAGGAGGACTGACAAAGCGGACAGAACGCACTTTCGACGTGTATTGCCGATGGAGTGGTGCCAGGAGGCAAAATGAGTAGTGCAATTTTTCTGTCTTCGTGTTATTGCTTTGTCCTATGCTTTGTATAAAGCTGGACGGGAAATGCGGGGGTTGCACCCGCTTGGACGAGGGTCACTGGATCATAGATAAACAACCCCGAGAGGCTTTGCTAGTAAGATCCGGACGGGGGTCTATGTTGTCTGTCTGTACGTTCTGTCATTACAAAATCATAAGATGTTTAAATTTCACACTTAAAATGCGAAATTTCAGCAATATGAGAGAAGCATGCTGCCAGTATTTTTTTCTTCCATCTGACAGTATGTTGTCTTTCAGGAAAGCGTAAAATAATGCTTAGTGTTTCTTTCATATTTATTCTAACAAGCTAAGAGATTATTTGAGAGCAATAATTGCAGATGTATTTCAGTTCCGAACCCGTGAAATTACAATACTTCTAACACTAAAAAACATCTGAGAGAACTTCCTCTCGCCATTAATATGAGTAACTCCACTGCCATACAAACGCTTTTTATATTTTTCATTCAATTAATTCAATTCTCACTTCGAAGAAAAGCAAAAATACATAAAAACTTTAAAAAAGTATCTTCATTAAAAGTTTATATAAATTTAAAAATATAGAAAAACATAAAACGCCAAATACAGTCAAAACAGTTAAAAAATATTTTTATAATTAAGATTAGAGTTTCTTAATTAAGATTAGAGTTTCTTAATTAAGATTAGAGTTTCTATGCAGAAAGAAACAATTCGGCCAGCGGGAAAGAAGGCAGATTTTTCGGTGCGTAAAACTGAAAGTTTACGTTTGGTTCCACTCGGCAAAAAGGCATTGAAGGTACAGAAACTTAATTCACTACTTTACTGAGTTTCAAATGTAAACAAATGGTGGTTCGGTAGGCTTAACCCCCCTTTTAAATTGTTGATAATTCTACAACTACTGCACGCAGATTAACTAAAGGCATAAAAACCTTAACCTGAACATTAAAACCGCATAATTCAATTACTTTTAAAGCAAAAAATGTTCAATGTATTAACACATAAGAGTAAAACAACTAAGCTCACCGAATCAGGTAAAGTGGGAGTACATATATGTATATATGTATATATATACACGATTGGTGTAGCCAATTGCCAAGAAAAAAGGAGGTGCACAATTATATATTATAACAGTCCTATATACAAACTTTGAAAGTTCCACGGTTACTCATTCTTACGTTATGCAAGCTGCATACGTACGTACCTAGTAAAGTACACAGTGACGGAAAATCTCTTGGAAATCGATTTTAAATCCAATTTACAATCCTTTTTGGTGAAAACATTCCAGCATTCTGTCCGTACGTACAGATATCATGCAAAAACATCGTTTGAATGGTTTCGAGAGGGGTTGAAATGGATATTTTCTTTGAAATAAGATACCCGAAATTTTCAGTTACAATACTTCCTTTACTTCTTACAAGTGAAAAAGAGAAGTAAGAAAGGAAATATGTATAATTATTTGAATGAATTTATATTGTGGCGACATCATTCACGTTGATGAAGTGCCATCAGCGAAACTTCTCTCATGCGTTTTTCTTTTCACCAGTGTGGCAACAGTAAGCCTTCGACAAGAAAAAGAACATTGACTGATTTTCTGTCTGTATTATTCT
>KK116039.1:0-10701 GCA_000611955.2 Stegodyphus mimosarum
GTAATGTATTTGAATCAAGTTTTAGTATTTACCCAGGAATGTAAAAGTACTCGTTAAGAAGTAAATTGATAAAATGTATTTGTATCTGCTGTATAATGCATTTCTATGTAAAAATACTCGTGAAGAAGTAGATTGATAATGTACCTATGCAAAAATACATAAATAATATAAATTGGTCTATGTAAAAATACTCGTGAAGAAGTAAATTGACAATACATTGTACTTGCACATGCTGTATAATACATTTCCGTAATAATATAGTACAAGTTATTGGTCTATCAAGTATTGGTAAATGTATAGTGTATAGGTGAATAGTCGTATTGGAAGTCATATTGGAAGCATACCTTAGTTTCATATAATGTAATTATTTTTGTGTAATGTTTTAATAACTCGGTTATGTTTTAGTACTTATTCAAGAATGTATTAGCATTTATTTAAGATTGCGCTATGTATTTGTATTATGTAATTGCTTCACATATTTGAATCTATTTTTTTATTTGTAGTATGTATTAGTAAGTATGCATGTGTTATGCACGGTGGGTATGAACTTCGTCTTCCTAAGAAACACAATGCTATTAATATCTTTAAGGACCTTCAACTGCTGAGTTGGTAACCAATTCTGTATGGATTATGTAATACTTCGGGATCGAAGCCAACTCAGCGGATTTCAGGATTCCAGCTGTAAATGAAAACTAGACCAAGACATCCAGAAACTAGGCCAGCCAAGGATTGAGGTACAGCTGTACCTAGCTAACTCATTCAACTTCTGCCTCCGAACGAGAACTTTGCGGAAAAGCTCGAAGTGTCTCCCACTCCATTTCTCCTTACATCAACGTCTCGAGAGGATTTAGGCTCGCCGTGTATTTTGAGTGCCCCCTTTCCGCTCAGGTACTATGACGCTTATAAACATTTATGCCCATTCTGGTATTCGAGTTCGAGCCTTTCGGTACGGCAGTCAGTGTCACTAACCTCTACACTGTCTGAGCGGCACATAAAGATGCAAAGGAACACGGTATGCGGATAATTTTCAAAACCTACCATCAAAATTTTGAAACATGACAGTTATTCCCCAAGGCACAAATTTAGGTACGCGCTGTATATGGTCAAGATCGGGCAGCACACAACGGCGCCAAGGTCTTAAAGGCCCCTACGATAATTTTAATATCTATCAGTACCGACCGATGGTGAAATTGTATACTACTCCTCTTCCTGTAGGGGCTCTAGGAAGGCTCACCGTTCGGTAAGCTTGTAAAATTTTGGACTTAGTTAATTGCTTTCATTGTTGGTGCAGATTTATTAACTTTTCATTGTTGTCGTGAGCCCTTGAACCGTATGAGCGTACCAAATATATGTATTCATAAGTCCTGATTGGCTAATATACTGACTAAGAAATGCAATTAAAAAATAAAGTAAGTGAGTGAGTGAATTCAGAATAATAATTATAATAATGCTTTATTCAACTTTAAAAAACTTAGATAGTTTTAACTATACATTCAGCTTTCCAAATTTCTACAAATATTTAATGAAATCTGGCATTAGATTAATTGCAAAATTTAAAAATTTGAATTCTTTTAGTACTTTTTTTACATAAAACAAATAAAGCTTCATGTTTCCGAATTTTTAGTGACTTTATTTAGATGGTCAGATAAGAAAAAAGAAATTGCCTCATTATCAAAATTTGCTTAACCAGCGAAAAAGTCTGAAATCTGAAAGGTTCAAATTTTAAATTACATCCAAAGGGGCGTTTTTTTTTAACATTTTGTGTCTTATCTTTATTTATTAAATATCATATTCCTCGCACTTAAACCATAAAATTCAGTTCAAGAGCAATATCGCAAAATAATTTTAAAGGGAGCATATCTTTAGAATTTCCAACACGCAGTCTCACGCGCTGGAGATAAAAAAAAATTTTTTTTGTACAACATTGCCATTGCTCGCTTTGAAATCCTTGAATTTGTTAAGAAAAAATTCGTTAAAGTTTTACCAAATATGAAATCGATAATAAAGCGAATTCCAAATTTCAAATTTGGGCTTCCAAAAGCCCATATTCTCAGTAGGATTACGTCATTCAAAATTGGATGGCTCTAGGTACCGTTGTTTTATCACAATGCGAGAAACATATATGCATTTATGCAGATTCTTCATTATTTAATTTCTTGAAAAAAAATACAGGTCGATAACATTTGTTGGCAACAATTTGGAGCAAAGGCCCTTTGGACTAATAAAGTTAATTATTCAGAAGAATACCTTAACATCTTCCGAAGTAATTTAGCAAATTCTTGGCTGTACCATCAGCAGACAAAATCGGTATATAATCGATATAATCTCTTTTCCACGGTTCATATTTTTCAAGTGTATTAATTCCTGTAAAAATTTGTTTTAGTAGTAAAGATGAAAAGCAGCAGACACTGCGCAAAATACGTTTAAAAAAAATACGTTCAAGAAGGCTCAGACAATGGTGATGTTTAAATCGAAGATCCAATTATACTGCATTTACATTTTACCTGAAAGCCGTCTTAAAACACGTACTAATCTGAATAAATTCATTGTTCAAGAGAAAAATCAAATATGCAATTCAGTTAACCCTAATTAAGTAACTTCGGTCAAAATTTGTAATTTCTCATTTTGCTCATATATTATACGAAATGCAGTCGGAATTGCACAGAACACCACCTAAACATGAATAGAACAAAGCGTGATCCTTCATTAAGACCTTTTGTTCTGTACAGAGAAATTAATGATTACTGGTCAAAGTGCAAGCGCGATTAATCCCTCTCAGCTTTAATTTGGATGCCTCAGACCTTCGAATTGCATTCTAAGAGCTCCTCTGGTAACTAAGAGAAAACTTTAAGGAAATTTAAGTGGGATTTTCATTGCAAAACTCTGAGTAATCAGCATTATATATTTAAAATTCTAATAAAAAATGGAAAATGAGGAATACCAGCAAAAATTTTCACACTATAACTTGATAAGTAATTTGTTTGTAGAGTCTTAAAAAGGCTTCATCTTAAAAATGAAATAAATTAATAAGCTGTCAGTTAATTGTAAAACACTAGTTATGTACCTCATTTACTTTTGTATTTCTGCCACTAACGTTTAGGTTAAGAATCTGAAATTTTTTATATATGCACGTAATTTTTCCCTTGCTCAAGGCTTTCAGAAACTAAATTTCCCAAAATTTTGAAATCGATTCGTCGAAGTAATGAGTGCTTTCGCTTGACTAACAAAGATAAATTCCCGCAAACTACCGAAACTTTCCCTTTCCATTCATAAACAACGGTTATATGTAAAACATAATGAAGCGTTCATACGAGGGCTTTGCTAAGCACAAGTGCATAAGTCGAACTCCGTGTCTAAGCAACCAAACAACCAAACATTATTACATCAGGAAACTGATGCAAGGATTCCGTCTAAATATTCTAACTTTTCAACTGATGAAGCAGTAATAGTGAAGAGCGGGAAAAAATCGGAATACCTAATTCTTTGTGGTTCTGAAGTTCACTGCACATGGAAAGACAGACTGAAAAGTGACAATTCATCGATTTGCATATGACACAGATAGCAGTTCCAGCGACAATTAATGATTTGAGGCCTCGAGGGTAGCAAAGAACAAAACAGCGGGCGGGATTTAGGGTACATAGAAGTAGAAATGAAGCTATGTTATTAGGTACTGTAATGTTAACATTACTATGCATTCTTATTGGTTTCTTTTAAGTAAATAACATCATGACAGTTACCGGTAGTTCATCCATGAACCCTTTTAACTTTTATTGTAACCGCATTCTTCGGAAATTAAATTATTCGCTCCATTTTCTCTTCACAGTTTTATCTTAAGATAAAATTTGTAAAATAACAGAAAAAACATACGCCAGTATATATGATACATATTTTGATATTCTGAAGATTTTATTATTCAACAAACTGAAACAGATAAAACATTCTAGATGACTATCAATAATAATCAATACAAGCAACAATATAACTCCTTGATATAAAATCAGTTACAAAGGACTCTAAATTGTTCATAACTTTAATTCTAAAATGCTCATGTTTGTGTTCGTATTATCCGTACATCGTTCGAAAAGCCCTTGGGGATTTTCTGAAATTTCTACTTGAAGAAGACGAAATACTTTTTCATTTTATCCAAGAAGTCATAATATTTTACATAATAAACGTCATCGCTAATGTTTAGAATAAAAATATCGCGTTAACAAAAGATTCCCCCCCACCGCAAAATATCGTCTGCGCAAAAATGTCGCGTTGCTTGTTTAATCATATTTAATCAAACGATTTTTGGCAATTGAAAGAAAGAGACTGGTCTAAGAACACTGCGTTGTGAATTTGTAAAAAATATCGTTATCATTAAGTACAAGGTGTCTGAAATGGAATTTTCACGCTCTCACATTAGAAGCCTCATTTACTTCCAGTTTTGTTGAAAAAATCAGTTGTAGAATGTCATCAAACCATGCTTACAGCTTTAGGTACTAATGTTGTATCATATGCCACTGTGAAGGTTTAGTGTCGGAAGTTCTAAAACAAGGAATATGACATTCAAGAAACAGAGCGCTCTGGACGACCTACTGATGTTGACGAGGCCCACCTGCAAGAACTTGTGGAAGAAAATCAATTTGCGACCACTCGAGAGCTTGCCAAGTAGTTAGACGTTAGTGCCATGTCCATTAGTCACGCTAAACGTGACGTACAAGTTTAACTACTGGGTGCCGCATAAACTGACTCACGCAGATAGAGACAGATGTGTTCGGTCCTGCACTAATCTGCTCGAATATCAACGCAAGGACAAAATTCTGGACCGGATCGTCACTTGTAATCAAAAGTGCATTTACTTCAACAACACAAGCCGAAATGGGGTGCTCTGCGCCCAGCGGCGTCGCAAAGCACAGTTTGACTAACTCAAAGCTCATGCAAAGCAAAATGTAAAAGCTCATGTTTTGTATCTGGTGGCCTTGCCGTAGTATTCACCACAAACAGTATCAGGAAAAGGTAAAACCCTCGATAGTATAAGGTGTACAGCGAGATGCTAGTCTGTGTTGACGCTGCTATCAAAGTAAAACGTCGAACTGAGTTGATTGCATTGACTGGTGTGGACTTGAATGGGACCTTTTGTCATACCCACAATATAGCCCTGGCATCGCTTCTTCGGACTTCGACCTTTTTCCATGCCTGCAGCTAACTACATCTTGCTGGTGCTATCTTCCGTTCTGCACATATCTTCCATTCATTCTCCGAAATGAGGTTGATCTGTTTTTTGACCCGCGGCCACCAAGTTTCTGGGCCGAAGACTGAAAAACTACCAAAACGTTGGCAAAATATCATAGATTTGAGTGGTGATTACCACCCTGCTTTCATATTTTTCTTCCCACCTTTATTTTAAGAGCGTTTTTCGGCGAAAAACTTTCATTTCAACCAGATATTAATAACTTACTGATTTTCAGTGTAAAAATTTTCAAGTCTAGCAGAGAAAATGTCTTGTTTTGTGAAACTGTGTCATAAAATTTTTCTTAAAGGAGAGGAAGAAATTTTTATTATCAATTTAAACTCAAAACCATTTCACAAAAACGTAAAGACGCTTTTGAAAATATTTTATAGATGTAGATATTATTTTATTTTAGATATATTACAAAACTTAAGAGTTTTCTGTGTAACTGATAAGGTAATGGGTACGGATGTGGTAATTCCAAGGTATCTGAACTCTTCAAGGTATCATTATCCTGGTGAGACGCAGGAAGTCATAGATTTGGGCGGTAATTACTGCCCGCACGGTACTGCTTTCATGTATTTTTTTTCTAATTTTATTAAGAAAACCTTTTGAGGGAAACTTTCGTTACAATAAACGGTTAGCGATAATTTACATGCGGAAAAACCGATCCCTGGTATCCTAAAGGTGAAAGCCTCTGCTGATAAATGCAGACTAAAAATGAAGACCTTGTTAAGTCATTTTTAGCGTTCGGAGTGCTGGTATCTTAAACAAAGGAAGTATAGAAGAATAAGAATAGAAAGATAAGAACTACAAAACACAATTAGACCAATATATTCCGGACGTAATTATTCAAGAAAAGGCAATAGAAGAACCAAACAAAATAGTGTGAGAAGGGAAATTCCACAGAACAAGAATAAACCTCAGAACAAAAATCCTACAGAACAAATTCCACAGAACAAGAATAAACCTCGATATGACAATGGTATGTAAAGACTAGCTATTATATTATACTGGTAAAAAAATGCAAAATAAGACTCTTTTTTTTCTGAATAAAAATAACAGTTGTGCGTTCTTTATTATTACTTCAAATATACATCTCAAACGATTTTTCATCATTTCTGTTTTACCCGTTTGTAGGTAAGTTTCTAAATCTTTTGAACATTAATACAGGATGTCCCAATCAAAAGGAATTCCGGGAAAAAAGTGTGATAAAATTCTTATAACAAGAGGAAATTACACCAAATTTTTAAATGGCATGCTTTTATGTGTGAGGAATGAAAGTACAAGAAGAGCTGGAAGTGATCTCCCCTCATCTGTATGATTAGTTCAACATGTCGCTGCATTTTCGTGCACATTGCTGCTAGAATGCGCTTGGTATAGTGGTGAAACGTGGGTCTACTTTTCAGGATACGTTAACTAACAGAACAAAAGTTTATGGAGTAGTGAAAACCGGCATAGAGTCGTCGAGGAGCCCCTTCATTGAGAGAAGTTGGACGTGTTCTATGCGTTATCATCGGGTCGGTTGTTTAACACTTCTCTCACCAGTGAAGCGTACCAGGCACTGTTTCATGAACCAGGGTGAGGAAGAGCTAACACTTTGCTGTACCAACAAGCCGCTCGTCTATCGAGTATGACTGCTGTGGAATCATTTTTCCAGGCTTGACCCCCATGACTTTTTCTGTAGGGTCGTTTTAAAGGTAATGCATAGAAGAATAAACTACGCACCATCGACGAGTTATATCAACACATTCGCCGGCAAATCCAGGCAGTAACGCCCAATATTTTCGCAGCAACATACGCGGACATGTAGTGCCGTGTTGAACTATGTGTACAGGAGGATGGAGATCACTTTTAGCACCTCTTGAAATGCACTTTCATTTCTCAAACATAAAGGTATGTGATGTAAAAGTTCGGTTTGATTTCTTCTTGTTATAAGATTTTTATCACGTTTTTCCCGAGCACCCTTTCGAGTGAGACACTCTGTATTACAAAAAATAGGTATCAGAAAATTCCATTTCTATGGAATTTTAATTTGAAGGAATAACTTTTAACTGAATTGAATAACTCCGACTAAATTTTAGTGAGTAAGAATAACCGTTTAGTGTCTCTGTTTTGCAACCTTAAAGACAATTACAACCTTCAGAGTAGGCCAACGTTTCAAATTTTCTGTAATCTATTTATTAAATCCATAATCCACAAGAAAATTTCTAAAACAGATATTTTTCATTCATATTTATAAATTAAATATTGTTTCTAGTTATGATAAATCTTATCCATTAATATAAAAACCGTGAATATTAAATCTGTAATTTATAAAATTGGGAAATATTATTAGGTATTGCGTATTACCTCTTCAGCCTGCCAAGTAGAGCGATTTAACGCTAAATAGAGATGATTGTGTCCTTTAGACTTCCACAGAAACAGTTTTCGACCGTTGTCGAAATTTCCACCGACGATTGCTGATATAGTTCGTATGTACCAATTATTATTATGCTTTACTTAAATGGTTTTTTATATAAACTGATTTACAAAATCTTCAGCAGACATGCTTCCTGTGTGTTTTCTGATAAATCTTTTAAATTTCATTTATAACCAGGCAAAATAGAATTCCTATTTATCGTGTATAGCTAATAAAACTGCCATCAATATAGACTGTTTTCAGAAATTTCAAATTTAGAATGTCCACTTGATAATATAAATTGTGCCTAATTCTGTCATCAGCTGGCAACTTCAAACTACATTCTAAAATTCGAATATAAAATAAAAATTATAATATCAGATGATAAAGTAAGATTTAAAATGCAAAAGATAAAAAATAGCGATACAAAAGGAGAAATAGGAGCTTTATTTGTTTTTCTTCAAGTGTTTAAAATAGACACAGTTTATTTTTGAGGGTACGTTTTAATATTTTGCAATAGCTTGAACATTGCAGAATCTAAGACTTTTTCTTATTGTATTTTAAGATATTATTACGACAGTTTAGAATTTTTACTGCATGTGTAACTTCATAATATACGTGTCAAACAATCTTCAAGCACAGATTTTTATTAAATCACTTCGAAATATTTAATATAAAGCCTCGATATATTTTTGCAATTCCTGAGTCAGTTATGAATTCATTGCAATATACTCCCTTTTGCTTAAGAGTATACCTTCAAAATACAAAAAAAAAATCTACGGTTCAGACAATCATATTATAATAATATGATGCGTATTATAATACATAAAGAGCTATTAAATTTTCTTACAAGTTTAACAATATGCAAGTCTTAAATATGCAACATATTAAAGTTTTTATATCCAATAATCCAAATTCTTTTTAGAAATATAAATGTGAAACAAACGGCAAAAAATAATTCTGTTTTTACAAGCAGCATAATTTCAGTCATATGGTAAACATCTTTCGTTTATTTCAATGAAAAATAAATAAAAATATTTCTTTCAACAAAACAAAATGTTAAAAAGCACGTGGGTCCTTTTTTTTTTTTTTTTGAGGAAGTTGCATTTTGAGTTCATTGGATCATGCACATTCACATAATCGTTACTTAAAAATTATATTAAATGTTCTTTTATTAATTAAAGATAAAAATTAAAACACTTTAATGAATCAACGGCAAGCGTAATTTTACTTACCCAAGAAGGAAGAAAATGCTGTCTAAATATTAGAATTTGAGGAGTCCGGATAATGAAAGTTCTATCGCACAGAAATATGGTTTCATAACTCAAATACTTCCTTACGTGTACATTGCAATGGGTCAATAAATTATGCAAACTGACATTATACAGTTCGGTTGTCTGCTTTTCATATAAACTGCTTAACCTCGCGATCTTTTGATCTTAATAATTTTTTAAAATATAAATATATATTCTTTGTCTCTAATCTTGACCTGTTATGCTTTAGAACACAATTTTCTGCTTTGGTTACTTTCCGGTTGTCATTTTATGTTATGTATTGACTTTGGGAAGAAAATTACGGCATTTTTTCTCAGACTGCGACATCTTCCACAAATTGGATTCTGAAGTTGAGAGTGTACGGATACATGTGTAGAGAGAATGCTAGTTTTAGGTTAGACCAAAATCGAAATCATATTTTTTGAGCTCCGCTTGAATAAACCGAGAAATAACGAAATCACTTCAGACGGAAAATTACCGACAGAGAACGAAGATTTGGAGAAGGTAGGCTACAACTCAGCAGAACTGTCAAAAACAAAATTCCATTTCCCATCGGAACTTCTCTTTCGTGCAACTCCTCTGAAACAATAGATGTCAATTCTACACAACAGTATGCCACTTTTCTAATAGCTCTCCTCGCACTTTCTTCCTCTTTGGAGAACACAAGAAACTTGATCTCAACGGAAAATATAGAGAGAGAGTTCTCAAGCTAATTTTAATGCTAGTATTCAGTTTGATTTCTGGCAACCATTTGATGGAGAGTATTTTAATAATTTGTGATATGTCTATGTATCAAAATAAAATTGCTACTTGAATTGTTAAAATAAATATATCGTGGGTTATAAACAAAGCTTGCGTTATATTCCAGTTCAATATTGTAAGGGTGAGATTATTTACTGAAAAAAATATCGATTTTTAGAATTTTGTTTTCATGTTACTTTGTGATAAAATGGTTTATCCATTACACCAACGTTCTATTTTCTAAGCATGCATTCGTTTGCGAACAATTTACTTAAACTTAGGATACTTGGAATATTTAACTCTTATGAAGTAGCTGTGAAAAACGAAAGAATTTTGAATTTAGAATTTCAAATGCAGTTTCAATTAAATTTTGCTGTTAACCTGAAAACAATAAAATTTTGTAAATTATGTAAATTTGTTTAAGCATATTTATTTAAGATTAATCAAAACTGAAGAAATTAGTTGCGATTAAAATTTAACTTCTTACGTATGTAATCAGATATCTTCAAAATAATGTTAAATTTTTTTTAGATGAGTTTTAAAGAAATATTAATTTTTCTTACCAAAATATCAATATTTAACACCACTCTAAATTAAAAAATTGTTTTAGTACCTGTAATTTAAAAACGTACCATATTAGGTGCTGTTTTCAAGTCTCGTTCATTTAATTTTGCTTTACTTCAAAAGCTACAGTACAACATTTTTATTTAATTTGTTATTCAATAATAATGCATTTTTAAACAGAAATATGTCTCGTATATTGAACATAACAGGAAAAAGTAAACAAAAATTATGGCTTTTAGTTAATGTTATTTACTTACTCCGCCATACATAATCCCATTTGCATTAGTTCCACTATTCCTGTTACTTTCTTGGTTTGAAATTTTCACGACTTTTGCGTACATTTTTAAAGTTTAATAAACTTATTGAAATTAGTTCTGTGCGACGATCTGAGAATTAAGGATATTTAATAAGGCTTGAATTGATATTTAAATGAAGTTTGAATAAAGTAATAATATCAGATGATTAATTGCTAAGGTATTTTCAAAACGAATGTCTGGAAGTTAGGT
>KK116039.1:17983-37889 GCA_000611955.2 Stegodyphus mimosarum
ATCACAGCCAAATTAGTAGAAACAGTTTTAATTGGATAAATTAAATAAAACTCAATTTTGGGTTGCTTTTCTTAAATGTTTTTACAACCTTTTAATTTGAAAGATAAAGCAGGCATTATTAAGATATTCTAAAAGAGACTAAAGAATTTCTGAAATATAATTTCCCATCAAATTATCTGCCTTTTGTGATTATAATATAATTGGCCCATACCATTTTGTAAAAATTATGCAGTTTAAATGTCTTCTACTACCCATTAAAAATTCGCTATTACGTAAGCGTAGACGTTAATATAATATTCTAGCATTACTCGTCGGAATTTTAAATCTTATTCTTTTCAGAATAATCAAAGAATTTTAAGTTTCTAAAATGTTAAAATTTTATGATATTAGAAATTTAAGATTTCTTGATTATTTTCAAAAGGACAAGATTTAAAATTCCGACAAGTAATGTTAGAACGCTGTATTAACGTTTACGCTTTATTAGGGATTTCGTAATGTATTTCAGTTTTTCCTTTAACTGAATAGTAACATTTGGAACTCAGATATAAGCATAAATAAATAATTACACATCTGTGCGCTAGAAATTATATATTTATATTAGAGTTATAGCTGTTTCATAAATTCTAGCTGTTTCTGTAAACATTTTTATTATTTTTAATTAACTCATAGCGTAAATTTTCAACCTATTTATATATATTTAATGCCATAATTCTTTTCTAACTAACATTTACTCGAGAGACATTTTTAAAGTGTATCATATTTTCAGTATGGAAAACCTAATTTGTGTAGTTTTAATATAAACAAATATTACGTTATGTAGAAATATTTAAAAAATGAATCTTCACGAGTTACTGTCACATAAACATTCATGAGTTATCAAACACGAGTATAAATATGAAACTTTCATGAATTTGTACCAAGGAAATCAAAATTAGAAGTAAATACGTAAAGATTTATGCAAAGAGAGAAAATTAAAAATGAGAAGATTACGTCTTTTTCTTTCCCGCAATAAAATTATAGAATGTGAACAAGTAACTCGTTGCTTGCTAATTTTGAAGTGACAGAAATGTTAAAGCTTAGGTAAAATGCTTATGTCATATTTTCAGTGTTAAAAGGCTAGCTTTTATGTATCGAATTATTTAATTAAATTTGAAAATTTTTGGAATATCTGCTTAATAAAATTGATGGCTTAGGCAACTACTTACACTACTTACCAAGGTAAACTGCCTCGTCTTTACGATACGCACAAGCTGACGAAAAGGCCATAAAAATCACATACATCCAGCCCATTCTTCTGCCGATTACACGGTGAACTAAAAGTGTTTTCAACTTTAGTAATTCGACCGCTGTTTGGTATACGAGGTTTTAAGCTTTATCTGTGGAACGAATTGAACTCAGGGCATCTGCCTAGCAGTTGGGGATTCTCGAACTTAATCCTAACTTAGGCAAGTTGACTTTTCAAAAAATTTCTGCAATTACAATTAAATACATTTTAATAAAGAATATGCTATGAAATTTTGCTGGTTATCTCACAAAATGACAAAGCGTCATTCTTTGAAGGTCTTCCCTGATTTTACGTGTATTTAAAATTCCAACTAAACTTATTTGAAACACACTAGTGTTCAAAATTAACAGAATTCTCACATTGGATCGATTTATCGCCAAAAATGATAGACGTATTCGGTATGGACATAGATTAGTGTAATACAACTTCATGCGTACAGCTAATTGACGCAGGAGGGTATTAAACAGAGGTTGCAATATCGAAAAGGACGGAGCTAGGATGTAAAAGGGGAGGTATCATCCTCCCTAAACTCACATAACTCTCACTAGTGTGACTTTATACCGGATATGAGGCAGTTTATGAGCCGCTGTGGTAGACTAACAGAAAAGCTGTTTTCACTTCTGAAAGAAGGAAGGCGAACTGCAACTGCCCTCCTAAATGACTGTCCCTCCCTACTTATTATTTTAGATTTAACTCTAGAGACTGAACTGGTCAACTGATCCAGGTCCGAATTAGTATCTTTAACAGAAAATTATTCAAAATTTTAATCGCTATGTCGATGATCGTTGTGTTCCATATAAATGAAATGAAGACCAACTTCCCTCCTGAAAAGGCTAGCATAGAGTTCTAAGATTTCTGCCATACAACTCGCAACAGTCATAAAGCGTCTGTCAAAGAAATAAAGGTCTATGAGCCCTTGTAGCATGATGCCTGCGTAAATCATCAAACCTCCACTGTCTTATTAATAACTTCATCTGAAATAGGAGGACTGCTAGCGGGTCTCATAGTTGGTCAAGATCTAATTGCAGTTGCATTTGTAACTGTAATTCAATTATACAATTACATTGTCACTGCTTTCTTGTAATTATAGAAGCACTCTAAATACACAGCCAGCCGACAGTCCTTTCGACTGGCTTGTTGGTAAGGGAAGGAAAGTGGGAGATTTTCGGGCTGTCTCGCAGAGTGTTCTTCCTCAAAACTAAACGGACCTTACCTACTTGTATATTGGGATTATATGACCTGTACGACCAATAATTTATTTCTGATGTCTCGCCCATTTATACCTGAACTTGAACATTCAGCTTCATTGACAAGTAGAACACATATCGCTGATATTCTTTCCACGTGGAAGATTTTTTTAGTTCTCTTGAAATTCTTAATCCAGTTGTCTTAAACTCCTTCAGTTATCTTAGAGCTCGCTGTTTTCAATCCTGCAGCAGACATTGACCTTCCACATCCAATACGATTACTCTCAAAGAAAGTTCGCTGAACATACAGCTGTAATTCTTTTAACAAGGTAACAGTTTCATCAAATTTTACCAAAAATACTTTACTAGGTAATGATAACGAGTTGAATAATTTTATTAGTTTTTACTTTTCTTGAAGTTGCAAAGTTTACCCATTTTGTGTAAATTCTGTAAAAGGCAGTTGAAAATTCTCTGAAATATGATTTTTTTAAATGTTTACTTACTTTTGTATCACCTATATTACCCCCAATAATTTGGAAATATTTCCTTAAAGCTTCTCTTTCTCTCGAAGTGGCTTTCGAGTCACGTCGGCGTGCCAGAAAGATGACCGAACTTGATCATTTAGAGGAAGTAAAAGTCGTAACAAGGTTTCCATAGGTGAACCTGAGGAAGGATCATTACCGATGGTCAGATTCGTCTGGCAAAAAACATTGGTGAAACTCGGGGAGGGAGGTTCGCCTTCCTTCCCTGTTTTGGGCACCACTGAGCGGTGTGGAAGCACAGAAAATTTTTGAATTGAAACTTTTTGAAGTCTTAAGTAGTCTCGTGTCTGCATCGAGGTGCCTAGTATATATTTTCCGGTCGCATCATGACGACAAGAGCGAAAGTCCGATGCTAAATTTAATGAGTACCGCCGTAGATGGTGGACCGCCTCGCAGGTGCGACATCCCGGTGGGACTCTCTGAAGGAAAAGCTGCGGGGAGCTCGCGACTTCTGTCGACTTCTAGGGGGTCTTCCGGTCTGCCAACGGGATGTCAGTCATGTGCACTGTTCTGGCTGCATTGTACGTGGTTGCTGAATATGCTAACTTCTGACAAATCACTGCTGTATAATCCATAAAGAACGAAGCTTGGTTTCATTTATCAGGTCATGTATTTCTCAGGATATGAAGTACTTGTTCACTGAAAATCCCGACTGGTTCCGTTACAGCTATGTTGTGAAGTGAAGAGACGTTTTTCACAACAACAACATTTATTTGCTACGTCACAAAAGCATAATGATAATATAAACACGTATTCTTATAAAAGAAAACAATTATTGAAGCCTGCTTTCTCTATAACGTCAACTCAGTCGATCCAAAAACAAAAATCTGAAGTTTCTCAGATTTTACATTACGCCCAAAGGGGTGTTTTTTAACGTTTTGTGTGTTACCTTTATTTATTAAATATCATGTTCTTCGCACTTAAACCACAAAGTTCAATTAAACAGCAATATCCAAAAATAATTTTAAAATGAGCATATCTTTAGAATTTCCGATACATAGTCTCGCGCGCTGGAGATAAAAATATTTTTCTTTTGTACAGAGTTGCTATTGCTCGCTTTGAAATCGTTGAGTTTCTTAATCAAAAATTCGTTGAAGTGTTTCAAAATATGAATCGACACTGAAACAAATTCCAAATTCGGCTTCCAGGTGACCATATTCGCAGGAGCATTACGCTACTCCAAATTTGATGGCTCTAGGTACCGTTATTTTATCGCAGTGAGAGAAACGTGCATACATTTATGCAGATTCTTAATTATTTAATTTCTTTAACACAGAACGATAATATTTCGTGGCAACAGTTTGAAAAGTGCTACGGACATTTACAGCGAATCGACGCAAAATGCCAAAAAGAATTTAATAGCCCTTCTGAGCTAACGCTAATTTGGGCTGAAAAAACGATTTTTACCCTTTTAGAATTTCATCACACGATTTCCTTCTGGAATGTTCTCAAGGAATGCGAAAGGCATATCATAACTAATGCTTAATCCCTACAAATGCTGCCATCCTAGCGGTCACTAGCTTCAGGGACACTTTACAATATTACAAATTTTCTTGATTTTCATTACCTATACTGTACAAACTATAAATTCACTAATTACAATTAAACAAACAAAAAATATTAAATGAAAACATTCTGAGATCTATAAATTCAATATAATTCACAAAAATAATAATATCAGTCTTTTGAAAAATAGTTCATGATGTCATTTTTACAGTGACAAGTTCAAATGGTGTCCACTTTGTGCATTGACTCGTTGTACTGCTGTAAATTCTCTGCAATCTGTTATTTAGACTAATACCTGTGTGATTTGCGCGTTTAGTTAATTAGTCTTCCTTAAACTACAGATTTATGAAAAGCTGTAGAAGTGATTACTGATTCTTCATCTGCAAATTTTATATAAGCAAAGCTTTTAGAATGCCAAGTATATTTACTACACCATAGTGTAACCCAATTTATTCATCCACACCTATAAAAATGTTGCTCAAGTTCTTCAGCTATTGCACCATAATCCACAATCCTTAAATATATAGGTCGTGAACCAATATCTATTTTGTCTGTAGAAATATGAAATAAAAGTCCAGCAGACCGAACAGCTTCTTCTCTTTCTGATGTCTTGTAACTTCACTTTCCCAGGATTCATATGAAGGATCAAATTTTACTGACGGATACCTTTTACGTTGAGGATAATTTTATTTATAATAAAATTGGTCATTATTGCTTTTCCTGAAATTATGCCTAGCACTGAATGCGCAAGGCCGTCATTTGTTGTTTGAATAATCTTGGGAATTATAGTCTCCCATACCATTCATTATGCCTCATTAGGAAAAATCAAATTTTAGCTTTTTTATTACTTTGGTTTACTTACTATTAAAAAAGCTATTAGATGAATCGTCTGTAGCAGTAGTTTCTGATTCTGTGTTGTTTTTCACTTCATCCAAAATAACAACTTTAATTTCAGAAGAATTTTCTTTTGCTGTCTCATACTTACAAAACTCAATTCCGTTTTTACAAAAACTTACTGGGATTTGGTCACGAACATGAGCCACAATCACTGTTTGATACCTCAACCAAGCGGTAGGTACTGCATTCAACTTCAGAGAAAATATACATCCATCCATTTCTACTTCATGTTCAAATTATCCCATAGTCCTAATTTCTCACAATCTATTTATGAAAAAAAGTATTAGTTTCCTTGACAGATTCGACAAGCCATCTATTTGTTTGTACGCATCTTTCTGCAGGAGATACACTGAGCTGCTTGCTTCAACCAGTGCAACAACAATCATATGGTTAAAAGTCACTTCTTTCAATTTAAACTCCATTATACATTGCACGTTTGTGTAATATGAGCATCTGCGGCCTTCTCTTCATTGGTCTTCATTAAAGGATCACCTCTCTTCTTCGTCAATCGAGGGCAATAATACTTGAAATACCTACAGTCTCCTCACTCATAATATTTTACTAAATTTTGTTTCTAAAATTTCTTACTTCGGTTTCCAGACGTCCCCTGCTTAACATCCCTATTTTTTTATCTGTTTTTACTGAACTTCTCTCGACAGTTCGAAACCTTGGTAGCTTCGATCAGTCGCGTTCCATATTACATGGTGCTTTCGAAAGCTTTTTTACATTTTTAAATCATGAAACTTTTCAACTAATTCTAAGGGTCAAACGATATTGTTCCGTGAGTCCAAATAATACTCTCTGAAATCTGGTGGAGCTCGTTTTTTAATTTGAACGGTGACAGTCAAATCTCTTCATTGATCGAAAGTTGTTAATTTTAGTCCTGACGTCCGTCCTTCTAAATATGTGAATAATTGAGGAAAATCATGCCAGGTGCTGGCGTTTTGGTGTGAGGCGAATAAGTGCCTAAAGTTTCTCGGGAGTTAAACCTTTTCAACAACAGTTCTTTAACATACTCATATTTTTCGATCTTATCCTCTGGTTCATGAGCGAATAGTTGATTTATTTCATAGTAGAGATATGTAAAACCGCTTCTTTAAGGGTTCATATCGGAACCGTTCCTCCATTGAAGTGAATCAATTCTATTTAATGGTTCATCGCTGACTAACAATGACCTTGATGAATGCGCTCGGAACAGGCGTGCATCAAGACTGATGTGCAAAGATGGTGAGAAAGCAAAAGGAATAGAACATGGAGTGGGACTGGTGGAATCAGCTCAATCAAACCGCTCACTCCCTAGACTCATCCCTCTCAACTGTGTACTTTTGAGATCTCCTAAAAATCCTTACATAGAATTGACAATAAAATTCTGAAATAAAAAAATGCTAAAAAAGTTTTTAAAAAATAATGAAAACTGAATTTACTTTTGTTACAGATTATTGCATTATTTTATTACTATAACTGATATTTTATTGCTAATATTGATCTATATGTTTTCAGTCCATTAAGAACTCGGACACACTTAATAATATATATGATATATATTTTATACATTAAATTTCTAGGGACTAATTCTTAAACGAATCTGTTTATGACAATTGTGTAACTTACTACTATTTCAGGTATTTAAACGGAATACGAATACGAAGTGCATATTGCAGTTAGTTATCTTTTATGATTATTTATCTTGTATTTTCGCATTAATATAATGGCTTTTGAATTTAAAGGAATTTTTTAAAAAAACTCTCCTTTGACGCTATAGATTGCAATTTGAAGTTTTCAGACTGCAGTAGTATTATTAATAGTAATAATATTAATAATATTTAATAGTAAGTAGCAGTAATAGTGCAGTTAATCTGCTGCCTAAATCATCCCCAAATTGGTTATCTTGAAATACACACCTACTGTTTTCTAAAACGAAAATTTGAAAAGTGAGAAAGCATTCTTTTCCCGGTCATCTTAGGAATTAAAAACTATGTACTCATTCCTAAATGAATGATTTATTTTGCTTGTGAATCTTCAATCTAGTTTTCTGGTATTACTAGGTCTGAAAAAAAATAAATTTTAGTAATCATTCAACTAATGTGACAAAACAAACTTATTAGAAGGTTCTTTTTTTCCCTCCTCATAAGAAGAATGCATCTGCATCCAAATTTGCAAGTGATTCGCTAGTGGATTGCTAATGATAATAGCAAAACCAAGCAGATTTCTGGCTTTCTATTTGAAGGCAATTAAAGAGGGGATTATTTCTCAGAGGCTTTCAAAAAACTAAAGACACATTTTGTGATTACATAATGGCATCATTACAACTGTTATTAATTATTGTGACTGTTGGGGTACAGCAATCTTTAATGTTCGTATTTACAGAGGTAGAACTAATCTCAATAACAGCTATTAATTTCAGTTATTATTTTCTTTTTCTGTTTAATGACTTTCCTACAGCAGCAGTCTGGCTTTATTGTACAAAAAAAATCTTTTTTTATATTTAATCGCTTTGATTTGTTTTAAAGTTGGGCGTAAAAGCGATCGCTAATTTCAATTTTGCGTTTTTCTCTTGTAATCTAATTTTTTATGTTGCCATTCTTACATATATATATCTTCTTATATTTTGAAATTTGATTTACACTCATACAAGAGAAGTGCACAGGTGCCATACTGCTTTCCCAAACTTAGCTCATTTGAACAACATTTTCGAAAATGTAATCAATTTATTTAAAACGGAAGAAAGAACGAAAATATGAAAAGTGTTTAGATCCATACCAGAGATTTTGTTAAGGTTACGTTAATTGATTAAGGTAAAGCAACTCGAGGGCTATCTGCTCATATTAAGTGATGCCTTCATGAAGGACTTTTGAAGGAAAACTAGCTCGTACACAGGTTACCCATGGCGAAAACCACGAAAATTAACTATGAAGCCAGTCCGTTCTCCAGAACTGGATCCATGGTCAAACTACCAGTGCGCAGCCGTTTTACCGCTCGGCATCTGGTGGTCGGTTTTGTAAGTACTATTATGCTATCCCTGAGCTTTACAGCATAGCAATCTGCCCTTGGACCCACTCTTTCTAAGCCTCCTGGGATTCGGGAGCTGCCGGTTCAAGACAATAGAGGGCGAGGGACATATACCTGCTTACCTTTGTTTAGACACCAGCTGTCCCCGTCTTCCGTCACCTGTCACCTGTGTATGTGGGTCGTTTTAGCTTTATTATTAAACACCGCTTTCTTCACACTTACGCTATATACAATTCAACAGTAAAATAAAAAAAATTAAAACCAGCGTATAGCAGCATATGTTTATAATAAAATCTTTAATATCATGCAGTGTTAAATGCTGGCAGTTTTTTTTTTTTACCTTCCATCCTATCAATGTTCAGTTTTCTTAATGAGATAACTTTTTTTTTATTTTTAACTTTTTCGTGCATTAAAATTGTTGATTCATTAGGGGTTTTTTTAAGCAGGTAATTAGAAGTATGTGCAGTGCCCTGGCCGGAACTCAAACCTGGACCTCTCGAATATGCTCCGATTGTGCTACCTTTACACCACGAAGGCATGCTCGAAAAAGGGAGAAAATACCTTATAAACATTATTTAATTAATAACATGTTTTTTGCACTTGCGTGACATAAAACACACCAGCAAAATCACAAAATAATTAAAATTAGTATACTTGACAGATTATTAGCAATTGCCATACATATTCGCCATATGCATATATTAACTATACCACTTCTTTAAAAACTAGTCACTCGCGCGGCCAGCTGCCTGAAATAGAAAAATGTATAATTATTTCAATGAGTCTTAACTAGTTTAATTTCTCAAAAATATTTAATACATTTGATTACATATCTCATGATTTTAATGTACATTTATTTAAATTAATAAGATTAAAAGCAGAAAAATATTGAGAACTATATTTATTCTTTGAAATTGCTTAGTTTGTTACTCAGTAACCTTCTAGATTATATCTGAAAGATAAATAGCTTAGTTTTTACTGAACGGCAATAGCGTAGAAAATAAAAGTATTATATTTCCAGCAGTGGCAATACACTGCTTTCAAATACCTGAGTGGTTTGATTAAAACTGAAAGATAAATAATGTCTTACATTTTGTTAGCAACTGTCTGGCAAAATGAAGATAAAAATCTTTAATATCGAGCAGCGTTACCGCTTCTCTCTTCCAAATCGCTGAGTAACAAAAAATAATGATTAATTTTTACAAAATATGAAATAATTAAAAAACATATTCAAAATTCGACCTTCGAGGTGCACATGTTCAGGCGGAGATTACGCCTATTAAAAATTTGGTATTACGGGAGGATTACACGTATTAAAAGTTTGGCTGTAGCTACTGCTGTTTTTCCACAATGCAAAGAATATACATACTTACATCAGATTCTTAATTATTTGATTGAAAAAAACATTAATACATAGCGATAATATTTGGTACCAACAATTTAAAAAGAAAATCGAAGACAAAAGTGACAAGGACAAAAAAGTGAGTTTCGAGGCTAATCGCACCCTCTGGTGTTAAAACATTAATAAAAAATATTAAGAATGAGATATTTCTGAAACATTGCCATACGTGCGGCTGTACACTGTAGCGTACAGATAGTCTAATATTAAACTTATCTAACATTGATCTAACATTAGTCTAATATTAAATCCCCCACGAAGCATTGGATATGGGAAATTATTCTTCATTGCAACAAGTATTCTGCTTGAATTAGCTTCTAGTTAAATTACTCTAAATGACTTTATAGGGTTCTATCCTGTGTAACTCTAATTTAATCCGAGTTCTTTTAACCTTACTTTGACTAAAAAGCGACTAATCGATCCGTCTGTGGAAGTACTTTAAAGTCCTAAGAAGGTATTAAATAACCTTTTTATTTAAAGCTTGAACTAACAAAATACACACCTTGTGCTCACAAATTAAACACCCCCATTTGTAGGTAATAGAAAGCAGAAATTTGAATTAACAAATTAAAATGAATTCTTAGCCGGAGACTACATTAGAGCTGTCTTAACTAAGCATTCTCTCGCATTTATAACTGCGCGATTTAATTTCGCTTAGCAAATTGGCTAATGTTGGATTACGTAGCTAAGATGGGCAAAAGAAAAAGAAAATGGAGAACGTCGCTGCCAAAGCTCTGTATCTAATGCTTCCATCATCTCGGCCTTAAATAGGCGTAAGACATTTGCATCCCGGTAAGGGCTAATGAAAAGGAGAAGTTATAATATATATCTAAGCCTTAATGAAATGGGTTTGTTAGCTTAAACCTGCAACCTTATCCTATGAAGTTATTTAAAAAAATTACATCTTTGCAGTGTCAAATGGAAGAAACCTCATATCATAATAGCAGAGCAATAATGCCATACAGAACTATATATTATCAGAATAATATTGTTCAGCTAACGAGTTTATAAATATTCCAGTTCTTTACCAACACTCCATGTAGACTTGGTTTTTTTTTAATTCTTCGATAAACCAAAATGAGTTATTTTAATAAAAAAAGCGTTAATAAACCACACTTTTCAGAAGTGAATGTTACATGCAGTTATTTCAGAAGTGAATGTTACGTTTCAGAAGTGAATGTTACAAGCTGTAACTTTTCTTCTAAATAAATCCCTGTCTCTCGCATATGCAGATGCAGGCTGTGACATGACACTCCTTCTGAAGACAAATATATTTGCGATATTCAAAAAATATGCAAACTTCAAATCGTCAAATATTCCTGCGATGTGTAACATCAAACACTATAAGAACAAGCAAGAAACTTTAAGTATTAAAAGGTATTATTCTACGGAGTATCTGCTGAAAGCGTTAGATAAGCTCATAACGTTAGATAAGCTCATAAGCAATTATTTACATGTCATACATAATATATTATATTAAATTGAAATTCGCGAATAAACGCTTTTATATTAAAACGAGACTTACAAAAATAAAGCATTTTGTAGTATTTGCACCGTACTTTTTTTCCCCAAAATATCGTTTTCTGTTACGCTGAAATTCAGTTATTCGAACTAATGCGCAGGCAATTAAAAATGCTGCATATGATATGAAAATGAATTTATCAGGGTTTCGAAGGAAAAGACTCAACAACTAAAAGTGAGGAGTTATGCACTACCTCATCGTAATGAGACGGATGCTTGTAGGTGGTCTGTGTGTTGTTCTTATTTCATGACATTTGCAGAGTCCATATACGATATTTATTACGATGATAAAACACAATAATACAGTAGACGATTACATCTGGACGGAAGCCAACACTGAACAGTGGTTAATGATACATAAACTTTGACATATTAATTAATGATGTTTCAAAAATTAGCTTCCGTTACAAAGGGTTGCATGATTCAACTCCTGTGATACTAACATATCCAATAACGGAGCTACAAAATTTGCATCCCCTCATGAAGAGTTGCATTTTATGGCGCAGCAAGTTATACGTCTATATTTGGTGACTTACAAGGCTTAACTAACAAATTTCTTTTAGCGCCACATATAGTATCTCATTAATTTTACAATAAAAAGACTCATCCTATCATCTACATGACATATGTCATCAGTAATAACTAATCTATACACCCGTATAGTGGATTTGTTCTAATCAAATACACAACTAAAGTAGTCTTGATTGTGATAGATATTGTTCACCAAAATAAAAAAAAAACTGATGTGGCAAGCAAATGACCTCCCCCCTTTGCTATTCCGCCGGAATTGGCAGAATAGCAACGGATTATCACTTCCTTTAATCCTTTGCAAATAGAATCTAATTTGTTTATAAACTGTATAGCTCAACGCGAGTTAGAAACACTACTCATTTTTTATTATTCTATTTTCCTATATATCAGACAATGATAATTATACGTGTTTATGTGCACAGACTAGAAAAAAAAAGAATTGCGACAGTTCTGTATCTCCCGTTCTGTTCGACTGGTTGACGAAATTCAGCAAACATCGAAATTCAGTTCCTTCGCTCCAAAGCGCGACGTAGGAATATATATTACACTTATTTGCAGCTTTGTTCTAACACTGTCCTATTGCACAATTATATACTATCTTCCCACCAGTCAGCAACCATTATGTGGAGCCGCTCTGTCATAAAAATAAGTATGTGTACTTAGTCATTCCATTTACTCTCCGGATTTGTCTCCTTGTAATTATTTTCGTTCCGCAAAAACTAAATGGGCTTTCAAATGAATCTTTTTTTCTGGCATGGAGGAGATAAAAGGAAAACGACATTCTACTCTAAGATCCGTGCTGAAAACAAACTTCTACAGGACTTTAGGTGTCGATTTCTATTAAGGCAGAAAGTTGCATCAATGCAAACTCTGCAACGTTTATATTTTTTTGAAACACTCTGATTATTTAATTACCATACACTGAATATACACTAAAACTTCGATTACTTGAACTTCAGTTAGTCAAAAGTTTTGAAAGAATGATTGTCGGAACTAAAAATTCGAAGGTAAGTCAAAGTGAATATCGAAATAAACTATTCGAAACTGCTACCGATTCAAAATCGAATTTTTGTTATTTGTTTTTGAGGTGTGTATTCCTTCAATTTTTAGCTTATTGAAGTTTGTCTATATTTCCACTGATTCTTCGTTTTTCTCATAAGACTGCATTTTATGTACATGAGATAGAAACCAGTATTTAAGCTGAAGTCTCAGTCACTTCACTAGAAGATTTTAGAATAGCCTGGTAAAGCGTGTTCTTTCTTCTAGCCAAGGTGTTGCTAAAAGTCTAATCTCACTATGACTTGGCCGTATTGTTAAGTGCCTGCTAGTATTTGCTGGTGATCCTCAATAAGAAGCAACTCTGTTAGTTATTTCTGTACGATTTCGGCTGGTTTTAGTAGTATTATGTTAGTTTTTTATTTTCTGTCTCGAGTTAAAGCCCAAGTGAAGGCTTACTGTAAGGCAGGGAAGGGGCCATCTGTACATCATTTTTGAGTTGGAAGGAACACAAGAACTATTCGCTACACAGTTGTTAAGTATTCTAGCTTTCAAGGATAACAAATTTAGGTAGAATATTATAACGTTTGAGAGATTATTATTTGGTAAGCATTTTTTCGCTCAACCATTTATCCTCCGGATTTTAGTTTGAGCTTCATTTGCAGTTAAAATGGCTATAAAATGAAAAGTAGTCTTGTTTAAAGATAAAACTAAAGTTTTAAAAGAATTCGATAAAAATACAAAATTCATGGAAATATAACTGATGAAAACACTTGTACATTCGGGCGTCAGTGCTAAAAAGAAATGTTTCTGAAACCAAGAATTTAGAAGAAAGAATAATAGCTTGCGAAAAACTACTTCAAAGAAATTGAGTGTTTAAGGAGAACTATGTGGAAGTTCAAACTGCACTTCTTAGTCCAAAAGAGAATTAACTCGGAAGGGCTATTAATTTCAAAACAGATTTTGCATTGAATCACTATGAAAGTCCGAATCACTTTTCAAATTGTTGCAACGGAATATGATCGCGCTGTAAAATATTTAAAGAAATTAAATATGAAGAGTTAGCATGAACGTATGCATCTTTTTCGCATTGGGAAACACAACGGTACTTAAAGCCATCAGACTTTTAATAACGAAGTTCTACACCCGAATATGGACACCTGGAAGCCCGATTCTGAATTCCGAATTTGTTTTATACTATATTTCATATTTTGTAAACCTTTAACGAATTTTTAATGGACGAACTCAATGATTTCAACGAGAGCAATGGCAACACTCCACTGGGGAAAAAAATGTATCTCCAGTGCGCGAGACTGTCTAACGGAACCATTAAAGATATGTTGTTTTTAAATGTTTTGTGTAATTCAAATTTCGTAAAATTTTAACGAATTTTTTATTAGCAAACTCAACGATTTCAAAGTAGCAAAGGCAACAGTTGTGAGGGAAAATAACATATTTTTATTTCCAGTGCGCGAGACTGTCTATCGGAAATTCTAAAGATAGGCCGTTTTTAAATATTTTTAGCCCAAAGGAAACGTTAGCCCAAATGCTCTCGAAATGTGTATGTGCATGTAAATGAAGAAAACGTCTGTTTGGGCGTAACTACTTCACGACTGCTGATTACAATTTTACTTTGGTGTCTTATTTTTTTAATACTCCAAATTCCGATTCACTAGTTTATAAACGCTTCATTCAGAAGACTAAATTCTGTCTATGGCAAGTATCGAGATATTAATGCCAGTTTTAAGGGTTATATTGTGTTATTAACTGATCTTATTAATAAATTTTTGCGAGTTTCAAAAGAGATGTATAAAAAAGTACATCATAGGCATTCTGCTGAGATTAGCAGTCTGAATAAATATCAGTGTTAAGGGTCACATTGTATTAGTAAATCATCTTGTTAATAAATTTATACGAATTTCAAAAAAAGCTATATAAAGAACGCGTCATGCGCGTTTTGTTCAGATTACCAGAGCGAACACTTAGTGAGGCTGACTGATAATTACTGTCATATTCTAAATTAAAATAATGAACAGGCATATACAGTCGATTCCGGTTAATCGGACCACATCGGGAAGCGATTCTTTTGGTCCTAATAACCGGTTGGTTCGATTATACGAACATGTCCTATGTTGTAAGATGGGACGTGCTATATGTAGCAAACAGTAAATGTACATGTAAATCATGTACTAAAATACTAAAATATAATCATGATCTTTATTGTGCGGTACACACGTACGGCGAACATACATATACAAACAAGAACTACAGTCGAACTTTTTTCATTGAGAAAATTAATTTAGAAACAAATTCTCACAAACAATCTCCACGATACTCAGCATGCGAAGCACAATAAAAACAAGTTTTCACCAAGTTCAGTTAACTTCAAGAACTTATCCAATGTGATCTGACGCGTTCTCTTGACGGACTGAACGTGAACGAAATCGCCACAAACATCTAACGCAGCAACGGGACTGCCTTCATTTCCTTCCTGCATGAAGTACTGACGCAGTTGGAATGCATTTCCTCGCATCCTGTGTTGTCACTTGCACCCAACTTATTAGCGGCATCATCATCATCACTCTCTTGGTCTTCCGATGTTGTCTTGTATTTTGCTGCAACTCGAGCAACGATTGCAGCCTCGTAATCTTCATTTTCATCGTACCATTGAAGCTCGTTGTCGATGGATAAAAATTCTTCGTAATTTTGTAGCTGTTGAAGTTCTATATGTCCGTCATCATTTTGACTTTTAATGAGCATGTCCAAATCTATCTCTAAAACCAAGTGCTTAAAGCCACAGTGAGAAAAACAGTTCTAAATTGTCTCACTGCTCACTTTTCGCTAGCAAAAGTAATTTCGCAACAAAAGTAATTGGGTGTAAGATGTTGACCTTTGCCCTGACTTCGCTGGCTTTTGACGATGAGGTCAGCAAACATTCTTCAATTGCTTCAAGAATGTAATTAACCATCCTTGCACTATAAAGGGTCTTCAATTTTTTTATGAGGCCCATGTCCATTGGCTGGACCAAAGCTGTTGTCGTGGGAGGTAGAAATTCCAGTTGGATGTTCTTTAAGCAATCTAAATGAGGATGTGCTGCACAATTGTCAAGAAGAAGCAGCACTTTTCTGGACTGACGTTGTAGCTCTCTGCCCCAATCCTTCAGCCATTCTTTAAAAAGTTCAGAGGTCATCCATGCATTCCTGTTCGCACGATACACAGCGGGTAAACTTTCCATCCCAAGTCCTTTAAAGCAGCGAGGCTTAGTGCTTTTTCCTATAACCAACAGCTTCCTCTTGTCCATTCCTGACATCTTTCAGCAACACAAGACAGTTACGCGATCCATCGCTTTTTTGGAGCCAGAGAGTGCAACATGTTTGTAACTTAACGAGCCGTCCGATGTAGCACGATAATACAGCCCAGTTTCATCAGCATTGTAGATGCCATCTGCTGAAAAATTTTCAAGAAGCTCGGGCAGTTATTGATTTCTATTCTTCAGCACATACACTATCAACACTTTCTTTTTCGCTATGTGCTTTCTTGAATTTATGTCATGTCTAGATTTCCGTCAAGACGACCAACCGTTCGTACCTTTAAAGTCATCATGACCCTGGTTTTGACGAGTTCTGCTTTGCATTTTAACATTGGGCCGCTTACTCGCACAGCTCTTTCAGTAACGACGGCAAACCATTCATTAAGGGCCTCATCAACGTCTGGATCCTCGTCTTCACACTTTCGTTTTTTGAAAGTTCCTCCAAGTCCTTCACATCGTTCCCATTCTTCTTGCAGCTCATTCCCTTGTTTTATCAAGCGCGAAACTGTAGTCTTTGCCAATCCGGTAATTTCCACCAACCGACGATGACTAGTGTTTCGTGGTTGTTGCTTGAAAAACCAGTAAACCAATTTTTTCAGCTAGCATCAAGTCCCGTCGTGGCATTTTGGCAGGGAAGACAAGACACGCACACAGTTCACTGACTAAAGTGGTCTGAAGAAACGTTGGTGTTTCAGGGTCAAGATGTTGAGGTCAAGGAGTTAAATTCTCGTCATTCAAAGCTTTGGCACTAAAATCATCCCAAAAGGGTGGTGAAATGATAGCTTTCTTCGTGTAAACTTTAATTATGATTGACAGGCGGGAATTCCTTTCAGGTGGAGCCGGACACTCTGTTGTTCAGTTCCTCGAAAATCGGGAACGCAGTGGGACCAGTAACCCCGCTGGCAGCTACTAGTGGCTCTGTTTTAACAAAGGTCAAAGAAAATGGTGCGCGTGTTCACCTCCCACTGGTTTTGCTCTTGTCATGCACTTTAATGAATTCCTGACCTTCGATAAAGCATTCTCCTGGGGAGCGCAGCTATAGATCCTCCCATATGTCGCGGACCATCTGTACATCTGTACGCGGCCGACTTGTGGCTTGTGTTTCTTATTCCCTCTCACGTTTTTTGGTCCGATTAAACGGAATTTTGGTCCAAATGTTTCGGTTCTTTAGGATTCGGTCCGAAAAAGCGGCTGGTCCAATTATCCAGTGGTCCATTTAACCGGATTTCACTGTAATGTGCATTGTTAAGATGTATCAGATTTTTAGTACTATCAAGTAATGATTTATTGTGCGATATATTCTACTCGAGATATGGGTAGAAAAATTAGTGCCTAAAATTCACAAGAAGTATAGGAATAAAAACTTTTAAACAGTACTTTCTTTTGAAATCTGCAGTCCCCTCGCCCCATTATGTTACAGCTTTTTAGGACAAGATTTAACTCTCAGCTCAGATCACTTAAACATTACGCAGTAATTTGAAGCGCCGTCTCTTGGTCGTTACAATCGCCAATTGGGAAATGCACTAAAGTCTAAATGTACCTTCAGAGTTGTTCCAATGCCAACTTCGGTAACGCGCTTTGTTTCCAAAGTGTATAAACGACAAAATTTTTCTGTATAATTCAAAGTGCAACCAAAATTTTATCTGTTTCACTATGTCCAACAATGCAGTGTTACTAAAAATGAGTGTCAAATTTTCATTAAACAGAAATTATTCTATTTTTCTCAATTTTTCGACGGCAAATTATTGCATATATTTCGGCGGCTCTGGGCATTTTTAATTGCATGTTTTACAACTCTCATTTGTGGTCTATATTATTTATTATGTGCTCTGGAATTTTTCGTTCATGCACTCTGCCCTATTAGCCTATTAACCTTAATATTTTTAAAAAACTATTATGCTCTATGCTTTGTAGTAACCAGCTCGACAGCTTGCCGTTTTCTCTTTCTGGAGATCTTTCAAAAATTTTGCGCGGCTTTATGCTTATTTAAAATTTTGAAAATCTGTGAATATTTTATATGCTAATACGAAGTTATTATAGACGTTGTCGCAAGGACGATCTCTCGATGGCGGTTGGACCTCGAATCCGAGCACCCCGGTGTTGCACCGTTATTACCAGCATAAGGAATTATTATTACAACAGGATCTCCGGTACTTACATACTATCGCAACTGTTGTGTAGTCAGTTTAAATCAAGTGAATTAATTTCTTTAACTTTATTAACGTTGTTCTAAATTAATTTATCAATTATTCCAAATTATACTACACTACGCTTATTTTACTTAATCAATGTATTAATTTGTTCTGCTACTTACTGGGGTTTTTGTAAGTTAAGTTTAACGTTTTTTTTTTCACTCAATTTTCTGAGCTGACGCAAAAGAGGGAATGGGCAACGGGGTGAATTTCTGTGTAATATTGTAGTTTAAAATTTCTTAATATGATTATATGTAAGACTTCAAATTTAAACTGTTAAAAGTAGAAAAATTATACTTTCCTTTTGAGATTTCTTTCATTAAGATAGATGAAATAGTTTTTGAGATATGCCCGTTTAATTATCTAAATTCTGTAATATGTTTAGAATTTTTTGGGGGTTGATTTTTGTCACTTTTAAAGGTGTACGTGTGGTAGAAGGCGTCGTTTCTTCCATGTCCTTGCAGAGGTCACCTTTCGCTTCCTGTCTTGAGATGGGGAACTTTACGAGCGAAAAAGGGGTTAAGACTTTCTTTGGCTGCTTGGCGAAAAGGGGACAGAACTGATCTGAATTCCTGAGGGAAAAAGTGGAATTTTTTCTACTATTCTCTTCTTGGTGTTTTTGACTGCGGTTTGTCGCTCAAAACTGGTGATTTCACGGGTATGTGGAAGCCGTTCGGATTAAAGCCGGCTTGCAAGCCAGTTTTTCGCTTTCTGGCTCGGATTTCCTGCTGTTGTGAGTTTGCTTTAGACAGCGAACCAATCTTTGCCCGGCTGCTTGGAATAAGAAAAACGGAAACTCCGTAAATTCTGTCTTTTATTTTTGCCTTGCCTAAAACGATAGGTCATCAACTATGTATCAATAGCTCGTTAGAGTTTCTTCCTTCTTCTGTCAACATGGCACTTCATATTATTTTTGTTGACTAAATTGGAGTTATTTCGGTTCTACATCTCTTCGGGGCTAAGGAGTTTGTAGTCCGCACCGCGAATGCTGTGATCGGAAGCGGTTTGACTTATATCAACTTCGGGTGTCTCCACCGACTGGTTTCGCTATCGAAAGTCGGAGATATCATGCGGTGCTAGCACCAGGGTGCCTGGGCCAAAGGCCCTACCCCTCATCGAATAACTTAAGTAGATTACGAATAGTATGAAAAAAGAAATAACTTATAACTTAATTAATAATATATATATGTATACACAGATTAAGAGCTGAGCTGGTGACTAACCTATGAAAAGAACTATAAAATAATCAAGGCACAGTGCGAAACTTTCGGTGTACTAAGGTAAGTGAATAATAGTATAAAATACATAACACAATGCAATGGTAATACAATACAAAAATTTATCTACATATAAACAAAATGAGAGGTAGCAGCAGTATATATAATATACATATCATTACCAACAGGAGCAGTGGAATTTATGGTAAATTATCATTTAAAATCGCCATGGTGCGATGAAAGTTATCTTCATCATAAATGTCATAATTGTAGAGTGTAATTGATGGATTATTGAGATTGTACAACCCATCGAA
>KK116039.1:39702-112726 GCA_000611955.2 Stegodyphus mimosarum
AAAAAAATCATAATTTTATGCAGTTCTTACACAGTGTATTGTATCGACATTACCAAGTATTAAATACATACATTACTACTTCGTACATGTCCGCATAAGCAAACGCATACAAAGAATATATAACTAAACGCATTTGAAGCAAAGTCTGTTGGCGTACAAAAAATGTCGCCAAAGCAGAATACTAGCCTAATTAAAATTATATCATATTACTAAAATTTTAACATTTTTTTCAGAACGCAGTTATTAAAAACATACATATATATTAAGATACTTTTATTTAAATGTTATTTCAAGTATGCATAAATTATATAAAATTAGAAAATCTATTTTGATTAGAAAACGGCAAGTAGAGTGGCTAAAACACCTCTACATCTTATAAAAAATAGGTTTTAAAACTTTAGAAAAAGCTCATCTGTGAAATGTTACTCCTTCACCTTTCACGTATTTGGAATTACATCCATATGCGGAGCACGAAAGTACGTGAAAGTTTGCGTTTTTAAGTCCGAAACAATGCGCGTACTCGCAAACACTTGCTTCTCACAAATTCTCTATAGGGCTGTAATGGTAAGGAAGATTCGCGGGAAATACGATTCGGGAAATGTTCCATATGTCACATGGTTAGCATTCCTGTTCCCCTTCAGGGTTGCCGTTTCTCTCTCTAGTATATTACAGCTCTATGGTCCGAACCTACTGAGAAGCTTGAAGGCGAAATGATATCCTTTAATCGTGAACGAGCTTCAACCTAAGACCCATCTGGAGTCCATCCTTGAGGGAGTTTTGACTGAGAACTCCTACATCTTCCCCAGCATTTGACTATGTCAATTTGTGAAGAAAGTTTTGATGAGTGCTAGTACCGAAGATTTGATATCTACCTGTTATTGGGAGCTCAGCATTCCTCATGAGAATCAGATAAGCCACCTTTTTTGTGAATTAAACTAAGTGAAATTGAATAGTTAAGTTGTAAACCAAGTTTTTAAATCGCCTTAATGTAACTTGTAGAAATGACTCGAATGTTGTTTAAACTGTAAGTCAATTTTTTGTTCCTTGCTAATTTGTCCGTATAGGCGTGAATCTTCTTGAGACTAAAACCTCAAGAAGCCTTTGGATCTGGTCTTAGATGCGTGTTCACATCCCCAGTTAAGTGCAATAATTCTCGGGAATGAATGCAATATCTTCAGGGGTTATTTTGGGTAGGATTTATGTATAAAGTGTAATAACAACTATATATCTTTTTTTTATTATCGGTGAACTCAATAACTCAGTATTCGGTGATTTCTCCTTATCGTGGAATAATGCCGTACTTAAAAAAATGTTAATGTACAATCATTATGAAAATTTTTATTGTAAAGTTATATACATATACTAGCTAACACCCGCCGCTTTGCTGGGCACACTATCTATTTGAATGTGAACCTAGACTTCTTATGTGGACGAAATGTCTAATTTCGAATTGATAATGAATGTAAATTGTTCTAATTTAAAGTCGAGAAATATAATAACAGTCAATGAATCAAAGTCAAAATAAAAACACGCAAAAAAAAAAAAAAAAAAAAAAAGCTTAGTGCCGCCTGTAACGGTATAATAAAAATCCATTTTGAATTCCGATTCATAATAGAAAGTATGATAAGAAATGGCATTTTGTATGAAAATAGACAAGGCATTGATTTGTAACACAACTGTAATTGGTTACTCATCTCCCGGGAACTAGAGGTTTAATATTGTGGTAATGGATATGTTAGTTTTTTAAGAAAATAAATTCTTAGTTATTTTTAAGGAGATATATGCGGGTATTTTTTTTATTTTGCCTTATCCATTTTTCATGCTTCTTTCCACCAGTCATCAGCACCCGGTTACTTTGGTAGAAAACACAACGCAATGAAAATTCTTGTATTTAGAGGAGAATTTTCTCTAAAATTTTAAATTGTTTTTTACCCTCTTTTAAAAAAGGCACAGAATACAACCATCTTAGAAGCAGCCAAATTTCAGAAAGCGCCAAACTCTGGCAATGATATGCATAACATTTCTTCCGGCAACCATGCTGATAACAATGGTTTCAGTCAAGCAACGCCTCCATTTTCGTATGCGTCCTATTTTGTTGTATTCCATGTTCCGACGGTTTTTATTCATAAATCGTGAAATATTTTGCTTTAGTTTTAAAAAAATTGTGGAATTGGCCAGCACTGGAAGAAACTACGGCAAAATATAGAATTATGCTAAAAATTTTCTAAAGCGAACAACGAGGAAATGCGTTTTCGGTACTATTCCGTTAGACCACCGTCAGTTAAAAATGCGCAACTTTTTTTAGCCATCAATTCTTGCCAATTATCAAATTATGAAACAAAAATCGAGTTCAAAAGGCCAAAAAAATTACTTTTGCAAAAAGTAATTTTTTTAATTTCATAATGTTTAAAGAAAATAAATTTTTCTTTTTGATTTTTTAATCTAGAGTACTCTATACATAAATAAAAAATAACGAAAATTAAATTTAATCTAAACAGGTGGCATAAAGAATATTCTATACATAAGTAAAAATATTAAGACAAAAGAAAATCCAATGTAAACAGGTGGCATAACATTGCAAATGTCATTCAATATTATAGAGAAAATTTTAGTTTGGGAATATAATCGACACCACATAAATTCTATCAAACATGACTTTAAATGGGGGGCAAGCAGTGCCCCGCTGAAATTGAATTCTACGTTTAGCACTGCCCCACAATCGTTCCACAGTTTAGATACGGCTTCCAGTTTCACGGGTCTATAAAACTATAACTGTGATTCACAGTGAAATGTTCAGCATTTCTTAATTCCTCTTTCTTATATCCTTTCTAGCAGTCTGAAAATATAATGCTGCCATCCGCGATGGTTTCCTGAATGGCAGTCATGAATGTTGTAGCACAACGATCGGGAACGGAGACCAGAAAGCATTCTTTGCTTTTCCCAGCATAAAAGTCCGAATACCCATTCTTCCGGAAGAACATATCCCATGTTGTTTTTTCTTTTTGTGAAAAGGCTTTCGTCTAATTTCTACGATTTTGTTGGTTCCATCGATTTTATTTCTTTTACGAGACATCAAACAATTTGCACATACCTCCATAAAGTAGTAATTCTAATCTGCTGTCCTTTTATGGCTGATTTCTAACTGAAGTTGGCAACATTCAACCGATGACAATTCCTGACACCACAGATAAATAAAATGAACGGCACTGAGGAAAAAAACCATGTTTTGGTTCTCAAGACTTTTTTCACAGCAAGAACGTACGTAACAACGCCATATAGCAGATTTGTTTTTGAGTCAAAAGTTAACTTCATAAATTGATTTTGAGAACAAAGTCAATTGCTATGATTTATTCCTTTGTCTTGAAGGAATCATACGGCAGCCTCTTTGTCATAAGGTAATTTCCAAATTGCGTAGTCCATCGTACTAAAACAAATGGCGAAATATGGCAAAAACGTAACGTGTGATGCTATTTAAAACGAAAACTGTAAATCTCGAGCCACGATATTTGTCGTGTTATTGTAACGTTGTTTTCTTCTCATTTTTTCTTCATTTTAAACTGACGCTGCTCAAACGGAACAGTACTGCGTTTTCTAGATAGCCTCTGCTGCCGAACATTGAGTGAAGTCAAGTCTTTGAAATTCCATGAACATTTTTTAAGGTATGTGCCTACATACGAAGCACTTTTTTTAAATTACATAAAATTTTAATTAAACACATATGTTTTTAAGTAAGATAGGATATATAACTATGAATTTAAATGGGATATTACAGAAATTTTCATTAATTTTTAAAATATAGGCAATAATTTAAAAACTTTTAGTGAATCTTTTCATTTACGCCACATCTCCTATAATAGATTCTGATGAATATACTTCAATAATCTTTACACAGTATATAAATTACATTGTGTTCTGTAGCAAACGATTTGCTGTACTTATAAAAGTTTTTTAAATATTCCAAACTCAGCACAAAAACTCAAAATTAAAACAAAAATACTTCTCTTTTTTTCATAATACTGTCAATAAAATCAATAAATAAACACAAAAGTGTCAGATTTTGCTACAGAACACAGCTAAAGATGAATAAAACACTTTGGTAAAGTTTTATTTCAATATTCTAAATACATTTTGAAAAATGAACGTAATCGCAAACAAAAGTAACGAAAAACACAGTTTCTCAGAAAATGCATTTAAAGATTTTAATTCAGCGCAAAAAATTTGCAGCCACTTCATACCTTTAAAACTCGCCATATTTATATGTTAGGCCCTCTTTTATTTCATTTTTAACTAATTTTGACTTTCTTTTAGCTTTTTCCTGGATAACTTTGTTGCTTGTAGAGATTGGCGTTTCGATTTCTGAATTCGCTGTTTGTCTATTCCCATGTAGCTTTCAAACATAATGCGATCAATTTCTATTCCTAGATTACTGAAAACAGGTAAAAGTCCTAAATATCCTGAATTAAATAATAATGTACATAATTAGCAATATGTGCACCTAAAAGCATTGTTTTCAGTTGGACAAAAGTTTCTTTAGGTAAAATAGTCCACAAAAGGTTATTAAAACTCTCATTATTGTTCTGAGTCATCCCATGTAGGCATTTTATCAGCAAATGCTTGTCATACAGTGAAAGGTATGTTGCTTTTATAATTTTTATGTTAACTTTTATAACTGAATCTGGGAGACCTGGTGATTTTTCCTGAAATGGTTTGCCATCATGCAATGCTCGCTTATACTTGCACCAGCTATCTGATCCTGCTGGACACTGGCCCATCCATGGGCTTTTCACTGCTAGAGCAACAATGAAAAAAAGCAGTTATTACAGCTGATTGCATACTGTCTAGATATCCAACATTTCTACGGATAGCAATCCCATAATAATTTCGTAGCTTATCGATAAATTTATCGGTTAATTTACCTTTTCCACCGAGTCCTTTAGTGTTCTTTTTTAAGTTTCTTAGCCGTGAACCTATTCTTTTTTTAATATGTCCTATGCATTCTAGCTTGGTGACTGTGTTTTCCCCATAAATATCTTTCACTTGCATAAATGGCTTTGAATCACCATCTCCATAATATTCAGTGTACTGTAATTCATGTTTCAGAACTGATCTTTCAAAAATTCAAAATACCCCAACAGTTTCCCTATTTCCGGATGATCCTTTGTAGTTTGAACATAAATGGTCACTTTTAATATTCATTGCACACATTTTGTAGTACTGCGTCATCATTTCTAAATCCAAAATTTTTCCAGTATCAATAGAAATTACTGAGACACAGCCATTTAGTGGCATATGGCCTCTTCGTTGTCACGTGCCATCCACGGAAACTCCACAAGTTGTACTTTTGTTCAAAATTCTTACTTCTTTTGAAGCAGCTTTCATATTTTCCTCAGAAGCAAACTGTACTGCTTGCAACAGTTTGAGTTCATGAGTTCTGAAAGTTGTCTTACTAATATATGGCAAATTCAGAGTGCACAACAACTTCTTGCCTACTGAAAATCCTCTACCGATTAATCTTAATCCAAAGACCAAGAAAGTATTTAACATGCTTTTTTTACTTTGTTTGGGGGTTGATGTGAATCCTGTGATAAATCCGCAATCATAAACTAAGGACAAGTTTGAACAAAGTCCTTCTTTAGAGTCCTCTGTCAATAGTTCCACTCCCATTGCAAAACATTCTGGGCAACACAGTAAAGAAAATACAACTATGAAGGTTTGAATATCTATTATTCTATTTCCCTTTAAATCTTCTCGCCTATCAGAATCTTCGAAAGAGTTCAATTTAGATGAACTTGCAGTACACATGTTTTGCAATTCACGATTTTTTGAAGTAACAGCAGTGTACTGATTTCCACGGAAGCTACGCTTATTAGTCCACCTAGACCTCGCTTTTGGCATTTTCGATTGATTTATAATAAAAATCAACTTTGAAATAAGATAAAAAAACAAGAACCGAAAACAAAAATATCCAAAAATACCAAATAATTAACTGCAGCGATATCGCCAAAAGAATGTAAACAACTTTCAAACGATAAAAGTGTTGCAGTTCAGTAACTCAAATTTAAGTAAAGAAATAGATGCCAGATGCAAATAAAACAATAGAAAATAAAAAAAATTAATCTGCACATTAAAATGAGATTGTAAATATTTATATTGTTTAATAATTAGAAAATAGCTGTTTAAACTTATTGTTTACATTTTTACGTCCCTTTAAATGCCAACTTCCGGCATCCGAAACTCAACTTCCGGTTTATTAATTATACTAGAACTTTGCTTTTAGTTGTCGTAAAAACAAAAATAAAGCATTTTTGGAAACCTAAATGTGTGGTCTATAAAATGAATAAATAAAAAAAAATTCGAAACTTTTCACCAAAACGATCATTTTAGGGTAGGCCTAGTGAAAACAGATCGCTGTGTACTTCGGGAGAAGAATAACGCAAAACAAATATCACAGAAAAATTCGAAGAAGAATGCAAGTGTTTTATTTTTTAATGTATAACATAATCCTTATTTAATAATTTAAATTTGTATTTTAAATTGCTGTTCTTTTCCTATGTTTATATTGTGTACCAAGCTTGCTATAAATATCGATAGTTTGGGAAACTTTCTAAAAAAAGGCGAAAACTACCAACTTGCACATGCTAAGTAACCTTTACATTTTCATCCGTAAAAATTCGCCAAATTGAGCCAAGACGGTTGTCATAGTACATAAGCACAGGATCTGCATTACTTTCCATTTATTTAATTAAAACTTTTTGCACCTGTCTCAATTTTGTGCTATCTTCTAGTTAATTCATGTTGTCTTCGTCTTCCCGGTTTATTCCCATCTAAAAATTTCACGGATGGGTTCATATATGGTTGCCTTTGCTCACGAATTTTTAATAACGCAGACACTCTTGTTACTGTATTCTTTCATTTTGTTTTCAATTTGAGGTTTACTTTTGTGTGATAAAACTCGTTTGGGGGATCACTTCAATCGTCACAGAAATTTAATTTTTTTTAATTTTTCGATTTTGATGATAAGATACATGTTGAAACTAAATAACGTTTGCATAATCCGAGTTCAGAAAACAAAACATTCATTCTACATATTTTTAAAGAAGGAACGTTCTGAAACAACATGCTTCATCTGGACAATCAACCGATGCTCTTACTTCAAAGCATTACGCCATCTAACTTAACACACATCCAAAAGAACAACTAGAAAAATTACAGAAGCGTTGTTGCCACACAAGAAAAGAAATATAGTTACAAATTTCACACAATAATAAAACAAAAATATGTGGCCTCTATGTCTGCACTCAGACCAATGGGAAAAAATCTCATTCTATCTAAAATATCAGGGACTAATTCTATTAAATTAAGTCCTTTCAATAAACACTGATTCAAAGATGGTTTTCCTTTTTCAGAAGAAGAAGCATCAAAAACGGGTCTTACCTTAGTGGTTTCACTGTTCATTTTAATAGCTGGTCTGTGTGGTAAAAAATAGCATATATTGTTTAGTTCCTTTTCCGGAACACTTTCTATAATATTTAAATTTTTCCACTCTCTAAATACTCCTTGATATTCTTTCAAAGAATTATTTTCTTTTGTCCTCTTAATCATTTTTTTGATGACGTGTCAAAGCAATGCTTTTATTAACTGATAAATTTGTAGATTCGCATTTCCAGGGTAACTCTAATTCATATCTACCATTGGAGAGAATAGATAATTTATTCTCAAAATCAATCTCATAGTCACAATGAGCATTTTTTCTTTCAATATTTTCCATCGAATAGGAAATACCCAAAACTTAAAGCTCCCATAAAGATTTCAAAGAAGCATTATTTACATAAGGGAAAGACTTATTAGGGCATTAACCCTAACAGCATCCTTTTCTTCACCCATAACCGTCCAACACAGTTTTGTTTTGACTATAGTTAAACCAGAGGGTAATTCTAGGTATTCGTCAGTTAACAATATAACAATGACATCTGCGTCTGTCAATAAATCAATTTCACCCTCCTCGCAAAATGTGTCACTTACCTCAGTTTTCCTGCTCCTCAATTCCTCTACAATTTGAGCATCCTTAATTGTTGGGACAAATCCACATATCTTTTTTTCTGAAAAAGCTTCAAAACAACACCTAAAAGTGTTATCTAAACTGCCTTTGTCAATAGCAAAAATAGAATGGGTTACAGACGCAGTTTTCCTCCTCCCAAACGAACCATGAATTACTTTCTCCTGTCGAATAGGATAAGTTGTCATTCCCTTCAGAATCTCCTCCCCGACGTAGAATCGTTGTGATCTCGAATCCAAGAGAATCCTAATAATTATATATGATCACAACTGCAAATGGGATATTTTATATTGGCTTTACATTGGTTTTTTAAATGGCCAATTCTTAAACAGGAAAAACAAACACCTTTCTTTTGTACAATTTGCTTCTTTTCATTTAAGCTCATAGTTTAAGTTTTAAAACACTTAGCACTCATATGAGGCTTACCACAGAATATATAAACATTTTGCTTAGCTTTACTGTTTCATTTGTACTTACCAGCGCGGCAGCTGTTGCTAAATCTGATTTACCTGAGATAGCATTTTTATTAACACGTTTAATAGAATGAGTAAATCCTGATTGAGCTAATCGAATCATTTCTTCTGATTCTACTTCATGCCTTAAAAAACACATTAGGTTTTCATGAGTTCTTTCAGAACTTTTTTTTCCTGTCCCTGTTCGGAAGCTCGACTCCTCTCCCAGGCACGTAGAATATTCTCAGGAAGGCGCGACTCTACTAAAGGTCCCAAGAAACCAAGCAAACGTTTCCTTGGTGCGTCCTAAGCTTTCCAGCGCTCGTTATTTACTTTCTGTATTATCGTAAAGTACTCCTAAGTCCGACTTCGTTCTGCCTGTTGTAGCATTCTTCGTAACAAGCCCAAGTAAATCTCGTACGTAAATCTGCACTAGAAGGTGTTCTCTGCCAAATCTTTCCTTCAGGTGCTCGATAACTTTGGGATAATTCGCGGCGATAACAGTGAAACTGTTCAAAAGTTGATCTGCCTTGTAGCCAGGTACTGCACTCTGCACTAAGCACAAAAATTTATCTTCCGGAACAATATCCGCATCTTCATGAATTTTGGAGAATTGGCTCCAAAAGCCTAAAAATTCTCTTGCATCTCCAAAGAATTTTTTCAATTCAAGTTTAGGAAGTTTGAACTTCCTGTTTTTATTTTCTTTAGCATCCGAAATCGAAACTGAAGCAATATTTGCAGTACCATTCATCAAATTCAACTGTCCAATTTTATTTTGAAGTTTCACCTTTAAAGTTATAAGAGAATCTCTGTATCCATCAGCCGTATTAAATTCAGTCTCAAAATCAGCTTCCTTAGTTTGATCTAAGATACTGCTTTGAGTACTGTCCAAGCCTTCAAATTTGTCAATCAGTTGCCGCAACAACACTTGCAATCTCTCAGGATCGGTACCAAGAAGACAATTATTCTTCCACAATCTTCGTAGTTAACGTAAACGAAGTAGTTCACTTTTACGTTTTGCTTCTAACAATTCCGTTTTAACAAAACGCCTAAACTACTTGCAATCACTAAAACGTCCTGTCGAACGGATGCCAGTATTTTATGTTGAAACTAAATAACGTTTGCATAATCCGAGTTCAGAAAACAAAACATTTATTCTACATATTTTTAAAGAAGGAACGTTCTGAAACAACATGCTTCATCTGGACAATCAACCGATGCTCTTACTTCAAAGCATTACGCCATCTAACTTAACACACATCCAAAAGAACAACTAGAAAAATTACAGAAGCGTTGTTGCCACACAAGAAAAGAAATATAGTTACAAATTTCACACAATAATAAAACAAAAATATGTGGCCTCTATGTCTGCACTCAGACCAATGGGAAAAAATCTCATTCTATCTAAAATATCAGGGACTAATTCTATTAAATTAAGTCCTTTCAATAAACACTGATTCAAAGATGGTTTTCCTTTTTCAGAAGAAGAAGCATCAAAAACGGGTCTTACCTTAGTGGTTTCACTGTTCATTTTAATAGCTGGTCTGTGTGGTAAAAAATAGCATATATTGTTTAGTTCCTTTTCCGGAACACTTTCTATAAATAAAGAAAGAACGTTCTGAAACATCATGTTTCATCTGCAGAATCAACCGATGCTCTCAAACCATTAACCATCTAACTTGGCGCGCATCCAAAAGAAAAAATCGAAGAATTACAGAAGCGTTGTTGCCACACAGGAAAAGAAATATAGTTACAAACAATACAATAATAAAACAAAAGCACAGTTTTGAAATATACATAATAATAATAAAAATAGTAATAATAAAATTCTTATTTCAAAATAAACAATATTGTTTTGATTATACAACACATAGCAGAAGAAAATAAAAGCACACAATGTCGCCAAGCTAACTGAAAACTCTGGCATTTTACCAAGACCTTCGAAATAAAACGTCAATAAGCAGAATGATGTATAGAAAGAATGTGCCCACGTTGAGTCAATTCAACTGCTATTTCTTAAAAGTAGTTGAATTAGCTCAACCTAGGTGCTGAAGGAGAAGAACGATTCTTTGAAATCTTTTGTCATGCAATTGCTACAAGTTTTTGATGATTTGTCACCACCTTTATTTGGCTTGTTGCAGTAAATCTGGGTGGTTTATAAGGCTTAATGCAGTAAACCTGGATGAATGTAAACTACTGAGAAAACATTTGCGCCTTTCTAAATAGCCGAATGGTCTACGAGTTCATTAAAATAAGGTCTAAAATTTCACCTACAGGTATATGTGCTCATTGCCCTGACTTTAAAATGACAGATAATTTTCCAATTAAACTTGAGTTAAAATAATATGCCAAATAACAATTATTCCGGAGTTAAAGAAACAAGAATCAGCAATATTCATAAATTTGCAGGATTAGTTTATAAATATAGAATCTTCTTTTTTAAAAAAATATAACCTTGTTCGTTATTTGCACTTCCGCAGCTGCCTTTGAAACTGGTCCTGCAAATTATGAATATTGCTCTGATTGTTATTGCCTTAACTCCGCCAATAATTTTTCAATTAGCCTGACGTAGTTCTATGCAATAATCTGAACTTCATAATATATATATTTTTACCATTTTCAGCTGCAGAAATTCGGAATAGCAGTTTCATTCCTCTTTCTTCACTTTAGCTTCGGACAAGCTAGCGTATTGTCAGGGTTACTGCTATCGTCTATTTCGTACTATTACCATATGCTTAACATAGTGCTATCGTTTTAACGCTCATCATTTCACCCTTCCATTGTGTAGTTTCCTTCTGTTTCTGAACATTCAAATGCTAGACTAGGGATGGACAAATACTTTTAACCGCTGGCCAAAAAAAATTCGAGCAGGTTCCTGACAATCTGTTGCGGTGTTCTTGTTGTTTGCAAGACCCAATGGGAGAGAGAAAAACACACTTTTTCAGAAGAAATTTTAAAAGGAGTAAAATTACAATTTAAAAAAATTACAAATACGCTAAAAGCAGCATCTGCTCCATTAGTGATCAAATGACTGACGTTTGATATATATTGCTTCAATTTCAAATAAAGATTTAGAGGTGAAATGTTCTTCCGCTAAGCTCTCTTTTCTAACCAGTCTTTTAAACTTTGAAATGTGTAGTATATAAGGATATACTAATAACACTTCTCTGATTCTGATAAGATTAATATTTATTTACATTTATTCATATCGAATCTCACAAACAGAAAACCAGCCATTGGTTCTGGTTTTTTCACGGTGGCTTAATGTTGCCACTACATTTTAACATAATCAGAAACCTGATGATGACATGACTGAAGCGACACTGCACACCCCTTTCGTAGTAACAGAGATTACGGAAAATATTCTTTTAAGTGACTGAAGAACTTCACATGGGTGCCAGGTCTAGTAATCTTGGTCTCATGTATTTTATAAATTTTCTTCAGTAGCGTTGAGTTCAGGTATTAAGCCAAGTTCTGTTTGCTCGGAATATGATTCTTGGAAAGGAATATCTGTTCATTTCATTAAAAACATGGCTCCCTTTTAACTTTTCCCTGGATTTCAATATCGAAATTCTCATCCCTTCTTGTTCTTACAGAATATGGTCGAAGATAGACAGACTGTGAATAGTTGAATGTTGTTGTACAGGAATGCATGAGAACAGGCGGAAAGCTGTTTAGAAACAGCGACTTTTCCATCCCCATGGGTTATGATAGGTCTTGCTTTATATCTCTTATTATTTTCTGAAGGTTTTGAGAAAATTCAGACTGTTTCGTAACAGGTATTGTTGAAAAGAATGCTCCTGGTGATGCTAAGACGGTTCCGGCGGCCTAAAACAACGACGGCAGATCTTATGACTAAAACAACGTCAGGCAATGTTTCAAGCCATCATTTTGATTCCAGAAGGTAACATCTTAGCCTTGCTTTTAAAGTTCTATGTCATCTTTCGAACAAACAACTCGCCTGCAGATGACAAGCAGCTGTATCATTCGTATTAATTCCAACATATTTTCTGAAGACTTGAAAAAGTTGGCTATCAAACTGCCGATTTTGTTCAGATATTAGGCGACTCGGAATTTCAAGGGCGAAAATCAGGTATAAACCAAAGCTTTAGATATTGATTCCGATTGAACTTCTAATGGTACATCTTCAATCCATCGTGTATAACGATCGATTATAGTCAGAAGATATTTCAATTATATGCAAATAGGTAACGGACCAACCAAATCTATGCTTAAATGCTCGAATCTGTGTGAATGTACTTTGAGTTCCCTCAAAGTGTGTGTATCTGTGTAGTCTGTGTATATCTATGAACTTTAGACAGTTGGCGTGATAAACATGCTATAGTCCATAGTTGGCAGTCTTTGTTCATAATGGGCCATGTGAAACGTTTTGTTATCAGTTTTATTGCAAATCTCATTCCAGGAGAAGATACGTACGTGAAGATTTTGCACTTCGTATTAACACAACGATCTTGGTGCAATTTGACGAACGTTTTAGAGATGAAAAGGTAAAAGCTTACTAATCTCTTGCAAGTTGGTGGTTTTCGAGTCATTTCTTGGAAAGACTCTCACACTTTCGATATTTATCATCAGTACACATTATCAACATATAAAAAGAAAGCATTTTTAAATAATTTAAAATACGAATTTGAATTATTAAATAAGGCTTACGTGATACTCTAAAAAATAAAACACTTACAGTCTTCTTCAAATTCTTCTATAATTTTTTTTGCGCTGTTCTTCTCCCGAAATACTCAGTGATCTGTTTTCGCTTAAAAATGATATCAGAGAATTGCGAAGTTTCGGTTTCGTGCAATCCTCAACACTATTTATCAAGTGCATTTCACAGCAACTATTTAGCTTCGTTGTTTCCTTTAGAAAATTTTCAGAAAAATTCTGTATTCCTGCCGAAATTTTACTGCATTTTCTTCCATTGTTAGTAAATTCCACGAGCTCATATTTTAAAACTAAGTTCATGGCAAAACATATCACAATTTATTATAAAACCGCTAAATTTTAACTAAAGAACTGTTGTGCGCATGGTTACAGGAAGAATGGTTATGCCACATGGTTGCCAATGTTTGGCACATTCTGAAAATTGTACGACTTCTACTAAGGTAGCTGTGTTACTACGTAAGTATCAAATATTTTTTGCCAAAATTCTGCAAGTGTGTATGGATGATTACAATTTGTAGAAGTATTGCTGTAAGCTTTCTTATCGCTGTTCGACATTGGGATTTGTAAGATTTTTAAGTTTCGATTGCTTTTCAATATCTCTAAATCTTCGGCTTCTTGAGAGTCTGCTGTATTAGGACAGTGTTTCTCAACCTTTTTAAAAACCGCCACTCCCTCGAATTTATAGCCGCCCCCCGATTTGTTAATTTGGCTTTGTGTAGCGGCGAGTTTCGGCGCTACACAAAGCCAAAATAACAAGTCAATGAATTGTACAAACTCGGTGTCCATGTATCACCAAAAATCGCCAATTTTCGCCAAAGGGCATCCATAAATATATTTTTTCCTCAGTGTCTTATGATGTTGCAATAACTTTAAGGGCTTTTTATTCCTTCTTAAGTTGCGTAACTTGTTTTCATAATTTCTTGTCATCCATGTTTTGCTCTTCTATGTTATCAAATAAATGTTAAAGGTATATTTCGAATTAAATATTCTTCATTTCATAGTTATGTACCATAGGATGTGTGTTGGCATTTATTACATAGTTATGAACATTATTTATTGTAGAGTTTAATGCATTTATTATATATATTTAATTTATATCATTATGTATTATATAAGTTTCCTCTTAAAATAACATCACAATATATTCTTTGAGTTGTTAATAGAGCTTATAGTGTACATTTTTCTTTTCTTTTGCTTTACAACATCTTTTAAACCATTTTTTTCAGTATACATACATAACTTACTTGATGTATATTTTTCACATGTTAGTGTGATTTCTCAAAAGAATTAAAATAAAATAATACCCTTTGAAATATTTTCATGGATAAAACTTTGAAACAATAGCGCTGAGAAGTTTGGCTTCTCAGCGCTAAAGAGGAACCTGAATTGCAACCTTAAAGAACGCTTACAACATGTGTCTCGTTTTGCCTTCTAACATCAGAAGAATTAGTAATGGAAATGAGTGTAATCAGTTATTCAATGAAACATCTCGTTACAACACAAACAGTTTATTTACAAATCTAATAAGTGACAACGTGACAACTCTAATTTCAGCATCTGAAAACAACACTCAAAATATAAATGGCGTTAATTATCAAATACACACGAAATGCAACTCGAAGCCATTTTCCCCCTTTCCTCATAAAAAGAACGAGCTCAAAACGAAATTGTAAGCAACGTCCACTGTTGCTAGACGTAATTTTCTAAATTAGTCAAACAAAGATAATATTACATTGAGGTTCAATTTGGCAACATGACTGACGAGTAAGCCTGCATCTCTGGGAATTCTATCATTGCTTACTTCTATCTGAGATCATCGCTGTGTGAGTGTTGTCGATCCGGAGAATATACGTAACATCATTGCCCCTTCAAACCTGCAAAAGTTCGTGAAATTTCCTAAAAGAAGAGGTCGTCCTGAACATTAGTTTACTAGTGCAAGGTCTCAGAAGAGATGTAGACAGGTTTGGCGTCTTCTATGGGCCACCGTGACAGTTGACTAGGCTGATGAAAGCTAATGTGTCGCCATCTGTTGGTAGAGATTGTAAAATGGAGAGACTGATAAGTAGGCAATAATCTTAACAATTAGTTTTCATCATGAAATCTGAGTATAATTTCTACTGTTCTAAAGGCTAGTAACATTTAATCTATGATTCTGTTCAAATTTTTAATGGGATGTGTAATTTTAATGATGTTTTGGATAAGATTGAAAACTTTTGGATTCTGAAATACTCGAGTAATTTCTGAATATTGTTATTCTGGTCTAATATTCTGCTTTAGGGCCGCGTTGTAATTTAATTTTGAGATATTTGGAATTTCTGTACGTTTAGTTTCGAACAGTTTGGGAAATTCTTCAGGCTTGGGTGGAGAAACTGTTTTCTTTTCGTTAGCATTATTTTCGAATCTTTTCTTAAGCCTGACAACCACTAGAAACTAACATGACTACCAGAACAGAAGATACATTTTAGTTTTTCATTTTCTTTATGTACGCATGTGTTGCTTCTGCGGTTCTATGGGGATTTACAACAATGGACTCGTTTAAAGCAGTTTGTCTGGGAATGGTCAAACTCCTGACAGTTATAACACTATACAGGATGTTTGCTAGGCGTATATTTTTCAATTAGAATAATAAAGTGGAAAATGTTGTTTAGGAGATGAATGTTTCCTCCAGCGGCAGTTCTGTGTACTTCTAGGAAGTGTATGGGGAGTTGTATTTTATTCTCTTCAATCTTTTTAGAGAATTGTTTGACCTTAACAGTCGGCAATCGTCTTCTGGATGAGTCGTCGAAGATTTTATTTTCGGTTATAGTGCTTAGCATATTTTTAAGAATTGCTTTAATTATAGCTTCGTTGTCAATGGAGAAAGTATTAAATTGAATTCCAATTTTCTCTAAATTCTGAACGGTATTTTGAGGGTTAGTTACTGTAGTAATTCGTAGATATATGGCCTCGGCTATCATATCCAATTCAAAACTTTCTTTACATATTTCAAGACACATTTTGTGAATAGATCGCCAATCAGGATTGGGTTCAGTAATGACTATGGGAAGGATCTTCTCGGGGTTGTTTTCTCAGTTTCTAGGTAATTTCCATTTCCGGATTTAATGTAGAAAATCCATTTTCTTGTGGAACTTCAGTATTTTTAGTTTTAGTGAGCTTGCAAGTTTTAGTAGAAGACTTCCATTCTGAATTAGTCCTTGAATTAGTTTTCTGCTTTTCTATATCAGCTTTCCTATTTTGATTCTGAATAATTGGGGTGGAATTCTGGCTTTCGCGCATTTCTTTTTCAGAATAATCCTTAAGCTTTAGAAGATTAGGATACTTTATATCACTGAATTGCTTATCGAGAAATTTAAGTTTCTGCTCCGGTGTAAGTGCTTCAAATTCAGAGTCAGTAGGAAGTCGAGGGGTGCTTGAAATAATTTATTTTTGTGCGGCAATTAGGTTGGAGAAAATACCTTTAAATTTTCTAGAGATTTATCGCTTCCTTCAGATTTCTTTGTAGTTGTTTGCTTAATTCGTTTACGGTTTTTTATAGTGGTTGGAGTCACATCCATTATTTTTGAGAAAGTCCTGGTGGATTAAAGTAAACCTAATATTCGAAGTTGTAGAACAGTCGGAATCCATTTCATTATCCATTTCGTTATCACTATGGTTGCAATTTGCCCAAAGTTTGTCAGCTGGGTTTATGCTGGCCATCGAGGAGAGAGAGTTTAAAATAACACTTACCAAAAGTCAGAAGGAGCAAAAAAAAACTTCTGAGCTAGTCTCTGTGAGCACAGCGTTGAAGCAACGCAACTTTCGACCATGTGATAAACAGCAACGCGCGTCAAGTAACCTCTGGCAACCCCTACAACTTCCACTGGTTGGGAAGTGTTTCAGTTGAGTACGAAAAATCACTCGTTTTCAAAAGTGATCGCTAATGCTGCATGTAACGATCCTGTTTAAGTGATCATCGGCATTTCAATAAATGAGGCCTCTAGCTCACCTTGGCTCGGTGGTGTTGGCTAACCCTGCTCCAGTGGTGTGCCAACCGTAGAAATACAGCTGCCGTTATGCTAGAGCAATTGGCAACAGTGTTGGATTGTTATGTTGTTTTCGCAATGTCTCGTTCTGTTGTGATTGTGTTCGGAAAATGTATTTTGACGGTATACTAGCATTAAATAATACAGTTATAAAAGAGTGCGCTGTTTTAAAATATTAAGTGAGATATATTTTAATAATTTTTTTCTGATGCTAGTCGAAATCTGACTGCTTTTATGGATTTTTATTGTACTTTATCTTTGCAGTTTCGTTTTGCTTAAGAAATTATGAAATTTCCACATCAGATTTTTCACTTCAGCGAACAAGAATTCCTGATAATTTAAGATCAAAACTACTCGGCTAGTGTCCGTTTTGTTCTGAAGTTAAGTTTTCTCGTGTTATTCATTGAAGAACTTTTAATGTTTTGATCTTGTCAGAATTTCTTCAAAAAATTGGAAAAAGTAATGTTTTCTTTTACTTTAATTAATGATTTTATGTTGCTCATTTAATTAAAATTGTGTTAATACTAAAATTCTTACTACTATAAAATCAATGAAATTTTATTTTTCTGGCAGCTTTATTGTTTACATTTAACAAATATCAATGTTAACATTCTAGAAATGTTTGCGGTCTTAAATAATCTGTATATGCATTCTTAAATAATCTATATCTCAAAATAGTTTGCATTCTTAAATAATCTATATATGACTTATACCTAGTTATTTCGATGAATCTTCAAGCTTTATTTTTGTCATGATGGCAAAATTACATAGCTTATTCAAATTTAATATAGAAAGAGTTTCATTGTTTTTAAATATGTATTAAGAAATGAGACAATTATTCGCCTGTTGACTTACTTAGTATGAATACTAGTTTTTATCTCAAAAATTGACTGAAATACTGTTATTATTCTTGTAATATTCTAAAACTTAAATACTGTTATTATTTTTATAATGTTATAAAATTAATAACAGTATTTCTGTCAATTTTTCAAAATATTAGTTAATATTTTAGTTTCTATTTGAAATAATTAGAGGCAAAACTGTATTTGTACCTAAGAATGTACCTATGAATTAGAAAAATTGATGTTTTAAAAACATTTGCCTGAATGGTATATAAATAATATTTAATTGTTACATACTATAAAAATAACTATGTGACACTATTTAAATAAAGTAAAATTGTTATTGATATCATTTTTAAATTAATGCAGTGTTAGTAAAAAAAATTTTTTTTAAATCATTTAAAAGTTGTAAAAAATCTGGGGAAAAATATATGTCGGTCTCCCTTTGTGAAAATTGGTGATTTTTTTGGCACCATTCCTATTTACATGCAATGCCTTCCCAATAAATACTGTCTAAAGCATAATGCAATAAAACATAAATAAAACATAAAAAAATTATAATCTCAATAACTGCATTTTAAATCAAATAAAACAAGGAAATAAACTTAAAAATATAAATGCATGCTATGTAATCTGTGCAATACAAAAATGAAATAGCGACTTACCTTATTTAGAAATTTCTGTGTCTTTGGTGTGTGGGACACAGAATTTCTTAACAGCATCCAAAAAGTGTTTCAAATTATCTGAACTAGAATCTGTATAGTGCCGTTGCCACATAAATTCACAAAAGTGAGAATCAAAAATATCCTCTGTAGTGTGGGTGACATTTTTTTCAAAAATCCCTTTTTATTACACCTCACATTCCTGGAATAATGTTGATATGAGCTTTGGTTTCTGGGTTCTTAAATATCACTGTGTAATTTACTGAGAGATGAATGAAGCCATTATCAGAAAGACAATCGTACAACTTCCAGCAATCGTATATGATCGTTGTTCCAGGTAAGATATTGCTTTGAATTACATCCAACAAACTTTCTTGTCTTCTGTCTTCAACCACTTTACCTTCTGCTCCCTTGTTCTATATAACCAAACACCCAGTTTACTACCCACAGCCATTTTATGGTGTAAAGCACAAAATAAGCAACATACTTCCTAACTGACATCCAGTGCAGAAATAAGCCTTTGAAGTGTTCTCCCAACAATCAAAATCAGCACGATCGTGCATTACAACCATTATGTCATAATAGAGTTTCTAAAACATACACCATAAAATACTCAGGTTACCATAAATTAAACAACAATTTGGTAATAAATGAAACAACAACTTGGTGATAATCCAAATATAGACTAGCCAAAATCTCATATGGTCATGACATGAGTTCCTTGTATGGCTTATTAAATTATGTAAGTTTTTTGAACTTCATTTAAACTTGTTTCCTCGAATTATTTTAACTTTATTAACTGATCTCTGAAGGCAAATTACAAATGGAGGTGGTGGATATATGTACACATACATGCACAATTTGGTCGTTGCTGATTGGAATGAAAAAGGATAAATCTAGATGTTATAGCAGTTCCATATATAAAATTCCAACATTCTATGGCTAATTATTTTTAGTTTTATGCGAGGTATCATGCATATGTATGTACAAATGTCATGAAGAAGTCTATTTTGAATCCATTTTACTATCCCTTTTAGAATAAAGAGACCTTAATTCTATCCATATATACAGACATCAAGCAAAAAAATAGTAGAAATGGGTATTTGCATTAAAGTCTGATAACCGAAATTTTTGTGATTGCAATATGTCCTTTACTTTGTACAAGGGAGTAAAATGCACACTGTGTTAGAAAAGTTTTAAATTTGCATTTTGCCCAGCTTAGAATTGAAGGGGAAAAGGTTTGTATATTTTAGTTGAAATGACACCAGCAAAAAAAGTGTTGCTGACAACACATATCCTTCTTTTGCCGTTTCATTGTTTTTTAGCAGTTAGATTCTTCAGTTAGTTATACTGCTATTCAATAAGTAGCTAGCTAGACATCTTTAAATAACCTAATATTTAATTATTTTTTTGATTTATTTTGAAAATCAAGCACATTTGACATAAATGAGTATTGTATCAACATGTTTAATAACAGTGCGTGTCAGAGCAGGCAGCTTACAAGTCAATTCGTCTCTAAGTAACAGTACAAATTTACTGTGCTATTGTATGAAATATCCTCTAATCGCAAGCTCTTTAAATCACATATGTTCATGGATGCAGTTTTCTAATAAAACTTCTGTTCACTTCAAAATAAGCAACATACTTCTTAACTGGCTCAATACCTAACTAGTTCAATAATATATTTAAAAAAAATTTTTTTGGAAGCTCTCTCTTTTTTTTAAATGTGTGTTGTCAAATGTAGAAAATTTCCATCAACAGTGAAAATCATTCATGATTTATAACTAAATGTGAATTTTATCTAATTTTAACTAGTCTATTATGTAGCTAGTTTTATAAATTTTCACCAACTGTAAAAAAGTTGCTCAATGTATTGTGAAATAAATGTGAATATTATGTAATTTTAATGGATTGTCATTGTATTATTTTTACATATATGTAGTTAACTTTTATATGTATGTATAAGTAAATACATTTTTCACTTTTAAAATTGTTTAATATGTATTTCATAATGTTTCAGTATGTTAGAATTTTATATTCACATTGCAAAAAATATTTGAGTTTGTAACTGACAATATTTCATATATAACATTTATAATAATACTTATAAAATATTATGAAAATTATTAGGCTTTTGAGTATTTTTTATATAAATATTGATTAATAGCATTGCTTTTATATCAGTGTGATTTGGTTTTGCTATATATTTACTGATTAGCCCTGTGGGTTTCACAGCTTTTTGGTTAGCTTATGAAGAACTGTGTGTAGTTATATAGTGGCTCATATTTGTTTTCGGACATTTGTTTTTTCAATTTTACTTGCAGATATCTTTTAAAAAATATTAGTAAAAGGAATTTGTTTCTCTACAATTATTATTGACCATCTTTTTAAAACCTGCTTATTTTCGAAAATGCCATTTGAAACGGGTTTGGTGTAAAAGAATAGTTTGTTCAGAAAGTTCTGAAAATGATCTCGTCTAAGTATTCGCATACTTCCGTTTCAGGCACTCAGGGTTCAAAGCATCTATAGTAAGCATTTTTCTTGTTTTTAACATGTCTGAACAAAAAAAGGTGCTGAAGGCTTATTTTGCTTTGCAGATGCTATATATACTTTTAACATGTAACTAATGTTTTTGTTATATTTAAAGTGATTCCTACACTTTTGTATTTAAAGAATTTTAGGAACAAACTCATTTTCTTTTTATTGGAATTGTTTTTTCTTATATATGTATATTATTATGTACATGCAATTAAAAATATTTTAAACATTTATCTTAATTTTTTTTTAAATTTTGTCCTTTTAAAATGCAGATTATTATTAACTAGTTGTCATGGCTGATGATGTAGAGCAGAGTTCAGAATCCTTGTCTACCAGTGAAGAGTTCGAAATCGTCTGTGGTTCAGAAACTGGGAATACAAAAGTAGACGAGAAAAGTCGAAAAGTGCTTGAAATGCCTACTAAAAGTTCTAATATTATGCCATCTGTATTGGTAATTGAATTTAATTATTAGATTGTGTAAATACGCATTTTTAAATGAAAATTTTGTAATTTGTTAAGACTTCAGTTTGAACTCTGAATTATTCTTTTTTGAATATATTTTTTTTTAATGCATAGGAATCATGCATGATAAATATGTTTTTAAGGGCAACTCCTTTTTACTCTTTGTGCCTCTTCTGGAGCATCGAACTATTTCTGTCCTTGCCGTCTCAAAAAAATGTGGAAAGTTTATGTCTTTAGTGCATTGGCAAATTTTGAGTTTGATGATTAATTAATCTTTATAGGATTGCTTCTCCAGTCGGTAAAAAAAAAAGGCTCGTTAATCTAAAAATGCGTACGAAATGATAGGTCTTTTCATGTGCAATTGGTGTGGTATATGATCTACTGTTTTAAGGTAGGTAGTTGGTTATCAAAATGCTATTTATTTTAAATATGAAAATAAATTAAGTATACTTGAAAAGAATTTCTGTACTTAATTTAATAACTTATTAAATTTTTAATTCCACTAAATTTAAATTACTCGCAAGGTTACAAAACAAAACCAAGTATTCTTAAAACGGCTGTTTTTATGGCTCTTTTAGACATATATTCTACAAATGTTATGCAGCATGATAAAAAAAAATAGTTATCACATTTATTAATGCATCTCCAGCATGCTTCTGTGAGATAACGTAGAAGCATTTACGGTGTGGTATTCTGCATGTAAACTCTGCTCCCATGATTCAGATGTTTGAGTATTAGAAGGATTGCAAAAACAGTAGACCACATACTACATCAATACCAAATAGTGTGTATAGGTTGCAAATATGATTTAAAAAGTACATATGTGTATGTAGTATATAAATATTTTTAAGGATTCATATATTTAGTTTAAAAACTTAATATATTTTTTTTAATTTCAGTTTGTTTTTAAGCAGATTCTCTCAACTTTTTTCAAAAAATATAAGCGGCAAATGAATTTTTTTAGAGTTACTTGCTGAATATGTGTACTCCCTATTTTAACATGCAAATTAATTGCCATGATTTTTATGTGTTTTCTGTATACACATGACACTAACCAACCTTCATGCATATATTACATACATGTTTGAATACATGTGGAACCATCAGTGTTATGCATAATGTTTATTATGCATATTAATATCTATAAGGCTATAGATATTAATATTGTTAATATTTAAGAATTTAAAAGTATAGACTTCTAATAATCTTTAATTATTTAATCCTGATGGTAATATTCATAAAGCTCAAGAATTTAACATGAAGCTGAAAGAAAGCGAGAGGAAGAGTGTCTAAATAAATAATAGGTTTGAGAAAAAGAAATGTGATACATTTTCTTTGGTCAGTGTCTTCAAACGGAAGACAAATTCTGTGAGAAAACAGTTTTTCCGCCTTGGTGAGCAATTAAATTAGGAAGTTAAGCTTTAAGCTTCCGTAGGTGTGAAGATTGGTGAGAATGGAAGTTTCAGTGTGAGCTATTTCTTAACTGTAGGTGTGAGAAAAGAATTTTTCCATCAATTAAGTACCAACTAGTGGCTTTCTCTTTTGATAAAAGTTCTTAATTTTTTATGCTAGCAAGAAGTTTGAAATGTTCTGTAGAATTAGATTCTCATTACATATGAGCATCAGGTAATGTATTATTCTACTTAATATATTATTCCATTGACTGTGGAACTGTCCCCAAGCAGCATGATTTTGTGCCAGTTAAGGATAAACATAATATCACAACACACTCATAACATTTGCACATTCCTTTGATGTAACTTCAACAGATTCTCAAAAAGCTGCCTTTCTTTTTAAAGACAGAGGTATAAATTAGCTATTATTGCTTTGTATTTCCCTTGCAGTTTGAAAAGAATGTGTTTGAGGATTCACTAATGTAGAATCACATTTGTGACTTTTTCCAGTTTATTTACAGTTGGTTGATAGAATTAACATCCATTCAAGGAGAAAAATAGCTGGATGTGGTTGACAAAAGTGATAGATTGAAACAATCACCTGAAAGAAATTTGTACTCAGAGTGTTCTAAACAGAGCTGCTTGTAAAATCAAAGTGCCTAAGAAAATAATAGAAATCAGAAAAGCTTTTATACAGAGTGAAAAAACAAAGCTGGTCCAATACTTCTACAGCAGTGGGCCATTTGAGGGATTGTGCAGAGAGACTGGCAACTTATAATTTCAAAATGTATGGCTTAAAATTGCATAGAAATGATTAGCACAACTGTGGTGGAAGCTCTGCTAACTTTTCATGATTCAATGGTAGCCAGCTTGCATGGTTTACAGGATAATACATAAGTACCTTTATTGCTTTGTTTGGTTGGTTGAAAGTAAGTTATTATTTAAGGGAAAATTTTACTTTTCTAAAGAAACTGATAATTAACAAGAGGTGGAGCTACATATTTTTTTCCAGAGTTGCAAAGACAGAGAGAATCAGATTTGTTTTGAGTTTTGGCTGTGAAATAAAAAATGGAAAAAGCTCTCTGCAGCACAAAAGCTGTGAGAAAAGTGGTGGGGACATGGCTCAGCATGTAAAAAGTGGTGTGTACATAGCTTAAAATGTGAGAAAAACTCAAAATCTCTGAGGACATGGCTGAGCTGAGCCAAGCCGAACTCAATCTGCCTTGTCTCTCGGAAGGAAAGTGCTAAGTGGGTGGTTAAGAAGGGCAAGGATCTCACTGAAAGAAATAAGTAAGCCTGGTCTCGATGCTTTAAGATTTAATTGTTAGGCGTGTCTTTTGACTTTGATATCTTCATATTGCCTTTTCTGCAAAAGGTATGTATGAGATGGAAAAATGTAGCACAAGAATTTAGCATTGTGTGTAAAATTTTAGTAGAGCAATGGCCAGCATTCTTCTCTTCACGAACTTCTGACAGTTATGACCATATTCTCCTCAAGGCATGCTTTCAGGCCAAGAACATTTGAGGCCTGTATTAATCATGAGTTTTTTTTATTCTTATTTATGGATCTATTTTATTATTAGTTTATTGTAATTGTAATTTAATGTTAAAAGTATAAATATTGATGAAAACTGTATTTTATGTCTGGAAAGATTTTGAAGCCAACTATTGAAACTAATGGTTAACTGTGTGATCAGATTTATATGTGCTTAAATGAATTCAAGTATTTTATAAAAAGGGAAATCAGTAACTGTAATGTCTTATAGTAATTTGATAATGAATTGTAATATGTATTATAGTTAATGGAATGCTTTGAAATAATTTATAAAGTGATATTTTAAGGGTTATTATTATTACTCAAGTGAATTTCATTAAGTAAAAAATGGATGAAAATATCATATTAAGTATTGATTAAAAAAGTGAAATTTCATACAGTAATTTAATAATTTATGTATGTTGAGGATCCTTTTTGTAATCCTTTTTTTTGATGCAAATGTTGACAAAGAAGTGCTTGTGTAGGGGTAGTTTGGCTAGCTATCTTAATATAAGGTCTATCAAAAAATTCTTTTCTTTTCATTGACTGCTTTGTTTAAATCTTCCATTTGTTGACAGTGTCTTTCCAAATCGAGCTTTTCTTTAGGTTTAAAAACCTCATAATGTATTCGTCCATGGACTCATATACACAGTATTTTTTATATTCAGGTTCAAACTCAGTTTAGAGGTGTAATAAGCAGGTTGCCTGAGCTTACAGTATGCTCTTTTCATAATGATATTTTCATAATTAATCCACTTTTTGCCACCATTTATCCATTTCGAAAAGGGTTCATTTTGGTTCTGAGCAAGCAGAGATGTGCAAATGACTGCTCGATCATACAAATGTTTTCACTTAATTTCTGAGGCATTTGTCTGGAGTAGTTATAAACCAATCCTAGTTTCCAAATATGGTCAGAAATAGTTTGTTGACTGAGTTAAGCTTTTCTGCCACTTCTGATGTTGTCGAAAAAGGATCTTGCTCTAACGTAATCTTGACAGTATCATTATCAATCAAAGATGGTCACCCAGATTGAGTATTACCATTTGCTTCATATTTTTTGAAGCATCTCCTGCAAGAAGACCTCCTCCTGTTCTGTCCAAAACTGCATCTCTACCCAAAAGTGTCGCTAAATTTCGGTACATTTCTTTCTTGCTGAAATTTGTAGAAAATACAGCGTCATAAATGAACTGTATACGTAGCCATGTTTGCCCAATTCAGTTCACTTAATAACAAGAGACACTTTTGTTTCAGTTAATTTAGAACAACAGATGGGTATAAATGCAATGATAGAAACAGCCATGTATGTCTCAGATAAACACCTGTATTTGTGTTGAAACTTGACGTAACATTATCGGACAGAACTTTCTTGTAGACCTTATATATATGTGTGTGTATGTTAATCTATGTGTTTAAATGCTAAATTTTGATTTTTATTAGTGGTTTAAATGTTAAACTTTGATTTTTGTTAGTGGTTTAAATGTTAAACTTTGATTTTTATTAGTTGTCTACCAAGTCGCCCTATGCATAATCAATAGGGAAGCTTTGGGCTTTAGTAAAGAACTTGGGTAAATATGGATTCAAAATAAGAATTAATTAAATATGAGCCAATTTCACACTATCTATATATGGCTGTAAACATATTAGTTTGGGGATAACAAATTCAATTGTTAAATATGAACCGACATATTTTAAAGAACAAGTGATTGATGTATTGTGTGTTAATAATTCTTGTTTGCTGTGTTGAGGTATTTATGTTTTGTATGTTTCAAGGAATGGGATTTAATAGTTATACAGGAGTATGGAATCTTTAATATTTTGCAAATACTGCATATTGATATTTTTATGTGAATCATGTATTTTCAGCATATTAAGTAGAGATATTTACAAATTAAGGAGATAGCTTTAATTTAAACATGAGAATTCTAGAAATGAATTCTTATTGAAAATATATTTTGATTATAATGCCAAGGTGCTGGAAAAGAATAAACACTTAAGTTTAGTTTACTTTAAAAAGCATTTAAAATAAATTAGTTTCTAAGCTCAGTCATCAAATTTAGATTTTAAAGTTAAAAAAATTTTATCTGGGTTAACATCAGCTAATTAAGTAATTAACAAAGGTATTAATTCCTTCTTTCAAATTTCATATTTTGCTACATAACATCATTTCATTGAACAGTATCCACATGCTGTATGAAAGTAAATATGAGTCTTGCAGACATTTGTTTTTGTCATAAAATTTCTTATTTCTTTTAAAATACTTTTTATTATCATTATTTTATGAATTAAACAATATCTGTGAACTGTAAAATTAACCAAATAAGTATTTTCCACCAATTTACAGAACTGCCAGTGAATTGACAGTATTTCATTAAGATTGCAGATAATCAGAAAGTATCATTTTGCATTTTTATGTATTACTTTTTAATATATATATCTGTAATGTTTCACCAGTAATACCATTTATTGGCCTCTTTGTTGGAAACCTTTCTGAGAGCCTTTTTTTATGATCTTGAAGAGATTTCTGATTTCTCCACCAGTAATTCTCAATGCTGTTTTGTACATTAAATTTATAATATATCCACTTTGCAAATCTGTATTACCAATACATTTAAATGTTTAAGATTTTGGTTTCAGTTCTAGTCTGTATGAAAAGGATATCTATATGAAAATGATAAAAGGATATTGTAGATTTCGGTGTTTTGCTTGATATTGTTTTCAGCTAAGAATGTTCATACATATTATCTGATCTAGCTGGTTTTCATTTGCTTATAATTGTCTGTCATATTGTTGCAGTTATGTAGCAATAGTGCATGTATAATCATACCATTCTTCTCTTAGCTGCTTTTTTCATGTGTTTTCACATGTTCTGTATTGATTTGTTTCTTAGATTTCTTCTTCACACAATGTTTTTCTCCGCACATCTTTAGTTAAAGATCTGTGGGATCTGAAAAACAGGGAAACAGAAGTTATTCTTTTAGTAAGGTAATGGAAAAACAGAAAGTATGTTTTTTCCTCAGTCGAATGACTATCATTGTCTTTCTTTTTCTTAATGCCATATTGAAGAATTAGGAATATGCTAATTTTCGTACAATGGAATTATGCATTGCTTAGAATGTGTATTTCTTAAATGTTATGTTAATAAATTAGAATAGAAGAGAAACATGCTAATGTGGCAATCAAAATCGCTGAAACAACCTTGTATTTGCCGTATATTTATTAAAACACTCAAACGATTTCGAGGGAAGCCACAGGTCTCTCCTCATCAGGAGAATGAAATTTAATTAATAAATATCTAAAAATCTTAAAAATGTAAGTAGGAAATTTGTTTGGAGATAACTGTATCAGGTGTGTCAGCTACATGATTTACTTTCTGTTAGTGCAAGGAATAAAATCAGTCAAATTTATCTTAGTACTGAATAGGGCAAATAAAACCTAGATAGAATTAAGAAACTGTATTCAAGATATATGTATGAGAAAGAAAGTGAAAAAATAAAGGTGGGATTAGGCAGAGATTTCTGAAATCAGCAAAATTTGTTTAAGCAAGAGGAAAAATGTACTTTTCTGTCATCTTTCTCATTTTGTAGCAACTTTTTTGGTGATACAAGAATTATTCTATTCATCATCTGTATTTACTTCTATCCCTGTTTTTTGGGGGGGAGGGGGTATTTGCGGTATATTAAATATTCAGTTATGACAATCAATATATTATCCATTTGCAAAAATTTATTTACAGAATTATTACTTATGTGATAAAGATATTTTGCTTTTTTTTTAATTTTCATTTTTATTCTAGAATTGTGATGTTAGTATTCCTGAAAACAAGGACCAAAAGGGCACTGAGAAGAGCAGTCGTATTGAAAAGCAGTTAAAAGGAGAGCTGGTTACAGATCATCCTTTAGCTCTTCTTATCCCAGAAATCCCTGAACAAGCAACTCAAGTTGATTCTGCTACTTGTAAATCTCGAAGTGAAGGTATAAAATCTCCAGAGTCAGCAGTCACAAGCACAAATATAGGAATCACACAATCTTTAAGTTCTTTAGATGAAAGTATGTATTTATCTGTGTATTTCATGTGCACTACATGTGTTGTGTTATGCATAAAACATTTATTTCAGAAAATTTCACAGTGATATTCAGTAGTGTCACAGAAGTAATTAGTTTTCAGCTGTTAATTTTTTATATGATGCGTGCTTATAAACATCAGATTGCCATTTAGGAAATCAAACTCTGCATTTACTTATTAATTCATTTTAATTGAAAAAAGTATCATATTGACTCAATTTGAGATATTTCCTTCCTTAAAATATCCTTTAGGAAACCATACCTTTTTAATATATACAGCTTAACATGAAAAATTTACCTATGGAACACAATATGAACACATATGAAATAAGGGAAAATCTTTATTAAGAGGAGGTTCACCACTTTTTTACTGAAGCACATGCAGGGCTGGATTTAGATGAAAAGAGGCCCTAGGCTATTCCACTTATGAGGCCCTTTGACGTCCCATTTTTAAGTCTGTAAATTACGTGAGAGATAATAAAATACATCATTACTGTGATATATATGAATATGTTAAATGAAAGATGTTGTGATTGCTAATAACCTTTATAAAAAATGTGGCACAGACAATAAATAAAAAAAAAGTCGAGAACATTTATATGACATTTATTCTCAGCACCATATATAGTACTTGTAACAATAACTAATCGAACATAACACACAACATTTACAAAGAAACAAAATTCAAATAATGAAAATCTTTGATTACGAAAATAAAATATGCAATAAAAATTATATTTTATATCAAATTAAATTAAAATATATTCAGTACATTGAAGATTAAACCAAATTCAATTCAGATAAATTTATTTCATAATAATTCACATTTAAAGTTTAAATATGAATAATTATGAATTTTAAGTCTTAACCAAAAATGGAACTTTATTCAAACAAAATCCAGATCACAAAAAAGAAAATATCAAATTGTATATCATATTAAATTTTATGTTAATAGTTATTTTATTTTAAGAACTGATTCAATCCAAGTATATACATTTAAAACGAAATAGTAGAGTAGAATAATTTCTTTCAAAACTTTTTCACACAGAATTCTATAAGTTCATCAAAATCTATTTTTCTGATTTTGCTTCTTAATTGATTTTTGTTATTTTTAAGTCTTGAAAATGATCTTTCTCCAGTACAGTTAGTAACTATTAAACTGAGAAAGAGCCCTAAGATTGATTCCACATTGGGGAAGGCCACTTGAATATTTTCTTTGTTTATTATTTGATACGAGTCTGTATGCTACAATGTGGAATTTTTTGAAGGCATGCGACTGTCTCACATATGTGTGAAAATGAAATAGTTCTTCAGTAAGATTTTGGTTGACATCTTCTGCATATTTGTGCATTGACAGCTCAACGCCTCTTTGAAGTTGTACCTTTGATAACATAAGATCAGCAAGAAAAGAAAAGGTTTTCACTACATCGTCATAAAGAGAAGCTCTTTTTCCTAAATTTGATTCTAGTGTATCATCCAATATAGGAATAAATGATTTAATCCTAAATTTATCTCTTGAAGATAGTTCGTCTAAGGCATAATAGTCAGATAAATTTTTGTAATTCCCTTGCCTTTTACTTCTTATTATCCTTCTGGCAGTTCTATGTTCAGTATTTTGAATGCGTTTTTTTGCTTGTTGCTCAAGTGCATCAAAATCTTCCCTGATTCCACGTAAAATATCCCAAAGTGACCTGTACAAATCTGCAGAACTACTAAGCAAAATATTAGGGCTTTGAAGAATTTTATTTATTTTTGAAAAATGTCTCAGTATTCGATTCCAGAAATGGAGCATAAACACAAATTCGAATTCTTCCATCTTCTCTAAATGATTGTTGGTCCTCAATCAAGTATCACCTTTGTATTATTATTTGAATGTAAATAATTGAGTGCATCGGTGATATCATTGTAATTTTCTAAAATACCTTCTGTAGCTTTGCATGTGCCTCCCACCTAGTGTTTGATAAATATATAGGCACTTCAGAATGAGGTTTCAAATGTGATTTCAGAACTGCCCATCTTTTTGTGGAACACAAAAAAAAGATATAAATTTCGTTCACAACACCAAAAAAAAAAAAAAATTAACAGCATCAAGGCAGCAGTCAATAACTGAATGACCTACTAAATTTAAAGAGTGACTAGCACATGGAACAAATCTTGCAAACCTGTTTTTTTCATGCATATCATTCTGTCTACCAACCATATTGACTGGATTATCATAAGACTGTTCTTGGCATTTACTGGAATCAATTTTAAGTTCACTAGTGATATAGTTAAATAGTAAATCAGCTGTGCTTTCTCCTGAGTGATCTTTTAGCTCAAAAAAAGTTAAAAATCTCTCAGTGGGCAAACTGTCTTCAGGTGACACATATCTAATAATTAAGGTCAACTGATCAGTATGAGATATGTCAGGAGTGGAATCTACTGAAAAGTTAAAATAGTCAACCTTTTTCTCTTAAGCCACAATTGTGTCTTTCACTTTATTTGCCATAAGCTGAATAATTTCCTCACATATAGTTTTAGACAGATATGAAGGTTTTCTGAGCCAATATTTCCATATCAATCGATATTATCTCTTAAAAATGGATCGAACTTTGCTATTATTTCTAGAAGACCAAAGTAATTGCTGTTATTTGGAATTCCAAACTTTTCATTGTCTCCTCTAAATGGTAAGCCTCGCTCTGCAAGAGTGCAAATTAACGTGAAAATTCTTTCTATAACGTAATGCCGGTATTGCTGCTTTTTTCTTATTTCTTCCTCTAGCTTTGAAGTTAAAGTTTTCCCTTTTGTTCTTGTTAACTACATTAACATAGCATTCCTATGATTTTACGAATTTTCAGGACTTTGAATGAGAGCAAGATTTTCCCAATCATTAAACCCTTCAGAAGTTAATGCTGTAGCAGAAGATGCAATATTTGGAAAGAGTTACAAATAAGGGAAAAAACGCAGCCTTTTGAGGCAGAGTATACAAACCATTCTAGGGTATATTTTTCTCCATTGGCTTTTGTTGAATAAAAAATTGCTTATGTGCAAAGTCTGGACTGATTCTTATATTCTCACTTAGAATTTAAAAATGGTTCATGGTGATACTGAATTTAAGAAGGGCCCTTCTGTACCCAATATGATATATCATTTTGCGATAAATTTGTCCACAAGCCAACATCTGTTATAAACAGATATATATTTGACATCACTATCTAAATGTGCAACATCTTGAACATAGTTTTTCTCATTAGGTGTCTGAATAACATTCTGAATATTCATATTATTTTATTGTGGCTTGCTTGTATATTCTGGTTCAGTAAGTTGCTCTTAAATTAGTTCCATATTTTCACTTTCGAGTTGGTACAACGACCGTGTCCTCACATACAACATGCTGCATTGCTTTCAATTGAGTAGTACTAGTTGGCTCATGCATGTAAGCAGTAATCAGTGATAGCTTCTTTTTCTTGCATTTGGAAGCGCCACTTTCAAATCTTTTACTCATTCTAAGATTAGAATAGAGCAAAGTATTCGAGTTATTAATTTTTGTGCATGAATAAAAGTTAATTATTTATTATTAATACAAAAAATAACATTTTACGTATTTGAACTGCGGTAAGTTTTCTTTTGTTGGCCGAAATTTTCAATAAACAATTCATTTTCGAATAATGAATTGAAGTAAAACAAAAACTCATTTCCGTGAATAGCGCATCTCTTATAATAATCATTGTTTATAAAATAATAAATGTTAATTTCGTAATTTCTGAATTTCAAACACTAATCAGTTTTTAAAATATTTCCAAAATATCTCTAATTCAATAATGAAAGTAAATTATCATTTTTCAATCAAGATTGTGTGGAACTGTTATTTTGTCTCATTGAAAAAAAAGCAATTATTAATAATGAATTATATATATAATCATGAAAACTTAAAGCACGTAATATACATTTTACAAATTAAAACATTTGTTAAGAACTTACCTAGAATTCCACGAAATGAAGATATTGTCACAAAATTTTTTTTCATTAGTCTATAAACACTTCACTAAAGTATTGAACCTACTGAACTCAAAAAGCGAGAATTATATGATCATGTTATTTAGCCTATAGGTAAATCCGGCCCTGAGCACATTCACACTGTGCAAAGGGGAGTAGTTCTTATCTCCCGTTCTACTGGGCTAATTGACTAAATTTAAGTTGCATTTTTTGTCTCAAAAGTGCAACTTAAGATATATATTATATTTATATATAGCATTGTTCTAACATAGGTATTTTGACACAAAATTGGACTTTTTCTGAAATGAAAGGCCAATTTTTTTCCATATTTCGATTCTATGACTCAAATTATGCCTAAATATGAAATTTTGTAAAATTTGGTGTGCAATTTATCTTGGAACATTTTTTTCAGTTTATGCGAAGAATAATTCATTTGGTGAACTTCTTAATTTATAGCAACCTATTTTCCTTTCCTTTTTTTTTTCATTGCAGATAAGTGGAAAAAAAAATCATCGTTCATACTTTCAAATAATTTTATTAAAGTGCACAAACTACATTTGGTGTTATTATCGCTTATAACAAATATGCCAAATCTCAAAACACGGCAATGTAAATTCAGGTATATCTTAGGAAATTTTGAATAAAAAAACTCTGAATTTTTTCAGGTATGCCTAAAAATACATCTACTTTAAGATGATGTACAAAATTTGATAGGCTATTATAGATCAATTTTTTTTTTAAATTTATAAAAACTATTTAAAAATAAGTCATAAAAATGGGCTAATTTTATTTGGAATGAACCTAAATTTTGAAATGTGAAAGGAGGAATCAAGTAAATTTAATTAAAAAGGAGGTATTAGATATGTATCAAATTCAATTAACACTGAGGAGCTAAAATTTTGAGAGCTAATTTACTAAAAACTTCTCGTGCGATTTTTACAAAACTTTGTACTTTGGCATAATTTGAGTATTAAAATTAAAATATGGAAAAAAATTGGCATGTCGTTTCAGTAAAAGTCCGATTTTTCAAAATACCTATATTAGAACAATGTTATATGTAAACCTAATGCTTATCCTAAGTCGTGCTTTCGAGATGTGAAAAATGCAAGTTGAATTTCATCAATCAGTCCAGTAGAATGAAAGATATAGAAGTTTTTTTTTTTTTTTTTTTTTAAAAAAAAGTGTGTGTGTGCTGTGTACATTGTATGTGATATGAGAGAATACAGAAAAGGTTGTGCATAACATTTAAAGAAATATAAAGGCATTCCTCATGTACATCAGTCTCTAATTCTAAAAGTTTATTTGAAAATAGGATTTGAGCATGAAGTTTGATTCCAAATACTAAAAGTAAGGAGATCAGACTCTGTGTCCTATTTTATTGTCTTACTCTTTGAACCAAGTTTAAGTACACCATTCTAGATAGGAGCATTGTCATCTTGAAAAACTTGTCACTTTCCAGGAAAAAGTTATCTACTAGGTTACTTTGATAGTGAATGGCTTTGATCTTTCTGTGCACTGTTAACAAATGGGCCAAGACTAGGCCAAGCTACTGCACCCCATTCCTACCAAGAGCTACCTTCATGCTTCATAGTGGGCAAGTGGCAGGTAGATATAAACACTTCTTTGTCTATCTCCAGACATAAACCCATCTGGTAGTCTTGAAATAGGATGCTGATTCATCAGATCACACTACTTTTTTGCTTAGATTCACACTACTTGAAAATATTATGTGATGTTACGAATGGCTTACAAATTGGCCATTGTGCCGTAAATGTTCATAGCATGGCATTACATTTTGACACTTTAGGTTGAAATGGAATCCTGGAGATGAATATTCTTTTTGGATGTTATATTGGATAGTGACTGCTTATGTTGTTTGGATCATTAGGCTTTTTAGCGTCAATTTATCCATAGCAGTCAGCTTTGTCTTTTGTCTTCTGCTGTGATTTAAAGACTAGCTTTAATTTATGCTATCATATTGACTGATTTTGTGCTCCTTGCTCATCCTAAAAGTTTTGCCGAAAACTGAGGCTGTAGATGAATGCATTTCAGCAGTCACTTTTTTTAAAAAAGTCTGTCGGTTTAACATGTCTGTCAGAGAGTATGATAGACATATGCAACATCTGTTGGGTCATTTGAAAAGTTCTGTGATTTTTTTGTCTTAAATACAAGTGAAGCAGAATAAAAACAGAAAATTTCGTTGATATTTCACGTGATATTGTAAGTTCTTTTCCTCAAAATTAAGAAAGTGGAATGTTAGTGGTTCTGGTTCATTTATGTCATTGTTTACATATGTCAAAGGTCTCATGTTCAAAATGATTTCTGTTTCTGCCAAAATTTTGTTAGTTTTTCAAATGTGAAGAACGTTCCTTCAAGTATTTTCCTCAGCAGAACTTTTACAGATTTTACAAGATGCTCATAGAAACCAGGCCACCATGGGGCTCGTTTCTAAGTGAATGGCATTTGTGACTGCACATATGAATAACGCAATGTAAGATTTTTTAGTTTCTTTACCACCCTTTATGTAAATAGGGCCCACGAAATCAACTCTGCAGGTGTCAAATTATTTTAAATGGAGGCATATCTGAGATCTGATTTTTGGGTAGTGGAGTTGTTATCTGAGCCGCAGGTTTCTCAGCATACTTTTTACATGCCAAAAATATTTTAATGATTCTGTTTATCATTTACCCTTAGGAATCCAGTATTTTTTTCTTATGTACACTAAAGTCATGGTAATGCCACCATTCATAACAATTTTATGTTTCTGCTTTATGATGAGTCGAAAAAGGGTGCTAAAGTATAAATACTGGAATCAGCTTCAAAATTATTTGTCAAATTCAATATTTCAGAACCGTAAAATTGTGCTTGTGCATCCTGAATGCAAAATTCTTCCACCCTTTGAATCTTCTCGGCATTAAGTGCTTCCTTTCGTTTAACAGAATTTCTTTTTATAACAGTTATTTCATTATAGTAACAGTGTTAAAAATGTATCAGTATTGATATTTACTCTAATTATGTATTTTTACTGTTAGTCGCATCACTGGTGGCCCCATGACGTTGTAACTAAATCAAGTGCCGGCCACTGGTGACCCCACAGCAGTCATTGTGTTAATTATTGACACCCTGTATTTTGTTAAATTAGAGATTTGAAATCAAAGATCTCAAAACAGCATGATTGATCTGAAAGTTTGAAATTCGGCGAATACTAATTTATGATTCATGTAGATATTATTTGCTTTGCTTACAAAATAAACATTTTTGTGAATTTTGGAATGTATAAATTTTTAATGTTTTTTTTAATTTTTAGGGTCATTCATTATGCAGTTAAAAATATTAAAATGAGATAATTATGTCATTGCTTTAACTGAAAATATTCGTGTATTAAATAGTACTTATTTAAGAGAAAAATATTTTTTTGATTTTTATTTATTTATTTGATTTTTTTTTTTTTTTTGGACAGTAAAAGTTTTAGAATCGTTTAAATGCAATTCAAATTTATATTGATTATTTTTAAAATAGAATGCGCAAATATGTTTACAGCTCCTTTTTTTTTTTTTTTTTACTTTAGTTTGTTTTTCCCGATCTTCATCTCTACAGTTTGCTGAAACAGATTGCTCACTTTTCCCACACATTACATATTTAGGATGTGCTGTAATAAATGCTCCAAGAAGTGAAAAAGAAATCCAGAGGAATATGGCTATTCTTAATGAACAAGCATTGGATCAGGCCATAGAAATAACTCTCTCAGTTCCTAGTCATTCAGAGGGATCAGTCATGTAAGTGCTATATGTAAATAAAATTTTAAATGCTTGTGTATTATTCCAAAGGTCATTACATATTTAGGATGTGCTGTAATAAATGCTCCAAGAAGTGAAAAAGAAATCCAGAGGAATATGGCTATTCTTAATGAACAAGCATTGGATCAGGCCATAGAAATAACTCTCTCAGTTCCTAGTCATTCAGAGGGATCAGTCATGTAAGTGCTATATGTAAATAAAATTTTAAATGCTTGTGTATTATTCCAAAGGTTATTATTCTGTACTACAGTGTGATGAAAGTGCAACATCAAGAGAGTTATTGGACTGACCAGGGACCAGGAATGTTGAGTGAGTTAATTGTACAATTATATGTATGTGTTCAAAATTGGCTAAAAAATATGACAGGAGGATCAGAAATATTAAAGCTACATCAAAAAGGAAAGATAGATGGTGTACAAGACAATCATCAGTTGTTCTTCAACATTATCATTGTATTGAATGACAATGAGATATCAGGTGATATGCTACCACATTTCACCAGTGATTGCTAAACTGAGGGCTTGTAGCTCGGTATTCATTGCAGAAATTTCCTTTGATCTTCCGTTTTAGATATAGGTAACTTTTATGCTGCTCGGATTAAAAAAAAAAAAAAAAGTCCTGAAATGTTAATGGTACTTTTGATAAATCTCTGTACCCTGTCCTTTGTTTGCCACTAGTAAGGAAAGGCATCAAAAAAGCTACATTGCAGATCTCAATATGAGCCCATGCTTTAAAATAATATTGCATTTCATTCCTCATGAACTTTAATGAATCTCAAGTACTTTTGGACATTCTGTGGACATCAGTGAAGTCTTGGAACTAAATGCTTATATATTAACTTTTTCAGCTACTTTCATATTGAATCCACTTGGAATGGCTGTCTACAGACAACTATATAGGATCATTTATTGGCTAGTGTTTGGCTGTGTCCTTTTCAGTGTAGCTGATGGTGGACATGCAAGGCACTGAATTTAGCACATTCCTTTTTGGTGTGCAAAACCTTTCTACCTTATATTTTATACTATCACTTCCTTAAATATTTAAATTTTTAATGTTTGTCTTTGTCATTGTTGTATCTGGTTGATCGGAAAGTCATGTCATATTTTTGCTATGTTTTTCAAAGGTGATTTATTCCTATAAAAATAAGAATTCAATCAATAATGTATTGGCCATTTTGTTCAATGACCTTTTCCATTGTTCAACAAGGTTCATAATTCCACACTATTAGAATGACCTGTCTTTAGAAGCGAAAACATTTACCAGGTGCCAATTTATAGCCTCATCGGAATCGAATGTTTTATGATTCAAGGAATTCTGCAAAGAGCGAAACAAATGGTAATCTGATGGTGCAAGGTCAGACGAGTACAGTGGGTAGGGCAACACATCACAACCAAGCTCCAACAGCTCTTAGCAGGTAACCAAACTTGTGTGTGGTCTTGCATTTTCTTGTTGAAACACAATGCCTTTACGATTCACGAGTTCTGGTCGCTTTTGATTGATTGCATTGTTCAGTTTGTCCAATTGCTGACTGTACATGGCTGAATTAATCGTTTGATTCCTTGGTAAGAGCTTGAAATGCACAACACCTTTGAAATCCGATCACATTGACAGCATGACCTTTTTCTGGTGAAAGTTCACTTTGGATGTGTATTGAAGTGGTTCATCCCACTGTTTCCAAGACTGCTTGCGTGCGACGTTATTGTACACAATCTGTTTCTCGTCACCAGTGACCATACGCTTCAGAAAAGGGTAGTTTTCTTCATGTTTAAAAAGGGAATGGCAGATGCTCAAATGTTTCACCAAATGGACTTCCTTCGGCTCATGAGGAACCCAAACTTCAAGCTTGTTTACGAATCTGAGCTTCTTTAAATGCCCATGAATGGTTGATTGAGCAATGTGTAGTGCCTCTACAATCTCTTGTGTTATGTACCATGACTTAACCATTGCCTTTATTTTGCCATCGTTAGCCTCCTGTGGCCGTCCTGACGAGGCGCATCATTCATATCAAAATCGCTGGAACGGAATTTCGCAAACCAGAACCAGCGCTGGTAGTAATGTGTAGTCAGAGCATCGTTACCGTAAACTTTACGCAACTTTTCACAAGCTTGCATCGCATTCTTTGTGGAATCATCCTTTGCAGACGTAAAAAAGCAAAATATAGTGAAAACCAGCAGTTTTTTCTGTATAAACATCTATCCGACTGATTTGAATCGAACAATTTTCTCTTTATTGAATGGGTTAGAAGTGTGACCTTATGTAGTACTTCAGTGAGGTGCGTGCGCATAGTGTTTCTACTCCAAAAAACGCACTAACAACATCTGTTAGCAAAATGCGACATGACTTTCCGATCAACCCAATAGTTTCACTGAACATCAGTGTGTTTCAGTGTTTAAAAAAATAATAAATAAACTTATATAAAATGTTGAATGAACTCTCTCGTGACTACCACCTCCGAAATTGATCTGTTTCTTGATGAAACATAAACAAACATTAGTACTGAACATCACTTCTGTAAAATAACTACCTCTGCAGAAGACAAAGTTTACTTGGAATTGTGGATGGTTGACTACTGTGCAACTAGACTGTGTAGTTAGTTTAGCTGCATATTTGCTTTTATTCAGCAGCAGTATATTTTTCTGAACCTTAATTCCTCCTGTGTAGCTCTAAATGATCATAAAAAGCTAGATGCATGTTTTTATATATATTTTAGGAGAAGTGGCATAGCTAGAAATTTTGAGCCCTTAGGCAAAACTTAAATATATGCATTGTGTCAAATTTTATTTAATGTAACATGAAAAGTCTGAAGAGAGTGAAGTTCTACCAGAAAAGTAAGGTTACATGGATAAGTCTATTTAACATAGAGGTAAATGACTGTCTCGCTAAATTAGCAAGATATTGCCAAGCTGGTGATGCTTTTTGTGATTAATTTTGTCGCTAAATTTAAGGAGAAATCCCAAAACGTCACCAGACTTTGCGACATTTGGGTCTAGTCCCTGTGTAATTGTAATTGGTACTGTAATTCATCCTTATATGTAACTGTAACAATATTCATATCTTATATGTAAACTTAATCATGTATACCTTCCAATAGTTTCAAGAAATGTATGTACTGGAAATTCCTCGACAGCCCGGGGGGGGTGCTATATAAGATTGGAAAGAGCATTGGCTCTCATTTTTTAGTTCAAAGCTAGCTTCAGTGAACTGAGAGATCTCCATGAGGGCTCTTTAGATGTAGTTTGCGCTGTGCAATGTGTAGCATTACTAATAGTTAGAAGTGGTAACTATTGATTGGGTTCTGCCCTATTGAGAAGAGCTGCACGAGCACTTTTGTAGAAAGTTCCAAAACTGTTAAGCATTTCCTTTATGGAAATAAATTTTATCAAGCTATTATTGGTTCTGTGTGTATATATATATATATATATATATATAAAGTAAATTTTAAAAATACAAAAATTTTTAGTATGGAATACAGAAATGTTTATGGATTTTATTAATGACTTATTAAATTGTGACTGATTAAAATGTTTGGATCTTTTCTCCCCACACAAGATATACAGCCTCAAGGCATTTTTAGTTTTTTAGTTTTTCTTCCCAAGTTTAGTCTAAGGCCTTTTCAAAAATTTTTATTAATAAGTTGCCTTCATTTTTGGTTCATTATAATATTTTTTGTGTGCATGTAGAAATTTGTTTTAATTTCCATTCTATTTTTTATGTATTGTTAATGATTACAAAATTTTTCTTGGTCTTAAAAGGTAGCTGATTTATTTCTATAATTTCTATACACTAAATGTCATATCAGCATAGATAATTTATAAATTGAAAATCCATTTTTGTCAAATAACCGAGTTTTGTTGATGTCTAAGTGCACAAGGAACATAAAATGGCTCAAATTTTTGAATTTCCAGTTGTAGTGTTAACAGATAGAGCAGAATCAGATGATTCTATAAATATATAATTTGTGTAGGTTTAAAATATATAAGCATCTAAAATATGGTATTTAAAAATGTAAACAAACAGTGCCACCCCCCTCCCTTCACATAAGGGAGATAAGTTTTTCACATTTTTCAACATTCTTGCTCACTGAAAAGGCCAACTCCTCTTTATTTTATCCTATGGTTTATTTTACTCTTCTTCTCTTCTTCCTTGAGTAGCCAAACTACTTTTTTCCCTTCAGTGTTTTCAGAAGCTGTGTCACAGGCTTATTGCTGTGTTTGTTTACTATGTATTGCTTGCTTTTTTGATTTAGAAATTGCTGTTCTTTATTGCTTTTATCTCTTCATCAGATTTTTTTTTGGACAAAATTTTTAAGTATTCTTATTTAAAGATATTTTTTTCTAGTGTATATTTGGAAAATATGCCCAGAAAAAAGTGTTTTGGCAAACGTAAGTTTACATACAATCAGCATACTCATAACAATACAATTAGTATTGATGCAAATGATTCCTCTATGAATGTTAATGTTTCTGAGATGAAGATTGATTTATCTGCTACTGAAAATGATTGTGTAGAGTCTAAGCAAAATAAAAATATTATTATAGATTTAGAGTTTTTTATTGTTTTTACTGAACAGTTTCGCAAAGTCCAAAAACTGTACGAGAACTGAAACCTTTGATTGTCATGAAAGAAGAAAAAGTTGAAAAGGACATGCTGTTAATTTAATGTACATGTGTACTACTTGTGGACATTAACTACTACAATGACATCTAAAATATCTAGAAAATATTATGATATAAACATTTGCCTCACATATGCAATGAGATGTATAGGAAAGTTAGGAAAAAACTGCAGACATCTTTTATGTGTTGATGAATTTGCCACCTCCCCCATCTAAATTTCAAAAATTTGGTAAAATATTTCTCCCAGTATTATCCGAAGTAGCTGAAGAATCAATGAAAAGAACAATTTACTGAAACTATTGTACATAATGATGGTAATGCTGATACAGCTGCTACTTTCAGTGGTACAAGGCAGAAGCAGTGCCATTCATCAATAATGGAGTCATATGTGTTGCTTCACTTTACAATGGTCAAATGATTCATTTTGAATGTCTCACAAAATAATGTACTACTTGCAAGAATGAATCCATTGGACCCCACAATTTCATGAAAAATTTTGAAGTCTGTAGTGGAGGAATGGAGGTTTATGGTATTATTAAAATGTTAGAACACTCCGAGTCATCTAGGGGAGTGCGATATGTGAAGAAGCTTAGAAATGGTGATTTACGAGGCTTCAACAAGGTTGGCAAAATGAAAGTTTATGGTTCTAAAGTAGAAATTGAAAAACTAGATTGCACATGTTCAGAAAAGAATGGGAACTTGATTAAAAAACTTCTGTAATGAATAGACCATCAAACTTTCTGATGGCAAAAGAATATCAGGACAGAGTCACTTGACAGATGCAGAAGTCATTCATATTCAGACGTATTATGATTTGTCAATCTTCCGTAATATAAACACATCCCTAGATGACATAGTAAAACCTATATCGGTAATATATTTTCACAAACTTTCAACTCATGAGAGTTTTGTGAATTCAAAATTGTGGTGTGGCTACAATAAAGCCTTAAATAAAGGTGAAAAGTGTAGTCACAAACACACTGTGCCAGAACTTGTACTTTCTTCTGTTAGAAATGTTTTCCATTCTTTGTCTGATAGAAAACTTTTGTGCAAAAGTACACATGGTAGAACTCGTAATCCAAATGAGAGTTTTAATCATTGTGTATGGGAATGCTTACCTAAAACGGTTTTTGGTCTCAATAACTACTTTGAAAATAGGTGTTTTAGATGCTGTAATTTTTTTTAATGATGAGGCTTACAACTGTACAAAAGCTCTAAAACATTTGGGAACTGAACCAGGCCATAATATGAAATATTCATTGCAAAAAATTGATGAGGTTTGAGTTCAAGAAGCATCTTTAAGTTTCCAAAAACTCTTTAAATCAGCCAGAGTGAAAAATAAAATGGTAAAACGGAGAAAAATTGATGCAGAAATGTTAAAACAAAATAATTATGGTTTTGGAAGGTTTTTAAATAATATGTTTTATGCATACAGTTTTCACCTCTTTCTCAAAATGTGTTTTTTAATGCCTCAATACACTTTTCCAAAAATCTGTTTAAGGTAGAATGTTTAAACTTTCCCTTATTGTACAACTAACTTCTTTCTTTAAAAATACTTAACATTATAGATGTCATCTGCTACCATACCAAATTTTAAGGTGATAAACTCAATAGTTTTTTAGAAATAGGTATTGAACAGACATATTGTTAAAAAAAATCATATAGCTATATAAAAAGTTGATTAGCTCTTGCAAACTAATTTGTGGAGCAATTTAAATTCTTTTTATTTATATATGAGCTGAAATATCTATAGTTATTGTGAAAGAAAATCTCAGTTATATCTGTATTTTTAAATAAAATACTTGTTGTTGAATCTTTTTCAAAAACTGCCTCATTCCTTCTTTCGAGATGTTCCATGTACCAATTTAAGACTATTTTAATGATAAACAAAATTTATTAACAACGAACCATACAGAAACAATCTTAATAAACATAACTAAAAAGAAGCAAAAGAGTACTTACTTATTAACACCACCACCTTGCTGTAATTTGGTGATGTTTTGCAAATGGAAAGGTGAAAGTTGCTTATAGAGTGCAAATTAGTCATTTCCATGACTTTTTTTTTAAAGATTCCCAAACTATTGATATTTATAGTAAGTCAGCAAACATTATCAACATATTAAAGGGGGGAAAAAGACCCTGTCAATTTAAAATACAAATTTTAATTATTAAATAAGAATTATGTAATAAAAGAATACATTTTTGCAAGATCATTATGTAATTTTATGCTGTATTTTAACTGTCTGTATAGCATTCCGTTTTCGTTTAATATAGTTATAGCTAGTATAACTAGTACTTATGTGTTTACCATGCCAATGACAAGCTTTTGATGGCATGTTAAATAATAACCATCCTAAAACCATTTTTCGAAAAATTTGCCTCCTTTTAAATTTGTTCTTAGGTCTTTATTAATAGTCAAATTTTTTCAATCCTTCATATGCAGCACTTGCTTCCTTGTGTGATTTCGGAGAACTGGGTGTTTTAATTCTTACCATTAAGTTTTTCCAATCACTAATACCTGAAAGCCAAGAAAACACCAACTTTTACAGTATGCAGCATCCAATAATTTATAGTAACACAAGCCGTGTTGTGGTGCTTGTGCATACTCCATCATGGATGTATAATATGCTGTACTAAAAATGCCTCTTTTCTTGTTTAGTTTCTTTTGGAAATAAACTGGTAGATTTTCTTCATTTTATCACAATTAATTAGAAATCATCTTCTATCATCAGTAATACTTTTATCTACCTAATTATCTATTTCTGCTGATCTAAATGTACCTGTTTCTTCTGTATGTTTGTTGTCAGCCTTATTAATAGAGGTGACTTTCAGCCAATGTATGGTTTTTTTGTTCAGGTTATTTTGCAGTAACTTTCAATCACTTTTAGTCTATTTGCTGTCCACTTTATCTGATGTCGATGGAAACCACAGACAATTTCTCAAACAGTAAAAATATTTATTAGAACAAATGCACATAATTATATAATTTAAATGACAGTGTGGATATGCATATTCATTTGTGTCAAAGTATATTTAGATTTTAAGCTTTCATAAAATAGGTAAGAAGTGACTAGAAATTGAATTATATATTTTTTTGTTATAAAATGAAGGAGTAAGTTATTCGAGTTCATTTCTTAAGAAATGGATAGGCATAAAGCTAAAAAATTTGGAATATGTGTTATATAGTGAAGCCATACAGATATACAGTTTTTTGGGGGGGAGGGGTAGATAGTACTCATCTTATTTTATTAATCTTTATTTTTCTTTTATGAGTTACTGTGTTAGATAACAAAGTGGAAAAATTCATGGTGCTTAAAATCATTTGCAATGAAAATAAAACTAGCCACATCATTTCTGAGCATTTTGGCTTAAAAGTTGATTTTCTTTGGTTTAAAAGTTGATTTGAAATTATTTATGTTATTGTAGACTTATTATATTCTTTTTTGGGGGGATTTTAAATTCCAGTATCCAAACGTCTGTGGTTTATAAAATTTTCTCAGGGCATAAAACAAATTCCTTGATCTTAAAATAATAATAATAATAATAATAATTGGGCAATTTTCTAGATTTTATATATTTATTTTTTAGTTTTTGTTGCGATATGCGTAACACGCTTATCAAGATTGAAAATTGGCCATGCAAATGGCTATATAGCCAAGTTCAGTGGCCATCAAAATTAAAGAATAATGAAAAAAATATGCTGAAGTTAATGTTGCAACCAGTGCCCAATGCTGAAATTATTTATGTTAATTAAATATAATTGAACACAAAATTGCATTTCTGTGCATATGCTAGCACCAGAAATAGGAAAATTCAGTGATTGACAATGGATGCATGTTGGAATTCCAGTCTGTAGTGTTGTTTAAAGTGAATGCAGTTTCTAAGAGTGATTCATAGTGTCTGAGAATTTTCGTTAGTTATGGCTCAAAGGCATCATTTAAATGAAGGTCAAAAGTGACAAATAATTGTTAGAATTCAGGGAGGTTTCCAGAGATTTGAATATCCGACAGTGTCATATCAAGCATTTGGAGCTGCTTTTTAAGCACTTTTTCTATTAATAGACAACCTGGTCAAGGGCAACCAATAGCAACAGTTGCATCAGAAAATCATTTTCTGTCGTCACCTCGCAAAAATTGCAAAGCGACTCCAACAGATTTGGTTTTAGACTTTCAGGCTGCCACAAGAACTCGAATTAGCCATTCTACTGCTACACGAAGGCTTAATGAAGTTGGACTGTGTGAAAGAAAACCAGTGCTTTGTGTCCTACTCATTCAGCTTCCAGGGGGGCCCATTTAAACTGGTGCCATCATCATCTTCAATACAGCCAAGATGGCAGGGTTTGCGTATTGTTTACTGACGAGTCTAGATATAGTATGAATGATTCTGGATGTGTTTTGATCTGGAGAGAAGAATGAAAATGCAACTTTGCCTTTCCTTCTCCGTGAAATATCACGTTTTTGCTACCACAGTTTAATAATTTGGTGAGTAATCATGGCAAATGGCCGAACCTAGCTGCAAATTTTCCAAGGAGGTTCTGTAACTGCTCAGAGGTATGTGGACGAGGTATTGGAACCCCAAGTTAGACTGTTTAGGGGTGGTGTTGGCCCAGAATTTTTGCTAATGGATGACAATGCTCGGCCTCATCAAGTATATGCTGTCAGAATACTTGCAAAAAGAACATATCACTCGATTGGCCACTTTACTCACCCGACTTGAACCTGATTAAGCATGTGTGGAATGCCTTAGGGTGCCGAATTTCAGTACACCAAATTTCCTTCTGGAGACCGCAGGAATTCAGGAGACCCAGACCCTTCTGGAGCTGAAAAGTGCACTTTTAGAAGAGTAGTGTGCAATGGCAGAAGACTTGATCAACACTTTGGTAAAATCTATGAAATCAAGATGTGAGGTATGCATGCATATCTGTCCAAGGTGACCATACACCATATTTAAAGAACCAAAAAAAAAAAAAAAGAAGTGACTTAATATTTTTGTCAGTTTTCATAAATTTGGTTTCAATTTCAATTATTTGCAAATAAGCAACTGCCAAACACTGTAATTTTTGTTAGTTAATGCTTTTGTACAAATTTCTGTTAATAATTTTCTTTTAGTATCAGTTATATTTTATTTCTATTATCCTTTAGTTTTGATAATCAGTGTATATAAGTTGACCACATTAGCTAAAATTTAGTCAAAAGATCTAGAGGTTGTTTACATTTGCAGTGTTCTTGTTAAAAAATAAAACAATATTATCATTTGCTGATATAGACTTTAATTTGAACTCACTTTCTCATATCTGGTTCCTAAGATACCTTTTATAATTTTTGTTATTTAATTATGTATAAATCGAAAATTATATACGTTTTGCTTGAAGGTAAGCTTTATTTTAAAATCATCATCACTTGCACTACTCCCTTTTTAAAGAAGCAACTGCATTTTAATTGTCAAAATTTACAAACTTTACTGCCATTCGTAAAACTTTCAAATTTAAAATGTCACCAAATGTTTTTGCTGTGGCCAATCTGACAAGGAAGTTCCTCAGATGCTTGTAATTTTTATTCTCATAAGCAATGGCATGCTGTATTATACAGAGTGATTCGGTAAATCGATTACAAACTTTCAGTAGAGATAAACTACATCTAGATTATGAAAAATCACATAGCAATGCATGGTCAGAAATGCTTTCCTGGCACGCTAGTGATAGCACAAAGCACAAGAAAGGAACAACACGAACAGGGTGAGAAAACATGTTGTGTGTCTAAATATATATATATATTTAAATTGGCCGTCAGTATTTAAGCTATTGATATCTCAGTTTTTAATACTACTATTAATGCTGAATCCATTAAAAATAATAGCTGAAAACATTTGAATTTTTGTATTGTGGAATTTTATCATGAAACATACCACCTCATCAAGATGATTGGTTCTAGTTTGTGACAGAACTGAATTTCTTGTGCCATGCATTTATTTTAATGAACAAAATTTCACCTAATATTGAATGTTGTTTATAATTAACAGTTGAAATTAGATGAAATATTGTGCTACAAAATTTAGAATTAAACCTAATGTTCCAATAAGATTACAGATTTTAGGTGTGGCAAATCTAAATTTCATGTATCTTCCATTTTTTAATGCTGTTAACTGTTTTAATGTTATTTTAATTTTGAAATGTGTTCTGTATGCAGCTGAGATATTTCATACTGGCATTAAAATTCAGCATTTATTTTTGCCACATCTAAAATCTAGTAGTTTGTTAGCTTTATTGTTAATATCATAAAGAATTGTAATATTTTTATGAATATAAAATCTTTTTTAGAGGTATAAATATTTATACTAATTTTTTTGTAATATATTTTTTCTTATTTCAGTTTATTAGATTCAGATGGTTCAAATGAAATAGCCAGTTTCTTAATCCACTGTATTTTGTTTTGTGCACGCGGTAGACCAGAAACGACTGAAAAAGAATGCTTTGCATTTGCCTGCAGTCATGGAGAGACGGCAGAAACTTCAATTTTCCATTGCCATGTTTTTAAATGTGATAGTCCAGAAACTGTAAGTTTTTGTTACTTTTTGTGACTGAATCATAACTTCATTTAAAAACTAAACAAGTCAACAAACATTTTGTAACTACCAAATAAACTTTGAAAATTATATATAAATGTTAAAAAGTATGAATTATAAATTTTGAAACTCTCTGTAATGCAGAGCCTTACTTCTAAAATTAGAAGTGCAAAAACTCTGTGCAAGGCTACTGGAAAAGTTGGGGAGAAATGTAATGAGGGAAATAAAAAACTAAATAAGTTAATTATATAATTTATAAGTAATTAAATTTTGAATTAAAAATGTTGCAGCTCATTTTATTTGTGACTCCGTTTGAAATTATGATTATGGGTACAAACTGAATTTAAACCCTGAAAACATGGAGTTTGCTCAAGGAAGTGGCTTGATACGAAGTGGCCATTCTGCCGTCCACATCCTTCTTTCATCACACGGTTGGCGGCAGAGACATCTGTGGTTCTGCGTGAAGGGTAGACGAAGCAATGGACGTCTTGCGGACAGACCACTTTGCTGTAAACGGCGTCGAATGGTACGCGCAGACGCTGGATGATGCGTTACCGACTGAATGTGCTGTGGTATGGTTCGTGATGTGACTGAGCGATCCGTCACTGCCATGCGCACAATGTTCTTGTCATCACGTGAAGTGGTGCACTGAGGTGGATGCAATCGAACACGTCGGTCCGTCATACCATCCTGCATCCAGTGGTCACATATCTGCATTAAATTTGTTTGGTTTCGCCCAACACCACTACCGATTTCCCTGAAAGATAATTCACACTCTCGGTAGGCCACTATCCTTCCTCTGTCGAACTTAAATACTTGATCAAACGATGATTGCTGTTTACTACGAGGTATAATTGATCTTTTTCTGAAAAAAACCACAAGAAAAGCACCATTGCTAAACTTGAAGTCGTCGAAAACTTCAAGCCTTAAATAGCGCTTCACGGCACCAGAGGTGCATGGGATGTGTGTCTGCACTGAAATTGTAATCATTTGAATATCTCACCTCCGCTAATGCATGTCGTAAATTTCATGTTATTTGCATGCTTCCTTCAGGGTGTTGCATTTACGGTGGCCAGCAGTGTACTTTTTTTGTACATTTAGTGTTAGTAATGATCCATGATTATTTTTACCGTTTTTCTATCTCTTGCACAAGAAGGGGTAAATCCCTTGTCAAGATCCCCTTGTTTTATGCATGATATGACAGACCGGGAGCTTTTCTCATATTCTGCAGAATTTACACAGATTTTACATTTCTACAGAGTAGAAATGGTAAAAGATGTGCCAATTGATGATGTTTTGAAAGCTGTCACTGCAGTCATTTTTCATGCAGCCACAATCTGTACCTGTAATATCAAACAAGCTTCCAAAGTATTCAAAAATGTGATGGAATTGTGAATGCCAAAAAGATCTGAGATAACAGAAAAAGGCTGGTGTAATTTTTCACATATCCTCCTTTGTCAAACTATATAGCCTTCAAAAAGACAAAGCAAACATAAGAAAAGTGGAATGTCCAAGCTAGAGGGATTCATGGATATTATATATATCATCAATAACATTCTCTTTAGCCAAATAAAAGAGTTAAAGCATATGAAGTATACACTCATGTGTAAAATTAAGAGAATTTCCAAATTATGTCTGTTTTTGAAAAAGATGTTAAACCAAAGGTTCTCATTATGCATTCAAAGAATTATGCAAATATTCAGAGTTGAATATGTAAGCGTACACGAAGAGTTTTTGGTGATTTGTGTGGTTGTACTTCTTTACAACATTTGCTATGTTTCTTTCAAGAGTTTGGTGAATTTTGTAGGGTATCAGGTAAAATGAATAGCCACGTATGTATGGATGACAAAATGAGATTGAGAATTGTTAGTAGACTGGAGGCAGGTGAATCAAAAATGTGGGTAGCTGCAAAGCTCAGTATAATGCCCAGTGTGGTCTGCAGGTTCTGGAAATAGTTTCAAGACTCTAGATCCATATCGAGAAGACTAGACTAGGTCAACTAAGATCCATAACAATGAATGAGGATCATTATTTGGTACTTCCAGAATGGTGAGACTGAACTTCTACAGCTTCATAGCTGTCACATGAACTGTATGCTGCCACTGGAAACCAACTTTTATCGTTTACAGTTGCTCAAAGACTTCATGAGGTACTACTCCAAAAGACCTGCTGTTTGTTTCTCACTCACTGCAATACACAAGAAAATGTGTTTAGCATGGTGTAGACAACATGTGGCTTGGATCAGACTTCAGTGGACCACCATGCTTTTCACAGATGAGTCAAAATTCAGCCTGGGTATTTATTCTTGGTGTACCTACACCTGGAATATGATACAGTACCTCCCTTATCATGAAAAGGGATCATTACAATGGTGGAGGTGTAATGGTTTCGGCAAGCATGATGTTGGATGGCCTTACACCCCTGCATGTGTTTGACAAAGGCTTCCCACTTTCTTTGAGGTATTGAGAGATCTCAAAGCCTTATTTTCAAATTTTCAGGGACACAGTTGGTTCTGAGTTCCTTTTAATGAAAGACAACACTTGTGCACATAGAGCTCAGGTGGTTGACAATTACCTAGAAAGTTAAGATATTTGTCGAATGGATTGGCCAGCCAGATGTCCTGACCTTAATCCAGTAGAGCATGTCTGGGACATTATTGGGAGTGCAATTTCATCTTGTATTCCCTTCAGAGAACCATCCCAAAATTTGAAGCTGCAGACTGGAGATTGACTACCACAAGCCCTCAGCTTCCTCCTATCCAGCATGCCATCATGTTGCATGACCTGTCTGGCTATAAGAAAGGACCATACCCCATATTAGACTCATTTTCAGTTTAATATCACAATGGGGATTTTGGACATCCCTGTTCTATGTGCTTTACTGATGATTTTTTACAAGTGTACATAAAGTAACTTTTATGTTATAAATGTATATTCATACCAAATTTCATTTAAACATGTCAGTTAGTTTTTCAGAAGTAAGACAGAATATGCAATTTCTCTCAATTTTGCACACGAGTGTATGAAGACCACTCACTTTCCTTCCTCAAAAAAGATGGCCAAGCAACCACAGAAGAAACTGCTAATATTATTGGCGAGACCTTTGCTGCCATTTCTATATGCAGGAATTACCTGCCAACACTTCTTCCTGTCAGTTGGCACTATGAGAAATTTTTTTCCATTGTCTTCACCTCTCCCGTTTCAGGGTTATATAATGACAGTTTTACTATCTTTCAGCTAATAAGAGCTTTGTTACTTACACGTAGGTCTAGTCTGGATATAGATGCTGCCAGTTATAAAATGCTCTACTGTAAGTGATTGACTGTCGTTCTTACACTTTACATTTCGAGTATGAAAGGAATATACTTTTCCTAGTATGTGCAAAAAAGCTATTGTCATTCCAATACCTAAGCCAGGGAATGACTTGAAATATCCCTTAAACTATCATCTTATCATATTGATGAGTTGAAAACTATTTTTAAAAAGTTATAAACTGCTACCTAATCTGATACCTTGGAAAAAATACGCAATTTCGGCATATTGTAATAGCTTTCACAAAGAAAGAATGACCATCAATAATATGTTCTTTTGGAAAAATCCATTCATTTAAATTGACTCTCTTTTGTGAGATTATGTGCCTCAAGGCTGTGTTCTGAGCATTACCTTATTCACTTTAAAAATAAATTATGTTCTGAAAAAACTTCTACAGTTGTTTCAGGTTCATTATATGTTGATAGCCTTCAAATGAGTTCTCATGCATAGTATGAGATACATGGAGAGACAACTACAGATCGCTCTTAACAAGATCCAGAAATGGTCAAATAAATATGGTTTTGTATTTTCAAAACAGAAAATTGTGCATGTTCATTTTTGCAGAAAATGTATTCTTCATGTTGAGTCTGAGCTTCATCTTCAGGGATCTTTGATTCCTGTTGCATCTGATGTGAAATTCTTTGGTATCGATGTTCGATCAAAAACCGACCTTCCTTCTGAGTGTTCTGTACCTCAGGAAGAAATGTTTCAAGATAATAGAGCTTCTAAAAGTTCTAGCAGACACCTCCAGGAGTGCAAATCATTGCCTATTGCTTTGCATCTGTAGGGCACTTATCCACTCAAAATTGTGTTACTCCTCAGTGGTTTACGATTCCACACAATTTCTGTGTTCCTGAAACTCACTTCTGTTCATTACCTGGCTCTGCTGATCTGTCTCAGAGTGTTTAGAAAGTCTCCAGTTTGTAGTTTATATTGCTCTGAATCTTCACATCAGTTAAGTTGTAAGCAACTGTCTCTTCATTATTATTTCAGTATTATATTGCAACTTGACTGTCCATAAACTGCTTTTGCTTGATGATACATGTGAGCCTCTGTTTGAAGTATGACAATCTCTTTTGGTATCTTTCTCTTAAGGATTTGTACATTGATTGAAGAGCATGGCATGATTGTTCTGTAGATTAAGAAGTGAAGCATTTTTAAATTCCATCACAAATCCAGCTTCTTGATGCTTTTCCACCATCTTTATAAAAGAAATACTAGTGAGATCATATGCAGACAACTCTTTTTTGAACATAGGCAAAAATACAGCAGAGGTATTCCTATTTATACAATCAAGTCCAAATGAACTAAACATGTTTAAGAATTTAATGTGACAATCATTATTGAGGAGATATAATTGCATGAGTTATTTAGTGCCTTAAAGCTTTAGAAACATTTTTTGACACAGAGAATCTGGTAGTTGTTGAAATGATAGAGCTAAATTTTAACCTTTTCATGAAGGGGCGCCTTTGTTTAAGATGCGCGCTCAGGACGAAGCAGAAGTGAAAGGAATTATGCTACAAGACGGGGGTTTTGCTCCACTAGGCCTAAGTTTAAAAAAAAGTCGCAAATAATTAAGTTTAAGTCCTACCACCGTAATTTTTGGTAGTATTTTAGATTATTATGTAATCTGTCTTACAGCATTAAAACTAGACTTTAATAATGTTTTTCCTTCAATTTATAAGAAAATATATAAAAAAAAGTTTGCTTACCTTGAGAGATAATTTTTGAAATTGTTATTCCAATTATTCCAAAATTTTAATTGACAAAACACATTAATATACTTTCACATTAATAAAAAATATACGACAAGGGCTATTTACAAAAAGAAATAATAAAATTTAAAATGAAGACTGAGTGTGGAAAATCTCGAAGCAGGGGAAAATGCAAAGTCCTACGTTGCATGATTTGCAAGCATAAAATGTTTGTTGTGTTTTTCTTTCTTTCAGCACGCTTTGTGAACAAACAATGCACTTTCTGCGGCTTTTTTCTCCCTTTTTGTTCAGATTAAGTGTAGGAAAATGCCTACCAGATAATCGGATAGCCGCTGGTACAGATCTTACTGTAAACTGCTTTTCGTCTCTATAATTTTCATAGTTCTCTAAAATTTGCTCAATTAATTTCATCTTAAATTGGAGAAGCGGCGTTTTAGTGCCGTGTTTTTTGTCATACAGAATGTGGGAATTCAATATAGTTATATCCATAAGCCCAAAGAATAATTTTTGTACCATTTCACCGATTTTCTAAAACTTGAATGGTGTGTCCTAACTCCGTCTCCAATGTCTACACCACGCATGTTTTTGTTATAATCAATAATACACCTAGGTTTTAAAATAGTAACTCTATCTTTTCTGCCAGATTTAGCCATTTCTGGGTCATGTATGCTTGTTAGCATAAAAACATCTTTCTTTTTTTCTTTGAATGCAATGACGTTCACGTTTCCAAGTTGCATCACATCCATTTCACCCTTTTTAATTTTCTTTCTCGAAAGTCTTTGGTTATTCTCTTTCTTGTTTTTACTACTGTTCCGCAAATATTAGTTTTTTCGGAATGCATATATTCTGCAAGCGATGGGGAATTGGAAAAGCGGTCCAAGTATATGTTATACCCTTTCTGAAATAAGTCGTTCATTAATGTTTTTACTACTCTTTCTCCATAAGAGACCTTGCTGCTTAACATTTCTGTGTCTTTACCGCAATAAATTAGAAAGTTCCACTCATAATCGGATACTGATTCGCATAATTTATATATTTTTATGCCGTAGCGCGATCGTTTCGATGGAACATATTGACGAAAGCCAAAACATCCTTTCCAAGCAAAAAGCGATTCATCAATACAAATATTTTCCTCAGGCATGTAGGTTCTTTTAAACTTATTTTTCAGGTTTTCAACAATTAATCCTAGTTTTTCCAACTTTTTAACATCCTTGTTTGAGGTGAAAAGCAAAAATTTTTAAATGTTGAGAAAAACATCTCTGGGCATAACTTTGTTGAAAAACGGAGTAGCAAATATCTCATTTGTAGTAAAATACATTTTCAAATTAGGCTTCTTGATAATACCCATCAGTATTATCATTGCAAAAAAAACTTTTATGTTTTCAATACTTAGATTTCAAAATCTGGTTGATTTAGAAGTTGATGGGACACTTCTTTGAGCGCTTTCTGCAAAACTGTTTGTTTCTTCAACAATCAAATTTAAAAGATCATTATCAAAGAAAATATTAAAGAAATCAATTTCTTTTTCTGCATGATCTACATAATTTGTTCCCGGTATTCCAGTAAATGTATGAGGATGCAATTCCTCAAGCTCTCGAGTCCAAGATGAAGTATCTTCAGTCGAACTTTTACGGGATGTGGAAGGCAGGCATTCAGCCAGCTCAGTCTCTGACAAAAAGTCCGTGTCAGAATCGTTAGAAGTATCACTTTTTAACTCTTTAGCAGATGAATCATCACTTTCATCTATATCGCTAGTTGGTTCACTTACCATACAAGTATACTCATCCTCTGATAAATAACGCTTCCTCGCCATAATAATCTAGAGTCAAGGCTTTCCGAAATAACAAGAGAAGTGCACAAAATATATCCGAAAGCAATACAAACTGTAACAAAACTGATGCTGAAACCCTAAAAGACCCCACATGGTAGCGAAAACAAACAAAAAAAAAAGTGTTCGAAGAGCTATCAGAAGCGAGAATGCTTATATCACGTGGAAAGTTAAAGAGCTGAGCTGCGTTTGTTTACATTACGATTTGCCACCTCCCCAGCCACAGCTGACAAGCAAAATACATAAAACAGCCAGAATATAAACAATCTGAAGGTCAGAATACTAAAACTACATTCAGTTTAAATGTAATGGACACAGAGTGCCATCTAGTGGCTATTAAAAATTGTTTCAGCTTAAAATGTATATCTGCACTGCCCGTTCACTAGGCCAGTTCTCCAGGAGTGCACGGGTGAACCGCCCGGGCCTCACATGCGTTCGTACGAAATGCATGTATGATTCGCCCGTCATGAAGAGGTTAACTTACAGAAACATAGTTATCAGATACTTTACTACTGGGTTTCCAGACATCTGGGGATAAAAAGCATAATTTGGCAAACATGACAAGTCTGTGTTGAACTGTCTAGTCAGCTTGTTCCTGGTAAAGATATCAGCAGAATATTATTAATAAATGACAGTAACTTTGGGACATTGAGCTTTATGACAAGTTGAGAGGTATGAAGCCTAGTGAAAGCCTGAGAAACTGAAGAAGGAAGTTCTTTTAACTCATGTTAGACTTGTCCACTCTTTATTATTCATAATTACGTTTTAAAAGTGCAGAGTGAGCCGATTTGTGCTAGCTGTAATGTCCTTCTATTGGTACTATCATATTCTAATAGAATGCTTGTATTTTAAGATTACAGCCATTCTATTAGAATGTATAAGAACATGTATAAGTGGAATAAATTCACAAGAATAATATAAATCTTATTCAAAGATTTGAAAACGTAGATTTGATTGACATTTATTCTTATTTGTTAAAAAAATAAATGCAGTAAATTATGAATTTTTTCACTAAGAATAACTCGTTTGTGTGGAATACATTTCTATGTGAACAGCTTTTTTTTTTTACAGTAAAAAATTAATAAGAAGAGAACCTAATTGACTAACAAACATCTACAACTCATAATGATGATAAATTCTTCATTTTTCTCCGAGTCTAAAAATTTTATTAGAATTGAAACGCCATCAGGTATCAACCAGTTATAAGAAATATAAGGAAGTTCATATTTTTTTACATATTTATTATTTTTGAAATAATGTTAGTTTTGTTTGAAATAATTTAAGAGCTCTGACTTACTTCATGACTGTTTAATTAGGAATGATGTAAATTTTAATTTGTTCCATTTTTTAAAAGAAATTGGTTTTTATTATTTGATCTGATAAGGTTTTAAAGCCACTAAATTTATTAAGTTTGTTTCAAGATTGAAGATTTTTAGGTAGTCCTATATTTTATTTCATCTTGAGAGCTGCATCTTTTCATCTTTGCATCAATGTCAGCCAGTGTTTGATTTTAGTTTTATTTAAAATTTATTATGGTTTAATTTTTTGTCTCATACCTTAAAAGATTGTCTTCAGTATGATTTTACATTTTTACACTGTTACCATCGCTTGGATTGATCACATGTGCTGCACATTATAAACTTTTAAATTATGTGTTATGAAAGGCATCAGAGCCAACCAGCCATCTTATAATGTTCAAGGCTTATGCTTATCAATATTATGACAAAGGTTATGATTGTGATATAAAGCCACTTTTAAGTATTATTGAGAAAGGCTCAATTTTAAGTAATGTGATTCTGTGTTCTCTCAGTGATCAGTGATTCTCTGCAATAACCTGAAAGTAACCCATTTACTGAGGAATGGAATTTGATGCAGGGAGTATCAAATGATTGGCTTCGTATTGTAATGTTTTGCTTTGAATGTTTGGTTATTAGAATCACATATTCCTTCTAGTAAGTTGATAATTGAATCTGCTGCAAATTAAGATTATAACACACCAAAGAATGACGGAATAACCACCATGTTTTGCTGTAGGAAGCAGACAATTTGAATCATAAGCTTTTGCTAGTGTTCTTGGCATATAAAGTTGTCCTCAAGTGGGAAATGGTGTTAAGGTCAACAGTATCTGAAAACTTTTCTTTCCCCATTGATCGCCATTCTATGTTTTATATTCCTGACCTTCTGTTTTGCAATTATTTGTGAAACAAATGTTGTGGTTCCCTCTGTACTATATGTAAACTGGGTTCTGTAGATGCATATCAAGCTGAAAGTCACTTTTCTCACAATATATATATATATATTTTTTTTTAGTAACACTTCTATATTGATCTTCTGTATATATCAGTAAGCTGTGTTTTCTGCTCACAACTATGATTTTCAGGCAGTGTCTTGTTGAGAATATTGTATGGTATTATGACTTCAGACATAATACCTCTCAATATTTCTTATGATTTTAAACTGAGATTAGAGATGCACCTATGCACCAACAATATGGTCACTTTAGAATTTAGTCAAGTCACTCATTTTCTTTCACTACGAATAATATTTTGCAACTTATAATTGAAAATTCAATTTTATACATCCTCAAAAACGTATTTTATTTTGTAATCAATTTTGCTATAATCAAATGAATATGAATCAATTAAACAATGAAAAATATGTGCTTTTGAATTACCGAAAAAGTTTTTAATGTGTGATTTGAGGGGCTTTTCTTCTTAAGCTATAGTTTGCTTTTATTTTTAATAAAATTTATTTTTCACGTGTTTTTAGATGGCTAAATTGCATTTATAAATTATCCATACATGTTAATGAAATAACATCAGCTTTGATATACTTAAGTTTGTCTTTCTCCTGTAGGTTGTGAAACTATTGCAGTGTTTTGCAGCTGCTTTTCACCGAATTCCTAAACTTTCTCAAGGTCGAGCAAGTTCAATATCATCTGAAAAATGTATGCCTATTGGTTTATCAGTCAAAAACAATCAACAGGTCTTTGTATTTGAAACAGTGCTTGATATTAAAGAAGAGGATAACAAGGTATAGATATTTATTCTTTGTTTTTGCACTTAAAAGTAAGATTTAAAGCATAGTTAAAGATATAGTTGTTCACATCTAAGTCTATATATAAGAGTAAATGTAAGGAAAAATTTCAAAATTGTGTATTTTCTTTTAAATTATCGTTGCTCTCTAGTATGCTGTTCTCAGAATAAGAGTTAAGAATTGTAAAAATATTTGCTTTTATTAGATGAAAGCTTAATAATTTTACATTACCCTATTTGCAGTGAATGGTTGTTCTATGTACACTTGCCAAATACATGCAAATTTAATGAATAAAAACTTATGAGTATGTCTTTTCTTACTAGTACTTACTTTAATACTAGTCTCAACACTAATATTTGGAAGGGGAAAAAAGAGTGACATTTTAACACAGTAGTTGTAAGTTGTGGATAAAGTTAAACTTAATTTCTTTTCCTTTTCTTTTTTAATTTTTTTATTAGATTAATGAAACTTTTATTATTATTTAATCATCATAAATTAATTAAGTACAGTATTTTGTGCCTTGCTAATTGGAAAATTTTGGTGTCTGAAAATTCTAAATCATTCATGAGCACTTCCATGTTTAAAAATCTGTGGCTGTGTGGCTGATACTTGGTACGCAAATCTTATTTAGGTAGTCTGGATCTGATTTTTTTACTTATTACAGTATTAATCTCCTCAGACCATTTCCACCCTAAAATATTTCTCCTTGCAAAATACTTTGGAAACTAAATGAGAACTACAATGGGAACATTGTGCGGTCCAATATATATAATGCCTGCAACCATTGTTTTAAAAAAATGCTGTTCTGAAGCATGGGAAAAGGGCAGTAAAGTAAAGTATTTAATGAAAGTAAGGCCCTATTATTTTAGCTAATTATAAAGTGATTGTGAAGTGACCCTTGTAAAACTTTAACTGAGAAGATATGTATTGCTACAGAAATGATCTCACTGCTTATTAATGTATGTATTGCAAAGATGCATTAAAGAATTATATTGCAGTATAGTCATTATTTTGTCCCATTGATGTATAGATTAAATGATGTAAAAGTAAGGTATATGTAGTGTTCATTCATTATAATCAGTTTCCATTTAAAATTTTGATGTTGTAACATTATAATTTTCAAAAACTAAATTCAGATATTACAGAAAGTTTTATAAATTCAATACTTGTATAATTTACTGTCTTTTTATTAATCTTAATCATTTAATTGCTAAAAATATTCTTTTTCATGATTTATTATTCAAATTTGTTAAGTAATTATTCATATTTTAATTCCCATATAAAATCCTTATGTTAATATCTCGTATTACAGGGGAATTTTGTATCTTGTCCAAGAGAGAAAGATTACTTCAAATTAAGATGTAATTTGGAAAAAATGATAACCGTGACTATTAATCAAATTTCTAGTAATAAAGAACTTAAAATTCAGCAGTAAGTTTTGAAAAAAAAAATGCTTATTATTTTTTAACCTGTTTTGTTATTTCCTTTTTTACAGTTTAGTTAAAAAATTGTGTGTGGTTTTTCTTCTCTTATTGTAAAAGGAAATATTTGCTGCTAAAATGTATATTTGTGAAAGCAGTTGTCCTTCTCTGTTTATTGGAGAAGGGTTTGTTGGTTTGTTTTAATTGTTTTTGTGTCATATCATAATTTTTTGATAAATATAAAAACATTATGTACAAAGATTAAATTTATTGTTCTTGTAATTAACCAGGAAATTGAAAAATGTGTAGTTTGAAAAAATATCCATTATTTTTATTCCATATTTTGCAGTGTTAGTGCGTAAATGCATTTTTTGGGAAGCATGCAGTATCACAATAAATACTTTATTAACTGTAATTTTATTTTGTAATTAAATGATTTTAAATATATAAATGAAATTTTTCATTAAACCGTGAAATTATTTTAGCTATTTATTATAGATTAAACTAATCATATTACTTAAATTCTTTTATCTTTAGAATTAAGCCCCCCCCCCAAAAAAAAAGCAGCAACTTGATTTGGCAAAGATTTTGAATCACCAAACTAAAGTTCCTTTTTCTACCCTAAATGAAAATTTTATATTGCCATGTTTCTCTTTTATTTTATATTCATTCATTATGTATAAATACACTGACTTCCAAAAATTAAGGAAAAATCACAAAAATCATTAAAAAATGAGCCAATCCACATAAAATTTGAAAATGTTGTCAAATAAAAACTGATGAGTAAAACTGCAGTATGCAAATTAATGGTGCTGTAATCAAAATATGTCACTTGCAAAGAGCATAAAATTGCATGTTTCAAAGCAAGCCTGCAAATATCGCTGTGATACTGAGATAAGAAACCTGAGATACCCAATTTGTAACAATGATCTCCAGGCATCAGTTGCCCAAAGATTAGCGATCGAGAGCCATTGGCAGTCTAGAGGCAGGACAAAGTCAGACAGAAGTTGCCATATGGCTAAATGTGAGTCCTTCTGTGGTTCATAGACTTTTTCAACAATTTTTAACCGCAGATTCGTCATTGAGGAGGTTCAGCCAAGGACGACCAACTGCTACGACAAGCGCTGATGACCAATGTTTGTTGTTATCCACATGAAGAAATAGAACATCAACTCCAACTCAGCTCATATCTTCCCTTGCTGCAACTTCTAGAAAGTTGGTGTCAACATCAACCGTGCATAGAAGGCTTCGCGAAGGAGGTCTATATACAAGTGGACCAGCTATTTATGTGCTGCTCTCATCACGTAATAGAAGGGAATGTGAGATGGATATGTCAACATGCCCACTGAAAACTGATCTATGGAGGGCTGTTCTCTATGGATGAGTCCAGGTTTATCTTCCAAAGCAATAGTAGGCATTATTTGATTTGGAGAGAACCTGGTACTATTATCATCCATCAAACATCCGGTGAAAGAGTTGCATACAGAGGAGACAGTATCTGTGTTTGGGGTGGTACCTCTTTGTGTGGACACACAGATCTCAGTGTCTTTCTTCATGGAACCTTGAATGCTCAGGCTTATAGATATGATATCCTTGATGACCTTTGGGGTAATAGGTGATACTTTCTTACTAAAGGAGGACAACACTGGATTGCACAAAGCTCACGTTGGGGATGATTTTCTTGAGCATCAAACAATTCAGCGCGGGGAGTGAGCAAGTTGATCACTGGACCTGAATCCTATCAAACATGCTTGGGAAGCTTTGGGAAAACATATAGCTGCTCTCAGTCCTTCTCTTCAGATGCTTGGCACGCTTGCAACTGCTTTGAAAGAGCAATGGCACTCATTAAACTGATAGACCGCATAATTGACAGCATCATACATTCGTTGTATGGGCTGCATTGCTTCTTGGGGAAACCTCCATATTGAAGGTGGTTTTCCTGTAGCAAACTGTTCATGTTATACATTAAATTAGTTCATTAAATTCTACATGTAACTTTTTGAGTAATCATTTTGCCCCCCCCATAATCAATGATAAACAGTGTACTTATCCTGCCTGAGGGTCAAAAACCAGTTTTATTCATTGTGCATATAATTATTTCATACCTGTAATTGATATTTTTGTTAAAATTTTTGTTTCTAGTATTGTAAAAGTTTAGTATTATTAAAGATTATTTCTTTGTTTAAAAATATACCTGTATAAAAATATACTTTATAGAAAATTTAAATCATTTTATACTAAATACTATATATGAAATTATATAAATTTCGTTTCCTAATTTAAACTTTTATATTTAAAATTAAAATAAGAAAATATTATTTATGCATAACTTTTATATTTGATAGCTGTTTTGGATTGCTAATAACACCAGGAAGAAATCTGGATCATTCCGAAATGCATGCTTTAGAAGGGGTAAAAGAAAGCATTTTTCTACTGTTTTTCATTATTTCCATCATATTTAAAAACTTTTAATTTTATGTAAACTTTTATTGTGCAATTAATTCAGATTTTTTCAGCTTTTTTCTGCAATTTCACTGCCTTGATGTTAGCAGTTCACAGTTACATCACTCATTGGATTTTGGCTTCTGTAAAATGACCAAAATTTCACAAACTCGTTTCCAACAAAGGTGGCATCATGCTATACTACCACAATTAAAGTCACTAAGCTCTTTTGACTTACTCATTGTCTCACAAATGCATAAATATAACCTGTCAAACCACTACCAATACTTTTATAGCTTTCAGTTATGCATCAAATTAGGTCACCTGCGAGATTCTTTTTTATTGGGGCCTGTCTGGATACTTTTGGCACATAGTGTATATATGTGGATTAAAAAATAGATATAAGTAAAATCTGCTGGTTACTTTTTGATTCTCACTTTTTTCCATATAAAGCAGAAATTTTGAATTTTCTTGTCTGCTGTAAAAAACTACTATAGATTTAATATTTGTGAATAGGGAAGACTATAACATATATATATATAAGCTGTATAAATACAGATATCACAGTTTTATACAAAAAAAAATCTGAATTAGTTAATTTTTATTCTCAGTTGTAGTAGAATAATAAATAACTGAAATTGCATATTTGAAAGTTTCTGTTTCTTAATCTGATAGTCAAAGTCTTTGTCACCCAGTTGGTAATTAAAAAAGCAGTTTATAATGCATCTTTTTCTGAGTATAATGCAGTAAAATTTGATAAGCATATGATTTTAAGAAAATTATGAAAATTATAGACACCAGTAAGGATTTAAAAAAATATTTCAATTGTATACATCTCTGTCTAAGAAGATGTAATTAAATATTTTTTTCATTTTCTGTTAGCTATTTTGATTATGAAAGAATTATGCTTTCATTAAATAATTTTAAATGTTTTAGTTTTTTAATTTTATTGTAACAGTGTGCTCCTCTGTATAGCTTAATTATGATGTCTTTTTCATTTTAGTTAGTAGATATGGCAGCAGTCATAGAACATAATTTTTAGGACCAAAAATATTGTCATTGTTGTATTATTTTCTTTTCTTTTCTATTTTATATTAAGGTCTTGATGAACAAAATTGCAAATGAAGATAAAACTATATACCACATTTCTGCTAATTGGAACCCCGCTGATCCCATTTTTGAGATTTTAAATACACCTACCATTCGAGGTAAATATTTCATTGTTATGTAAATTATATGATTTTTGCATATTTTGCATCAAAGTAAGATGCGTCACCATTCTTGCTTAAAGTTTTGTAAGTACTGAAAGGAATGTGAAATAATGAATGTAGTGTTAATGTGCTAAATTATCAAGCTTTTGCATGTAGTTATGTGATATTGATGTATTTTGTTTGCAGTTCTTTTAGAAAAGATAAATTTTTGGTCTGTATATGAACTTGAGCATTATATTGTGCACAGATGGATTTATCAATACATATGTAAATTGGCACATATGATCTTTATAACAATCTAAAAGTTTATCTAAACAGTAAATCTGCTTATTTGTCACGTACAAAAAGTAACTATTGCAACACAACTCACTAGTTATTGGTTTCTTTAACATAACCTATGAAGTTACTAAAATATTTTTTAAAATAAAAGCTTTATGAAACTTGAAAGAGAAGTTTAGTACATTAAAATCTGACAAAGAACTTTAAAAGCTTTTGTAAAAAATGTTTGTATTTATTTATTCATTCATATTTTTTAAAGAGATCTTATGCCCACAAATTAGCACTTGTTCCATACACTGGGCAATGATCTCTATGAGAAATTTTTCAACAATGAAGCAGACGTGTGGCTTTCACTCATGGACTTCTTTGTATCCAAGATTCCCACGTTTTATTGCTAGGGCACTGTCGAATGGTTCAGGATGCCAATTGTAGATTATTTTGAGACCTAAAGCTGAGTTCTTTGTGTTGTATGTTTGTTTCTAATGATCACAAAAAGCAAAAAACTTGTAACCTTGTATATAACACTATCATAATTAAACTATTAAATAAAAAGTTCTAAAATTTTCTTCTGTTAACTGCTCTATAGAAATTTCGGAAAACCTTTCATGAATGTAAACAACATGCTGCTAAGATTTTTGCCATTGTTGATTGTGTTTGAAGGGCTACAGAATGTGACTTCCCAAAGTACTTTCTTTTAATATTATAAGAAATCCTAAATATCACATGTGCTTTAGAAGAAAATTTATCTTATGTACCCTATTTATTTCACACAGTTAAAGATGCTGTGTTAAGAAGCTCAAAGTGTGTAAATAAAACTTTTAAAATTTTATTGATGTGTATACTCTGCTTTTAGATAAGCATAATAATGTATGCTAATTATTCAAAAGTATTTGATATTTAATTCTGAAAAATAATTATTAAAATATGTATAAAAGATACATAAGCATTTGGCAGGTTATATGAGTAGTTTTGTGTTAATAAATTTTTAAGCAGACTCTAAGTGGTATAATTTATTAAGGTATGTTGACATGCATGTCTGTGCAGCATTCAGTATAAAATATATCTTGAACATGTAATTATGTAGCAGTTGCATAAAATTTGTCTGTGTGTTGTTTTAAAAATGTTCTTTCATAACGCTTTGCAATCACATTTTAGGCTTATGTATTTTCACTAATAAATACTAAATGTTTACATTTCTACATAACATATTACCAAGAGATACATTTAGTCTGCAGAAAAATGTAATTTGCTTTTGAGTAAATGGAACAAATTGAATATCATTGCAAAATTTTCTTTGTTCTGTAGGTGTATACATTTTAGCATACTTCATAATACATTTTAATGTGCTGTAAATGAAAAGCTAGTAAAATCTCTGTGGTTTAGAGGCTTGTGCTGAAAAATTTTCAAGTAAAACCTGTTTTTGTCTGGGGAGGGGCAAGGAAAGCTTTACAGATCCTGGCAGACAAGTAAAACCTGTTTTTGTCTGGGGAGGGGCAAGGAAAGCTTTACAGATCCTGGCAGACACTTTTACAAAATCTTCAAATTTTAACATGTTGTAAAGGTCATGGAATATAAATGGAAATAAGAGTTATGTATGGAATAATTTTCTTTATATCTAATTGTAATTAGCTAAATATCTGTTGAGTATATATTAGAAAAAATGTATAATTTCAATTTTATTCTGGGAAAGCAGTTTTTCTTTTGGGTTTAAATACTGGAGAGCTTGAATCTATTCTCACAACTATGTATATCTGTAGAATATCAAATCAGTATGAGATAAAAGCTGTGATTTAGTTGTACTGTTTAAAGATTATAACCAAGAAAATCTGTAATAATCATTACAGTTATATAATATTGGGTTGAAGGGAAAGTTCTGTCGTATTTTAAAGAACAGATTTGAATTCATTTCTAAAAATATGTGTTTAATATTAATCAATTATATATGCTCCGTTATTTGTTACAACCTGTTGCCATCTTTCAGGTAACCTGTGAATTCCTGTTTTGTAGAATTTCTCATCCTTGGAGTTAAAATAGTCAGCAACTGCCTTAAAAACACTTTCAAAAGATTTGAATTTTTTCCCGTTAGATAATTTTGCAGAGATCTGAACAGGTAATAATCAGATGGTGCAATGTCAGGTGAATACCGTGGGTGACTAAGGACTTCCCATCCTAACGTATTCAGTTTTTGTTGTGTCACCATTGCAGTAAGTGGGCGAGCATTATCGTGGTGGAACACTATTCCTTTTCTGGACGCTAATGCTGGCCTTTTTCCTTTGATAGCTGCATTCAATTTATCCAGCTGATTGCAGTACAGATCCACGTTGATGGTTTTTTCCTGTTTCAGCAACTTGTAGTACACTAGTCCTTTCCTGTCCCACCACAAACAAAACAGTACTTTTCGTTCATGGATACTTGGTTTTGGAACTGTTGCTGATGATATTCCTGGTTTGCAGTAAGATTTTTTGCTCTTAATATTCTCGTAAAGAATCCACTTTTCATCTCCAGTAACCAGCCTGTTCAAAAACGACTCCGCATTGTGTCTAATCAGATGTGATGAACACATTCTTACACGATCAGACAAATTCTTTTCCGTTAGTTCATGTGGAACACAAACACTTTGCTTTAACACAAACCCAAGAGATTTAATGTGATCTCCAACAGTTGTATGATGAATGCCAAACTCTTCTGCAAATTCTCGACTTGTTAAATGTGGATTATTTTCCAACATGGATCGCAAAATATCATTATCGATGTTGAATGGTCGTCCAGATCAATCACTTTCTTTGAGGCTCAGATCGCCCGAACGAAATTTGCTAAACTATCTTTGACAAGTACGAACATTTACAATATCTTTTCCAAATACCGCACATAAATTTTTACATGCAACTGATGCATTGCTTCCTTTTTGGAATTCATATAAAATGCAGTGTTGTAAATGCACTTTATCTACTGACATGTTTTTCACTTTAAATATCACAAATAAATGATGAACGGTAAAAAAAGGCACCTTTTATATTATACAGCAGCTAAAAAAACAAACTAGCCAGATTTTTTTTTATTTACAAGAAAAATCACCTGCCTATTTAAATTATGACAGAACTTTCCCTCCAACCCAATATATAAAATTATTTAACACTAAAATAAACAGTTACATAAACATAACATTACACAAGAAAGTTGCATGTTTACATATTTTTCACATGAGGATATAAAATAAACCAAGAAACTTATATGAAAATGGTTTAAGAACTTTTCATGCAAAATGCTAGATCTGCTTTTTCTAATGCATGCAGGGTGTATTTAATGGAATTGAGCAACAAAATTAGTAGTAATAATAAATGAAGTTTAATTTACAAGTGAAGGTACATAGATATTAAACACAAGTTTTTTATTGAATCTCACCTTATTTATAGCTATAGTTGTGCAGTGACTTTTAGTGGAATCATTTTCTGTTAGTATATCTACTGAAATAATTTTTATTCAGCTATTGCAGTGAGGAGTGATATTTTAGCATATTCATATTGAAGTGTAAGGCATATATGTTTATATGCATGTATGCAAGTATGTATTTTAATAATATATATTATTATATACATGTTAATATATTGCAAGTATGTATTTTAATAATATATATTATACACTTTTATTATGACAAAAATGAATCATAATCATGTAAAAATAAGTCAGATTGCTGTGGTAGCCAAATTTCCAATAATTGTTGCTATAGTTATGCTTATTTGCTTAAGCAGATAGCAGCTAAACAAATAAACAGATTGCTTAAACAGATAAGCATAGCCATAGCAATAACTGAATTTTAAAAAAATGCCAGAAGAAAGATCAGCATAAATGACTAATGTGAAACTTTATGTCTGGGCTTTCAAATAAATTCCTAAATCTTACAGTTAATGGTTCAAAATAGTTATAATTAATGATAAGTATAGTTAAAGTTCTAAGGCAGTGTTCCCCAACCTTTTTATCACTGCGGACCGGTCAACGTTTGATAATTTTAACGTGGCCCACTAGGCGGGGAGGGAGTTGATTGTTTATATTTTACATTATTTTGATTTATTAATTTTAATTTAATTTTTTATATATGTCTTCAATATAAAATACAGTTATACCAAAAAATATATATAAAGTGATTTAACATTTTAACTTACTAGAACGTTAAATCAATGTGAACCCTGAGCTTGTTTCTTTGCAATGAGGCGGTTCCATCTGGAGTTTATCGGAGACAATGACACCCAAAGTGTGTTGCTCATGTCCAATTTTAATTTAATGTGTTGCTTATGTCCAATTTTAATTTAATGTGTTGCTTATGTCCAGTTTTAATTTAATGTGTTGCTTTTCTCCAGTTTAATTTTAATGAAACACAGATGTTTTTAATCTGGGATATAAACCTAGGAATTTAAATTCAGTTTCAATGAAATGGATGGCCCGCTTCTTGGTACGATTTGATCCACAGATCGGTACCGGAAAGAGGTTTCGGGACCACTGGTCTAAGGCATTCCAAATCCATGGTGTAATGTATTCCCAATTTATGATTCCATGTGTCTCCAGTTTATGGTTCAAATATTTCTAATTCATGGTTCAACATTCCCATTCATGGTTAACATATTACCATATAATAGTTCAATGAAAGCACCAAATAATGGAAGAATGTTTCACCACCTTTGGGCTGCAAGTTTTTGAATAAGGCAAGCAACAAATTTTTAACTGTGTGAGAAAAATGTTGACACTTTTAAAAGAAGACTGAGCACATGATTGAAAGAATATGGCTTAGGTTGAAGGTATAGTTACAACAAGGAAACACACATTTTCAGTTGTCACCATACTTTTTGAAGTTGTTATAAACTGTTAATAAAAGTTCCCCAAAAAAAAAAAAACTATATGCTGATAGTAATAAAAATTATTTTTAATTATTATTTTTTTTAATTGGTAATGTGAAATTTTCTTATTTTGTAATCCAAGTTTTGTTCTTTATAAATGAATATTTGAACTTTATTCACATGTGTATTAGGTGAATTTTATTTTAACCTTATTATTTAATGAAATAACATACTTAAAAGAAAAAATCAAAAATGTAAATTTTGTTTTGTATTTGATAAAAATTTATGAATTAAGGAGCAGTGAATGGTAGTTCATAGGGACAAAAAAACAATTTTTTATTCTGTGCTTTACTACAGAGTTGTATGAGAGAAATTAATTAAATTTTAAAAAAGGCAACTTAGTGGGTATGTTATTTAGCAATTGTTATGTTGAGCAATAAAAAGATTGACATTAAAGTAACATTTTTTATCACAGATCACGGACAAGTAAGTTATTTTAAAAAGTCACATTAATGCCTTAAAATGCATCATTAATTTTTAAAAAAATGTTTTAGTTATCCCTGCGCAAAAGTATTATTGTCATGATGTCAAGAACTGATAGTTGGATTTGTCATATTACTAGGAAAATTTAAGACTTTTCATTTACTCATTCGTAAGTTTTAAATATAATTTTACTTTCTAATACAAATCAATTTCCTTCTATTTCTGTTGATTGTGCTACAAGCATAAAAGAGATATATAGTAATATTCAAGTATCACTTTAAAATGTACTCTTCAAGGACAATGACTAGAATCTGTGGGCATTGTTGATTTAATAAAACTCAACTATTTTTGCACTGAAAATTAACAACAATAATAAAAAAGAGGGAGACTGAAAATTATTAAAATAGGCATTTAAAAAGGAATTGATAAATATAAATAGGAAAACAGTATCGCATTGAAAAGAATATTTAATTATATATATGTACTGTGATATTTGCAGTTAAGAGTCCGTTATGTTTTTGTAGCGAGTGGAAAGGCTGCAGAACTGAACAGACAGAATTTCACTTTAGAAACTCCACATCTATATGTGATTAAAATGACAGCTCGTTTTTCTTTTAGCAAAGATCACATATTCGATAATAATTTAAATAGTAATACTAGTAAATTTAGGACTCAACGTCATAAATAATTTTAACAAAGGAAAGGCAAAGAGACAGAACAAAGCATTTGTATAGTACGGAATAGCAGAAAGCAGTCTGACTAAAAATGGCAGGTAGAACCATTACATGACAGGCAAGAGAGTTCTGGAAAGTACTGGACTAGGGGGAAGATCTTGAAATTGCGGAAAATTAATTAGAGGTTGCTGTTCGCATTAAGCAAAGCCATCATATTTTTTATATTTTACATCTTACGCCGAATCCTAAATTTGCTAGTATTACTATTTAAATTATTGTCAAATATGTGAGCTTTGTTAAAAGAAAAACGAACTGCCATTTTAATCGAATAAAGATGTGGAGTTTCTAAAGTAAAATTCTGTCTGTTCAGTTCTGCACCTTTCCAGTCACTACAAAAACATAACAGTCTCAACTGCAAATATCATATATATATATAAATAATAATCATTAAACATTACTTATAAAAATTGAGTTGTTGGCCCATTGTTGAAAATTTTGTACAAGTATTGAAAAAATAACTCAATTATACATTATTTCTGGTACTCAATGTTAATTAATGTTGTTTTTAAATTTTCGAACTCAGAACTTTGGATCCTATCAGAAAAAAATTATTTAAATTGCTTTAAACAACCTTATCTTGTTAATGGATGCAATAGAATAATACTTGAAAAGCTTATTGTGTGTGGAGGAGCTTAAATTTGGCAGAAAATATACTACCAAGAATTTTTCTAATGCCTTTAAAGGTCCTCAAAATCCTGATTTGATGCAATAAATTCCGCATATTTTTTATTGATAATTTTATCTGTTTCTGTAGGAATAGAATCTAAATTCAGAGCAGTGTAATTTTAAATTCAGAGCAGTGTAATTTTTGAAATATCATTCTATATTCCTTATTTTACATCTCATCTGTTTCAGATAGTCAAGTATACTTGAGTGTTGCTGTAGATTTAGTGTTTGCTGGAATCGATGAGCCAACTAGATTTGTTATTGAAACAAAAGCAAAGATTTTTGCAGCAAATGAGCGATTCTGGTACTTCTCCAAAAGGGCTTTGCATGATCAGTTTTATTTACGACTCAAAGAGGTATTTTTAATAATGTAAAATTGCAAATATAGAAATCATAATTTAATCTCTGAAACTTTAGGAAATAATATAATCTTTGGAGTTAAAGCCCGGATCTATTTGTTTATTTTATTGTAATTCTTCGTAATAATTCATTTTATTTGATATGTTCATCTCTTTTTTTTTTCTTTCTGACTTATTGACTTATTAGATTGAAAATGATTCTGATAAAAATACGATGTATGAAGTTGTGAGTTTGGAAAACTCTGCAAAAAAAAAGTTCCCATGCAGCCGATCTTATCAAGGTAGTGAACACTCTTTAGCATCACATGATCAAGATTCTGAGTCAGGTATCTCTTCTTTAATAGTATTTAGTACCATCATTTTTATCTATGTATATGGGTTGGCAAATGAAAAAAAGTAAACATATGTGATAGAAATGAACTCGTAATTAAAAAAACTATTTGAGCATTTTGAGTTATAACATTCGAATTCAGGTTTATTCTGTTCAGTAAATGAAACTGATATATTTGTAACTTTTTGTTAAATGTTTGCTAAATTATTTTAATCGATACTTGGATTTTTAATTATAGGTTTATTATTATTATGCAAAGGGAATAAGCTCAAAATTCTTTCAGATTTACATACATCCAGTGTGTGTGCTAGTTGGTAACTTTATTGTTATAATGATACTTAATGTTAAATAGTACAGAAGCTTCATGCAGTAAATGCAGTTTGGAAATGATATCTTTCTATGGTTATGATATTAAATAATATGCTATAAAATAATAATAAAAAAAAATCTGAAAGCTTTCAGATTTTATATTATACCTGAAGGGATTTTTTTTAACGTTTTGTGTGTTACCTTTATTCATTAAGGGGACGTGCGACATGTCGACGGGCAATATGGAACTATTTCAAGATGAAAGTTATTAAAGTATAACTATTTTTATAATAAACTTATACACTTGATTCTTTTTTTCATTTAAAATACATAGATTGTAGATTACAGAAGAAACATAAAATATATATTAAATGCCTAATATTTTTAAAAACCGGTTGTTTAATTTCACTTACCTTTGACGAATCTCTTGTGACAATGTGCTAGTTTGGTACACTTTTCTTAAAAATTACTGCACCAATCGTTTTCAAATTTTGCATGGTAATAAAAAACATATCGTTTAAGAATAATAAGAAGCATTTTACGTAAAAAGAAAAATATTAAAAATAAAATAGTAAAATGTTTTGAAAATCATAAAAAAATTAGTATTAAATTATTAATATATCCAATACTAATGCTCATAAATTTTATATCCTGCATGGTTTCAAAGAAATAGTAATGATAAACAACTGTAGGAAATTGGAACCTTCCAGGTTGAATAGTTTTCGAGAAAAGTGTACCGAAAGTTAAGAAAAACGCATTTTGAGAAAAACGAAAACACCATTTAAACACTAATAATTTACAAAAAATGTCATTTTGATATTTTCCCGCACCATAATTATATGGAACTGACATTTCTACATCAAGCTGTTTTTGGTTTTATAAATTTATTTTTATTTCTAGCTATTTTAGAAAGCTATTGGTAAGTGAACAGGGCCTCATGAATTCTAAGACAATCTATTTTCTGCAGGCAGTTTACCATATATAACTCTGGTTGCATTTCTAATAGTTCCATTACTTGACCGCAGCTTTGTACACCATCATTAAGACATATTACTGCGTCGAACAAGCCTAATTTTAATGTGATAAAAACAGTTTTTCTAAATCAAAAATAAACACAGAAAGCACGAATTTAAATGAAAAGAGTGAAAAGAATAGCGAAACATAAAATAAACAAAGCATGTTGAACATAAACATACGAAACTCGACAATTGTCCACCACACAGCTTAGTAAACAAGCCAGTTTAAAAATGTGTTGCCAAGTGCCTTTCAAAAGAGTCGTATTTTGACCAAGTAAGTAATAAAACTGCCATCTGTCCCTTTAAACTTGTGGATGTGGCAGTAGTTGTTTACATTTTTTAATGAGAGATTTCGATCTTTTAAAATTTTGAAACATACATAAATTATATATTTTTGGAATCGTCTCATTCTGTTTTATTTTTCTAGTGCAAAATTGAAAATTCGAAAATTTTTATGTTATATGTCCCCTTAAATATCATGTTTGCACTTAATCCATAAAATTCAATTTGACAGCAATATGACACAATATTTAAAAAGGGCACATCTTTATAATTTCCAATACACAGTCTCCCGCATTGGAGATAAAAATATTTTTTTTTCCCATTTGCCATTGCTCACTGCTTTGAAATCGTTGAGTTTGTTAATCAAAAATTCATTAAAGTTTTACAAAATATGAAATAGGTAATAAAATAAATTCTGCATTCCAAATCTGGGTTTCCAGTTGCCCATATTTGAGTGGAGGACTACGTTATTCAAAATTTGATGTCTCTAGTTACCGTTGTTTTTTCACAGTGTGAGAAACATGCATGCAGATGCTGCATTATTTAATTTCTTTAAAAATAGTGCAGGGCTCTACTATTTGGTGGCAATAATTTGAAAAGTGAAACATGGTTTTATAGTGGATGGTGCAAAATGCCAAAATGAAATTAATAGCCCTTCTGGGTAAATTACCCTTTGGGGCTAAAAATGTAAGATATTTTTTATAAGATCTATTTTCACATATAAAAGTATTAGTAATGGTATAAATAATGTTCATCTTTATTGAATCCGTCAGTATAAGTTAAGGTCTCATAAATGAAATTAAATAAAAATTTAAATTGAGGCAAATTTTTTATTTATAGCTATTACTAATAAATTTAAATTTTAAATTGCTCTTTTGCTTTTAATGCAATTTCGAAAACATATTTGCACTGTTTTTTTTTTTTTTTTTTTTTTTTTTGTGTGTGTGTGTGTGTGTGTGTACACATGCTTGCTCATTTATTAATGAAACAAAAGTATTATTCCAAAAATTTATGTCTATGATTTAGCTCAGATACCTTTGAAATGAACAACTATTTCAGGTGATAATTTTAAAACAGTGGTTTTTAATTTCTTTTGCTACATTCTTCTTTTTGATGGGTATTA